>JARQOC010000004.1:120792431-121234321 GCA_033576535.1 Allobates femoralis | reverse complement strand
TTTTTGTATATTGAAATTAATTCCCTTGATGAAGATGTGAATGTGATTTGAAACGTCAGGAATGTTTACGTCATGCACTTGGCAAAAATAAAATACAAGGTGTGTGATGTCTGGCTATTAAGGGGTGGAGGAGGCCAGGGTTTTTTTTGCATAGATTTAAAATCATAGCTATTAAAGCTATATTGCTTTGCAAAGTAAAATGACTATATTTACCACTGACTACCACTGACTGTAATTAAACTTTCCCCCCCTCTTCCAAAACAACTCATTGTGAAGTTATGAACAACGGGGGAAAAAGGTGCTTGATGGCAAGCTATTAATTAATTCCCCCCCCCCCACCCTCCCGACTACAGAGTGGAATAGTGAGTCGGGGGAGGAGAGGAATGGCGAGAGAGCTAATTCTGCATTGTGGAAAGACTGTTTTTCTCCTAGGAAGAAAGAATATAGGATTAGTATTGACCTATACCTCCATCTATGTACCGGCCAGTGAAGAAGATGATACAATAAATGAAAGCTGCTGATGTGATTAAGGACGGTCACAGTTCTTGGTCTGCGCCAATTATGCTCGTTAAAAAGAAGGATGGGAGTATTTGGTTGGGCATGGATTATCGCAAGCTCAATAACATTACCCACAAAGATGCGAACTCCCTGCCAAGAATAGAAGAATCGTTGACTGGATGAAATCAGCAGCCTACTTCTCCACCCTAAATCTTACCAGCATTTACTGGCAAGTACCAATGGCCCCAGAGGACCAAGAGAAGACTGCATTCACTACCCCTATGGACTTGTTTGTATTCAACCGCATGCCCTTTGGTTTTAGCAATGCCCCAGGAATCCTTCAGACACTCATGGAATACTGCTTGAGTCACAAGAATTTTGAAACTGTGCTGCTGTACTTAGATCATCTACTCCAAAACCTACGACGAACACCTCCAACATCTCGCCAAAGTCTTTGAAGTCTTAGCCAAGCATGGCCTGAAAGTCAAACCATCCAAATGATATCAACTAAAACCAAAGGTCCAGTACCTAGGATATGTAGTTAGTGCAGAAGGAGTTATTCCGGATCCAGAGAAGATCCCAACTACTATTAAAGAAGTCCGCATATTCCTTGGATATGCCAGCTACTATAGGAGATTCATCAAAAACTTTACTCAGATTGCTGCCCTCTTACAAGAGTTCCTAAAAGGACTACCATGACAGAAGATGAGTAAAAGCCCTTCCATCCAGTGGACACCAGAGCTAGAACAGTCCTGGCAGGAAATTAAGATGAGAACAGTCCTGGCAGGAAATTAAGATGAGAACAGTCCTGGCAGGAAATTAAGATGAGAACAGTCCTGCCAGGCAATTAAGGTGAGAACAGTCCTGCCAGGAAATTAAGGTGAGAACAGTCCTGCCAGGAAATTAAGGTATGAACAGTCCTGGCAGGAAATTAAGGTGAGAACAGTCCTGGCAGGAAATTAAGGTGAGAACAGTCCTGGCAGGAAATTAATATGAGAACAGTCCTGCCAGGAAATTAAGATGAGAACAGTCCTGGCAGGAAATTAAGATGAGAACAGTCCTGGCAGGAAATTAAGATGAGAACAGTCCTGCCAGGAAATTAAGATGAGAACAGTCCTGCCAGGCAATTAAGGTGAGAACAGTCCTGCCAGGAAATTAAGGTGAGAACAGTCTTGCCAGGAAATTAAGGTATGAACAGTCCTGGCAGGAAATTAAGGTGAGAACAGTCCTGGCAGGAAATTAAGGTGAGAACAGTCCTGGCAGGAAATTAATATGAGAACAGTCCTGCCAGGAAATTAAGATGAGAACAGTCCTGGCAGGAAATTAAGATGAGAACAGTCCTGGCAGGAAATTAAGATGAGAACAGTCCTGGCAGGAAATTAAGGTGAGAACAGTCCTGCCAGGAAATTAAGGTGAGAACAGTCCTGGCAGGAAATTAAGGTGAGAACAGTCCTGGCAGGAAATTAAGGTGAGAACAGTCCTGGCAGGAAATTAAGATGATGCCTATCCAGACTTCAACATCCCCATTCACCTGTATGCAGATGCCAGCCACACAGGATCAGGTGCTGTACTATACCAAGTCTATGACTGGCTTTTTTTACCATCCTGTTCTGTTCGTTTTTGAAACAAACAGAACAGGATCGATTTTGCCCCCCCATATATCTCTATGGTGCCGGATTGGCGCTATTTGGCCATCCGATTTTGTGAATCCGGTGCAGGATTCATTTTTTGTCCTATTTTTCACCAGTCCCAAAAACGAGGCCTGCGTTTTTTTTGGGCTACGATGACAAAACACGTCAGGTGCAAGCCCTTTAACCGTACGATATTGCATATGCGATGTGTCATGATTGTGACGGGTGAAGGCGCAACTTTGATCTTGTTTGCAACTTCCCCTTAGTCACTACGGTGTTAATTCTAGATGCCTGGGTTGCTCATACCCAGCGCACAAAAGTTGCGTACAGCATCCTAGTTGCGTTGCCTGCCTATATCTCCCTGTGTGACGTCTCCTATGCCATCTTGGACAAATGCCAAAAACGTGTGCGCTCCCGTGAAATTGTATGCGATATCGGATCGATATTGCAACGTGTAACGGTACCCGAAGAGACAAAGGTACAAATAGTGTCTTAATGTTATGGAGATAAGGTGACTTTTAGTGATTTGCGGCTCACCTGGAAGGGTTGTGAGAGCCACAACAAACTTTGATAGCAACAACTGCTGCAGCCACTATGAGGAGAAATATTGACCCGGTAGTAGAATATGGTGCATGCGCTGCGCTGTCAGGGGTCAGTCTCCAATAATAGATAAAATGCAAAAGTGATTATTTTATTAGGCATTTCAGAGCAATAACCTGCTCCTTCTTCAGATAAAACCACAATATAAATACACATAAAGAATAGCCCCTATAAACCATTCCAATCATGAGGTCACAGACTTCCCATAAGAAAAAACCTGCGAACTTCAAATCAGCTGACATACAATGTATCTGGTGAGAAAATAGAATGTAACATTCTAAAAAGTAAATGTGAATGACGTGATCTTATTTGTGTCAATAAATTGTGACATTGTTATCTTGTGTCAGAAAAGAGAGGAAAAAAAGAAAAAGTAACTTAGAAAAAAAGAACAATAAAGAAAAATTTGAAAAAAAAGAACAATGAAGAAAAAAACAACAAAAGAAAGAAAAGAAAAAATGAAAAAAAAAATAATAAAAAGAAAAATAAGAAAAAAAAGTAAGAAAAAAAACAAAAAAAGAATAAAGAAAAAAACAACAAAAGAAACAAAAGAAAAAATGAAAAAAATAATAAAGAAAAATAAGAAAAAAAAAAGAAATAAAGAACAGTATAGCAAAAAAAGAAAAAAAAAAAAAATCTTAGAAGAAAGCAAAAATGGAAAAAAAAGAAAAAAAATCTTTTATTTTTGACTTTTTTATCTTCTTTCTTTTCTGACACAAGATAACAATGTCACAATTTAGCGACACAAATAAAATCACATCATTCACAATTACTTTTTAGGATGTTACATTCTATTTTTTTCACGAGATATGTTGTATGTCAGCTGATGTGAAGTTTGCAGGGTTTATGGGACGTCTGTTACCTCATGATTGGATGGTATATAGGGTCTATTTTTTATGTGCATTTATATTGTGGTTTTATCTGAAGAAGGAGCAGGTTATCTCCTCAACGTTAAGACCTTATTTGCGCCTTTGTCTCTTCCAGCCTGGTTTAGTTCAACTTTAATGAACTGTAATTCTCATCATCTCTTTCAGTTGGTCGGAGGGATCTGCAGGCATAGACAATGGCTCTTTCTTTGTGGTCTTAGACTTAGAATAGTACTCTACCTATTCCCGTGTGACTGGCATCTATATACAGGTGGAAGGGGATGTTGTAATCTGGATAGGCAAGGACTGGGACTTTGGTTAACTTCATTTTACTTTCCTGGTAGGACTGTTCTAGCTCTGGTGTCCACTGAATGGAAAGGCTTGTACTTATCTTCTATCAAGGTGTAGGAGCTCTTGTAAGGGGGCAGCAATCAGAGTAAAGTTTTCGAGACTGATCCCTGACTGCGCGGTGTATGCTACTACCGGTTCAATAGTTCATTTAACTTAGAATTCCTTGCACTAAAGTGGGCTCTCACCGACAAATGTAAGCTCTACTTGACAGCAACTCCCTTCATTGCCTTTACCAACAACAACCCATTGTCCCATTTACAGACTGCTAAACCTGGAGCCCTTGAGCAGAGATGGCCTCCCGTTTGGCCAATAACCAATTTGTCATGAAGTACTGAGCAGGCCAATCTAATGTCAGTGCTGATGCCCTGTCCAGATTGCCCTCAGAAAAACCCTGTTATGATGAGGACGAGTAGGAAGAAGTAAAAATGCCCGCCTTTTATTCCTATGTCGCCAAGCAGAATGTGCAGAGAGACCGAGGACCTCCTGTTTCTTAACGTAACCCCAGACCCATGATAAGCCATGATTGGGCTGAAATTCAAAAGGACAACAGAACCTCCAGAACCCTATGAAATGGAAGTTGCTATGATCTAGACAACCAAGACTACCTGTGAGATACAGGCAATGTAACCCAGAACACTGCTGATTATGGCAACAGAAATAACGTCTGCAGAACCACAAAGGAGCGTTAGTTCAATTCACTGTGATCTTCCACACTCACGAGAGAGTCTTCCAAATAGTTGTACTCAGACAAGATGCCAACATCATTCTTGAGGCTTATCATGAAAAATCTGAACACTTTGGTTGCCAAAAGACTGAAATGACAATCCGAGAATGCTTCTACTGGATAGGAATGTGCCAAGATATCGAGAAATGGTGCAGAGAAAGTGTTCTGTGTCTCAGTAGCCGAGAAGGTATGGAACAAAGAGCTCCACTGCATCCCATTAAAACTCACCGTCATTTGGAGCTTGTTGCCCTTGATCATGTCAAACTGCAACCCAGCCATACAGCAAGATAGGGAGGGCCCCACCGCTTCCATTCTGAGCCAGGCACATAAGGTGCTGTCTGCTGCACTGTGTCCATATTGGACTCTGGCCCGTCTTCATCCTGTATCCATGAGGTATACTTATACAGAATTAGGTTTTAAATTAGATAGGTAGGGACCGTTCTGATATGGGTCACCTTGACGTTGGTAGAACGGCTTTGTACGTTTTTTCCAAAAAAATGTATTAACTAAGAACCCTGTTTTTTACACAGTTTTTTACCAGCACTAGCTTTTTATTATTACCTATTATAGCAGAGTACTTCTACACATTTGTTATACTGTTTTTTCTGTGGTGTGAACATGGCCATGCAGACCTGTTCACATTGTGCTTTGGCTCAGTTGGAAGTTTTCATTAGTTTCTTGTTATGCAAGATAGGAAGTGCCCCACCGCTTCCATTCTGAGCCAGGCACATAAGGTGATGTCTGCTGCACTGTGTCCATATTGAACTCTGGCCCGTCTTCATCCTGTATCCATGAGGTAAACTTATACAGGATTAGGTTTTAAATTAGATAGGTAGGGACCGTTCTGATATGGGTCACCTTGGCGTTGGTAGAACGGCTTTGTACGTTTTTTGCAAAAAAACGTATTAACTAAGTACCCTGTTTTTGACACTGTTTTTTACTAGCACTAGCTTTTTATCACCACTTATTATAGCAGAGTTCTTCTACACCTTCGTTTTTTCTGTGACCTATTTATTTGGTCGTGTGAACATGGCCCTACAGACCTGTTCACATTGTGCTTTGGCTCAATTGTAAGTTTTCATTAGCTTCTTGTTATGCAAGATTGGAAGTGCCCCACCGCTTCCATTCTGAGCCAGGCACATAAGGTGCTGTCTGCTGCACTGTGTCCATATTGGACTCTGGCCCGTCTTCATCCTGTATCCATTAGGTATACTTATACAGGATGAGGTTTTAAATTAGTTAGATAGGGACCGTTCTGATATGTGTCACCTTGGCGTTGGTAGAACGGCTTTGTACGTTTTTTGCAAAAAAAGTATTAACTAAGCACCCTGTTTTTGACACAGTTCTTTACCAGCGCTAGCTTTTTATTATTACCTATTATAGCAGAGTACTTCTATACATTTGTTATACTGTTTTTTCTGTGGTGTGAACATGGCCCTACAGACCTGTTCACATTGTGCTTTGGCTCAGTTGGAAGTTTTCATTAATTTCTTGTTATGCAAGATAGGGAGTGCTCCACCGCTTCCATTCTGAGCCAGGCACATAAGGTGCTGTCTGCTGCACTGTGTCCATATTGGACTCTGGCCCGTCTTCATCCTGCATCCATGGGGTATACTTATACAGGATCAGGTTTTAAATTAGTTAAAAATCTTGAAGACTGAAACCGGGCACTAGCGGTAATAAAGGCTTATTTACAATCCCAGAACAATAATTGTTCCCCGAACAGCAGACAACACAGCTTGAGAATAGCGTTGCTCAACCCGACAGGTGCAGACAATATCAGGTATGTAAGAATAACAGGTAGCACTCACCAGGGGACGTATGTTGCTGTGCAAAATTCTTTTATTCCATAAATTCTGGAACAGGAGGTTACATCAGTGCAGGGAAAGAAATGCAGAGCGGATGACGGGCGCCCCGTTTCGCGGGTTACCACTTCACTGTCCATATTGGACTCGGACTCTGGCCCGTCTTCATCCTGCATCCATGGGGTATACTTATACAGGATCAGGTTTTAAATTAGATAGGGACCGTTCTTATATGGGTCACCTTGGCGTTGGTAGAACGGCTTTGTATGTTTTTTGCAAAAAAACATATTAACTAAGTACCCTGTTTTTGACACTGTTTTTTACTAGCACTAGCTTATTATCATTACCTAATATCAGGACCGTATTTGGAGTTCCTGCGGCCCTAGGCACTGTCAGCCTCCCCCCAGCCCCCACCCATCGCGGCCCCGCCCCCACATTGCGCCCTACATTGCCCCACCCCCCATCACGCCCCCCCTGTCATGGACAATCCCCCTCCTGTCGCGGCCATCCCCCCCAAGTTTCATGTAGCTTCTCCCCCATCCTTGCAGCTTCTCCCCCCACATTACATGTAGCACATATAAAAGGTTTGTAGGTTTGTCCAACCACACTACAGAGACATACTGATAGGATGTTTACATTGTGAGCCCCAATGGGGACAGTGTTGATGGTGTATGTAAAGTGCTGTGGAGTTCATAGTGTAATATAAATGCAAAAAATATTATTCCTAATATTATGTCACAGTACCAGGATCTGAGGATCTTCTATTTCGAGGTCAGGGGCTCTCTGATGCCATGTTGCTGCCTGTCTCGCTGTCTTCCTCTTTTGACACTGCAGTGCGGTGGACAAGAGAGCATTAACTGGTTAATAACAAGAAGTATGGAGTGTGTACTAACTGAGCCATAAACCCTCCCCATACCATGAAGTATGGAGTATGTACTAACTGAGCCATAAACCCTCCCCATACCATGAAGTATGGTGTGTACTAACTGAGCCATAAACCCTCCCCATACCATGAAGTATGGTGTGTACTAACTGAGCCATAAACCCTCCCCATACCATGAAGTATGGTGTGTGTACTAACTGAGCCATAAACCCTCCCCATACCATGAAGTATGGAGTGTGTACTAACTGAGCCATAAACCCTCCCCATACCATGAAGTATGGTGTGTGTACTAACTGAGCCATAAACCCTCCCATACTATGAAGTATGGTGTGTGTACTAACTGAGCCATAAACCCTCCCCATACCTTGAAGTATGGAGTGTGTACTGAGCCGTAAACCCTCCCCATACCATAAAATATGGAGTGTGTACTAACTGAGCCATAAACTCTCCCCATGCCATGAAGTATGATGTGTGTACTAACTGAGCCATAAACCCTCCCCATACCATGAAGTATGGTGTGTGTACTAACTGAGCCATAAACCCTCCCCATACCCTGAAGTATGGAGTGTGTACTAACTGAGCCATAAACCCTCCCCATACCATGAAGTATGGAGTGTGTACTAACTGAGCCATAAACCCTCCCCATACCATGAAGTATGGAGTGTGTACTAACTGAGCCATAAACCCTCCCCATACCATGAAGTATGGAGTTGTGACGACCATCCGCTGTGAGGCCGAGCTGCTGGTAGGCAGCACCCCGAGAAACCCCGAGACCCTTAACCCCTATACAGGGATCTGGAATTACAGCGGAGCCCAGGGGGTAGCTGCCTATATGAGCAACAGAGCCGGGGAGGTCGCCAGGGAAAATCAAGACTCGAAAAACGAAGTCAGAAGTCCGAGTCAAAACCGAGAGGGCAGCGAAGGTACAAAATCATCAGGCAGTAGCAGAGTCAAAAATTCAGGCAAGGTCAGACACGAAACTAAACACACACTATCACTGGGGAACCAAAACTATATCTGGCGGCCTGCAAGACAGGCTCCAATGTATTTGAAGGGCGCGGTTTCCTCCCATAGGCTGGAGCTCACAGCCCGATGACCTCATCCGGACCGCCCCTAGATCCAGGCCAGATGGAGATGCACGACTGGATCCACCCACGCCACCTCTGACAGAAGAACGCAGGCTGCGCCTAACGGACACCTCTGCAGGGCCCGCTCCTCTGCGACCAACACCACCCAGAAGGGAAACACAGCGGCGCTCAGCGACAGAGGCAGACGTCGCGGGAGCAGTTCCATATGAGGACAAGGCCTCTCCTGTCACCGGCGCCACCAGCCGAAGGAATCCGGCTCCTCCCAGCGGCCGAGGCAGGAACACCGGCCACCGAGTCCAATGGCGATGTGACAGGAGTGTGTACTAACTGAGCCATAAACCCTCCCCATACCATGAAGTATGGAGTATGTACTAACTGAGCCATAAACCCTCCCCATACCATGAAGTATGGAGTGTGTACTAACTGAGCCATAAACCCTCCCCATACCATGAAGTATGGAGTGTGTACTAACTGAGCCATAAACCCTCCCCATACCATGTCCAGCAAACATTGTAGGATTACTATATGGATTTTATTATTAGGGTACGGACACACTGGCGTGAAACTCGGACAAGTGCAATGTGTGATTTCATTGCATTGCAGTCGGATCAATGTTATTCAATGTCTGAGAGAAGATTGGCGAGTGTTGGACGCTTTTTTCTCATCCAGATTCTGGGTGAGAAAAAATTCGCAACATGCTGCGACAGTATGTGATTCACGCGTGAGACTCACTAATGCAAGTCTATGGGTCCAACAAAATCACGGACCGCACACGGACCATTCGAGAGGCATCCATTTTTTTCACTGATACATTATCATTCTGAGAACACTGTAAAATGTTCCTGTAAATGATTATACAGTAAATAGCTGCTGAGAAAAAAAACGGATGTCACACGGACATCACACGGATGTGATCTGAGAATCTGTGAAAAATGGCGGACACTCGCATAGCACTTGCATGCCACACGAAGCAAAACACGGATGACTTTACCCAATTTGTTATATATTGACGGAGTCGGTGCATTTTCTACCGACTCTAGCTCCGACTCCGCCAAAATGGGCTCTGACTCTGACTCCACAGCCCATGCTGCAGGTCTGTGGGTTGCCCCCTCCCATTTGGCATGCTGCAGCTCTATGGGCCTGGGCTGGCCCTCTCCTATATAGCATGCTACAGCAGGTCTGTGTGGGCCACTCCCATCTCCACCACCATATGCAATGCTGCAGTGCCTGCTGCAGCCCAGGTCTGTGTGTGGGGGCCACTGTCATCCCTCCCCCCACCCCCATATCATATGGGGGTGGCGGGATGAGAGCAGCTCACACAGACCTGCAGGCACTGCAGCATTGCATATGGGGGTGCAGCGGGGCCACCCGGCTGGACGGAGACCGAAGGAAAAAAAAAATGAAAAAAGAAATAAAATAAAAAACGCTGAGGCGCCGTCCTCCCTGAATTTCGGCACCCTAGGCATGTGCCTACAAGTGCCTAAGGACAAATACGGCCCTGCCTATTAAAGCAGAGTACTTCTACATGTTTGTTATACTGTTTTTTCTGTGGTCTAGTTATTTGGAGCTTGTTGCCCTTGATCATGTCAAACTGCAAACTGCAACCCAGTCTGTTGGAGATTAGACTGTGCGAACCACTGCTATGATGTTATGGAAACACTTTGTGAGACCTTATGGATATCCCGAGCAGGTCCTAACAGATCAGGGATCAGAATTTAAGTCTGATTTATTCCAAGAACGGTGTGTACTCTATGGCTGCAAGAAACTTTGCACAACTGCTTACCATCCCCAATGCAATGGACTGTGCAAAAGGATAAACAAAACTTTGATTGGCATGTTGAAGAATGTTCCATCTCAAGAAAGGAAAGAATGTCCTGAGTTACTCCAAGAAGTAACTTAGGGCCACGTCACACACACAGATAATTGTGCAGAGATTGTTCGCAGATCTCTGGTTGCAGTGAAATAATGGACACAATGTTCCATTTTGTGGCTGTGTACAAATGTAACAATGTGTCCATGATTTCACTGCAACCAGAGATCTGCGAACAATATCTGCACAAATATCTGTGTGTGTGACGTGGCCCTTACTAGTATAACAATATCACCCACTGCTCATTACGTCTTGATGAATGTACAGGGTTGCAGGTTCTGTGCCGTGGGGTGCTCCGGTTAAGTGACAGCCGAGACCAGCCCGGAGCAATAATGCCTGCAATGCCACTGGCTGTTTAACACACTAAATGCCATGATCAATATCAATTGTAATAATTAGGAAGCTGGGAGAAGGGGCTAGCTCCCTCTCCTGTCTCATCGGCACCCCCGCGACATCAACGCAAGGGCATGGTCGTAGCCATCGCAAATCGAGTTCGTTATGATGACCTCCGGGCCATCCAACTACGACAAGCCTGTTAGATCATGCCAGGAGCGTGGTCTAAGAGACTTCTGTCACTGCATCACTGACAGGTGTAATGCATTGCCATGCTGCTTCAGAGAGTGCATTATATCAGTGATCAGAGTAATGAATGTTGAATTCCCATAGAGGGACTAAGTCGAAAAGTTTACATTTTTTTTATTTTAATTTTTTTAAATTGCAAAAATATTTTTTTAACAAAATAACAAAGAAAAAAAGAAAAAACCTTCTACCAATACGTCTATTTCTGTGAAGACAGAAACAAAAAAAGAAAACATTTGTTATCTCCACGTCCATAACAACAACCTATAAAGCTGTCACGCTATTTAACCCCTTGAGTGAACGCTGTAAAAAATAAATAAAAAAACCTAGAATAAAACGATGCTTTTTGTGGGTTGCTGGTGATTGAGCACCGGTATACAGCACCTGTGTTGCCTCTCAGGGGAGCTGGCAGCCGCTGCTAGGTGCAATGGGTATTTACTTGGCAATTTTTTTGGTGAGTTTTTCTCTATGTTTTTATGTCCTATTTCGGTGAATCACAGCTTTCAGAATATAGGAATGCAAAAACTATTTCTTCTTTAATATAGCTTTTATTGTGTAAAACCATCGAACCATAAACAATTGTATAAATATGGGATCGTTGTAATCATATTGACCCGAAGAATAAAGCTGTTTTATCATTTTTGCTACACGCAGAACGGCATAAAAACTATCCTGAATTGCTGATTTTTGTTCATTCTGCCGACTAAAAACCCGAATGGAAAGCGATCAAAAAATGATATGTGCCCGAAAGTGGAACCAATAAAAGCATCAATTCATCCTGCAAAAAAGAGACACATAAATCTGTCAGCGAAAAATACAGAAAAAATATAGATCTCAGAATATGGCAATCCAAAAAATAAAAGCAGCGTGTCTTAGGCTGGCTTCAGACTTGCGGACCCTCCGCAGCCCCTATCTTTATAATGAGAACGCATGGTGCTGCGCAGGTCTGCTCATGACCGTGCGCTCCCATTCACTGCAATATGTGATTTGTACGCAGGTGGATGCCCGCGCACAAATCACACACAATCACACACTCTCGTCCGCACCAGGAACGGACCATGTCGCGTTCCTGTGCGGACGAGAGTGTGTGATTTGTGCGCGGGCATCCACCTGCGTACAAATCACATATTGCAGTAAATGGGAGCGCACGGTCAGGAGCAGACCTGCGCATGACCGTGCATTCTCACTATAAACATAGGGGCTGCGGTCAGCTTGCGGATCCCCTCAGCAGGACGCTGCGGAGGGTCCGCAAGTCTGAAGCCAGCCTAAGTGTGTGATAGCAGCCATACATAAGAAGATAAGGTATTGCAGTGATTGCACCGGCCTGAAGAATAAAGCCATCGAATCACTTATACCGCACACTGATGGAGTCTAAAGAGAAATTAAACCAATTCTCCACCTACTGCTGATTTCTTCATTCTTCCTCCCACAGATAGCGGTAAAGCTTGGCTCACATATATTCTGTCCTCTACACAAAGCACTTACACCAGGGTTTCCATTTCAATCTCTAAATATGTGATTCAGACAAAAACCCCAACAGGAGATTTCTTAGGGCTGCTTCACACTGCGGCATGATCCGGTCCGGTTCTGTCCGGGAGGACTCTGACAGCCGCGGACCGGATCTGCACACAGGACTGGGGGGCTATTATACCCTCCGGTCCGGTGTGCAGCGCATGCAGTTCCCGCTGCTGATAAGTCAGGACCGCGGGCGCCGCGGTCCTGACCTGTCAGCGGCTGCGTGCGCTGCACACCGGACCGGAGGGGACGTTTTACTGATCATGAACTAGAGTTAGAATTCTGTAGACCATTGGATTTAATGGCACTGCTGCACACACCGCTGTCACACATTCCTCCAGATATTAAACACTGAAAATATCGGTAAAGTATCAGAACACCTAAATCCTTGGGTGTTTCCAGCATTCAAAATGGGAAGAGAAAATAAACTATATACAGAATGGGCTAGAAAGGGCATACGAACCCTACACGATGTAATACACACACAGGGCAGACGATGGTTATCAGGACCAGAGGTGATGGATACGTACAAATTACCAACATTCCATCTGATGCAGTATAGCCAATAGAAACACTATACTAGATAATCTACAAGATGTAAGGAGAGAAATAGACACCGGTATCTGAGATAACTTCATTGTTACACTGTCACCAGGTTTTTTCCATCCCATCTGACAGCAGCATAATGTAGAGATAGAAACCCTGATTCCAGCGATGTGTCACTTACTTAGCTGCTTGCTGTCATGTTGATAAAATTACTGTTTTCTATGCTTTAGATTTAGCAGTAAATGACTAGGCTGGACTATTTGATTAGTCCTACAATGTTAATTTCCAACTGATTGAACAGTAATTTTAGGGAAACTACACTGAGCAGGCCAGTAAGAGACACATCGCTGGAATCAGGATCTCTGTCTCTACATTATGCTGCTGTCAGATGAGATAGCAAAAACCTGGTGACAGTGTCCCTTTAAGTGAAAGACAAAAGAAATATAGGGGGCGCACTAGTGCATTACCATTATTACCAAGTGGGAAGATTCAATTAAGTAATCACTAACCTATTCCTGTTGTGCAAACCCCGCACAACAATGGTGTAGATTTAGAAAGTGGTCAGGGTCTCCTTTCTCTTGGTTCAAGTTCTAAGTCTGCAGGTCCTCAATTCTCTGCGAGCTGCTCCAGCCGTGCTCTTCAATAAGATAGGATATGTGAATTCAATTTGCACAGTCTCGTGCTGAGCGCTCCAAAACAAAGCTGAGGACTCTGCTGAGTGGAATGTCCTTTTATTGAAAATCCTCCATCCGCCACGACATGTTTCGACGGTGTAGTACCGTCTTTCTCAAGTGGAATCTTGTCCCTTTAAGGACATTGATGATGTATCAATCTCCTCGATATATCGGATACTGAGAGATACATTGCGGCCAACAGGACCAGGCCAAATATTCCACAAATGGGAGAAACACATTAAAGATGAAGAACTTGACCATAAAATCCTATATGGCTGGGGCCTGGTTAGGAAACATATCATTAATGAACAGTGGAGAGACAGTCAGTTTAGAATAATGCACAAAATAATATGCAGCTTCAACATACAACCAAATCCACAGCACCCGGATAGAATAATGAACTGCCCCAAATGTAACACACCTAAAACAGACATGGAACATGGTGTATGGTCGTGCCCCAAAACATAAGAATTTTGGGTCAAGATACAGGACGTGACTCGACGGATATGCGGGATGTGGGTGGACATTGAACCGCTGTGCTGGCTGTTTCACTATACGACAGGCAAAACAAGAGGTGGACAGTTACATGGCTTATTTCACACCAGGGCGTAACTACAATAGGTGCAGGGGTTGCCCTGGAGTCTAGGGGGGCCCTGAAAGTCCCTTTGGCCTATAGAAAAAGACTAATAGTATTAAAGATTTGCAATAATTGGGGGCCCCGTTAGAGCTTTCGCATCGGGGCCCCTGGGCCTGAAGTTACGCCACTGTGTCACACCATGGCATTAGTAGCAAAACGGCTAATTTTACAATATTGGATTGCCAACACTCTACCTGGAGTAAATGAAGCCAAGGTAGGGTTAATGTCTGTTTTATATTTGGGAAAGAGGGAAACAGAAAGGGTACCTTTACACGTCGCAACACCTCCTGCTGACTCCAGCTCAAAAACATCTCTCGGATCCGCACTTTCCTTGACCACGACTGCTAAAACCCTTATTCACGCTCTCATCTCCCGCCTCAACTACTGCAACCTCCTGCTCACTAGCCTCCCCAGTATCTCCCTTGCCCCTCTCCAATCTATCCTGAACTCCGCTGCCCACCTAATTCATCTGTCCCCCCACTACTCCCCTGTCTCCCCCCTCTGCCAAGCCCTTCACTGGCTCCCTACTTCTCAGAGATCCCGGACCGTGTCTGCTATTGGGGAATTCACGGGTGGTCCTGGTCCGGACTATGTCCCGGGCCCTGGCAAATAAAAGGGTGTATTTACAGGGGAGAATTGTCTATCGTGATGCCACCCACTGAGTGCAGCCACTAATAGTGCCGCTGCTGCTGCAGAACCTCCGGGGATGAAGTAATAGTAGCTAAGATGGAATAGTTCCAGTGGGCAGAACTGGGTTCCCCGGGGCAGTGTTGGTAAAGTCTATGATGGAGGTGAATAGTGGAGACGGATGAAGGAACACACACTCACGTTTTGTCGTTTCCAAAGCTTTACTGCGATGTTATTGCAGATCTTCCACGGAGTCTGTACGGGCCCGGGTTTTCCTCCCACCCTGTCCGGGTCATCAGCTTCCTCGTGCTGCGCTGTGTGTGTGTGTCCTGGCTGCTGCGTCTAGCTGAGCTGCTGGGACTGTCTCACTCTTTCTTTCTCTGTTCTGCTGGTACCACTTGGCTAGGCAACTTGAGTCCTCTGTGTTGTACTGACCCCGCCGTGTTGCTTTGCACTGGTACTGTGGCTGTCTAGAGACTCCACTACTCCTGGATTCACTGTGCTGTGGGTGCCAGACACAGTGCCGGATCCGGTGTCCGTTCTGTGCGCTCTTCTGGGGCGAGTGAAGGTATCACTCCAGCTCCCAGACATGTTCCTCTGTCTTTCAGTGCTCCTTTCCTCAGACCCTCACTAGGCCTGGAATCTGTGAGCAGACTGCAGAGAAGCTTAGCACAGCCTCTCTGACACTGCAGTTTCTCTCTCAGTTCTCCCAAGAACTGAACTAACTACTTCCTGTGGACCTAGAGTATATAAGGAGCATGTTGTGCTCCCCCTCCTGGCCCAGATGTGCTAGAGTAAGTCAGTGTGTTGTGGGGAGGGAACCCGTGTGATGTTACTGTGGCATATTAACCCATGGGGTGCCACATTCCCCCTTAGTTAAATACAGTACTCTGGGACTGTGGAAAGACAAGTAAACAACTGTTAACACAATTAATATTTACAGAGACTTAAAAGGAAAAAGTACAAAAATCACTAACATTTGAAAAAGAGTCCAAAAAGTTCAAAAAGTCAAAAAGCAGTCTTTCCAAGCTGATAAATATATTCACAAGAGAGTTCTTACCACAACCAGTCTGTGGTATGTATGGTCCATAAGCAAATAAGAAAAGTTCAAAGTTCATACAGGATAGTCTCTGTAGGTACTGGGCTTTTTAACGTTGCAATAACTATCTACACTTGTTCACTGAGTTCAATTTTTTATTCACACAAACATATTTACACTTTACACATTTAATTCTGCATTTTACTCTCTGTACCTAAATGGTAACTGACCTTGGGTACTACGCTCTGATCTGCGTAAAACGGGTATGCTACTTGCATATGGACTTCTGATGTTAGTGGGCATGTACCTACGTGTTGTACTTGGTATTAAGGCAGATGATGATCTGACTGCAGGACTGGCAAGTTCACTAGGACCAGGAATTTGTTCTTCCTCTTCAGATTCTACTTCCAGTTCTTCAAGTCTTGGATCTTCTTCTGGTAACACGGGTTCTGGTAACACAGGTTCTGGTAACACGGGTTCTGGTGTTGGTTCCACCATTGAAGGGAATGCAATCATTGGTATGACAACTGCTCCATGGTAATTTGGCCATGTTTTGGGGAAATCTCCTAGTACCGTGTGGAATACTTCATCTTCTTTTTCTTTCTCTTGGATAGGTTGGATCTGTACGAATTCTGTTACTTCAGGTGTCTTCAGTGTTTCAGGACACAGTTTAAGCTGATCTCGAGATACGACTGCTAAAGTTCTTCCTTCATCTTTGCTTATCAAACAGGTTTTTATATTGTCTAGGCGAGATGGTAAGACTGTGTATGGGACGGTTTCCCACTGGTTATCCAGTTTGTTAGTGCGTCTCTTTCTCTTGAGAACTTGATCACCTTCTTGTAATGGCATTGCTTGAGCATGTTTGTTAAAGGTTTTCTCTTGTCTTGCTCTAGCTTGTTGTAGGTTTCTCTCTACACATTCTTGCACTTCTTGAAACTGTTTCTGACGTTTGGTATCCCAATCTGTTTCTTCTACTTCTGTATCTGGTTTTATGATTCCCATGTCTAGATCAATTGGTAATTTACCGGGTATTGCACGCATAAGGTATGCCAGAGTGCAGTTTGTAGAACTCACGGGACATGGTTGTATAAGTCTACCAAATCAGGTAATTTATCTGGCCACTGGTTTCTTTCTGATTCTGGTAATGTCTTTAACAGTTCAATCACGATATGATTCATTTTCTCGCATAAACCATTTGTTTGGGGATGGTACGTTGTTGTGTGGATCTTCTTACAACCGTACATATTGCAGAATTCCTTGAATAATTCTGATTCAAAAGCTGGACCTTGGTCTGCAAGGACTTGTTCTGGGTAACCATGCGGTCTGCAGAAATGCGTCTGGAATGCTTTTGCTGCCGTCTTCGCTGTCAGATCTTTAACTGGTACTACCACTAAGAAGCGTGAGTAATGGTCCACGTTGGTTAAGGCATAGACATAGCCTGACCGGCTTGGTGACAACTTGACATGGTCTAATGCGACTAGCTCAAGTGGCTGCTTGGTTACTATTGACTGGAGGGCAAGATCTGTGGATCTTTCCTTCTGAGGTTGCATGCGGCACATGCTCTACACCATAGTTCAATTGACCTCATGCCAACCCAATAGAATCTTTCTCTCAGGATCGCTTCTAACTTCTTCCATCCGAAATGACCTGCACCATCATGGTACGCTTCTAAGACCATTTGAGTGGCTCGCTTGGGCACGATTATCTGCCAGACCAGTTCATGTGTCTTGGAATTGGTGAACCTTCTGCAGAGCTTCCCTTGATACAGGAACAACTTGCCTCTCTCTTTCCATAGCTGTATGGTCTCAGCTGGGGCATTCTGATCAGGGTACTCACCTTGTTGCGTAAGCAGTTCTTTCACTAGTTTCACGGCTGGATCAGACTCTTGGGTGTCAGCCCATCCGTGGTGTCTTAACGGGTTGAGATTTACTTTCTGCTCTCTTTGATAGATGCCGGGTTGATACTTTTCTTCCTTTGAATGATGAAAGGCCGGTAGTTCAATCTCTTCCAACTCTTCCGGTTGCTCTTCCACGTCTATCAAGTGTGGCATCTGGGATAAGGCATCTGCGTTCCCGTTCTTTCGACCTGCCCTGTATTTGATGACAAAGTTGTAGTTAGACAGCCGGGCTATCCATCGCTGCTCCAATGCACCTAATTTTGCTGTATCCAGGTGGGTCAATGGGTTGTTATCCGTGTAGATGGTGAATTCTGCACCTGCCAAGTAGTGCTTAAAACGTTCAGTCACAGTCCAAACTACTGCCAGTAGTTCTAACTTGAAGGAGCTGTAGTTCTCGGGATTTCTTTCTGTAGGCCGGAGCTTCCTACTTGCAAAGGCAATAACTCTCACTTTGCCTCCTTGCTTCTGCGATAATACTGCTCCCAGTCCAACGTTGCTGGCATCCGTGTATAGAATGAATGGTTGATGGTAATCAGGGTATGCTAGAATCTCTTCTCCCGTCAGTGCACATTTCAGCTTGTTGAAGGAGTCTTCCTTCTCTTCACTCCATTGGAAAGGAGGATTACGGGTGGAAGACTTTCTTGAGTGTCCTACCAGGATGTCTTGTAGAGGAGCTGCTAGCTTCGTGAATCCTCTGATAAATCTTCTATAATAGCCTACCAGGCCCAGGAATTGCCTCACTTCTTTCACACTTGTAGGTCTTGGCCAATCCCTTATCACTGTGACTTTATCTTGATCCGGTGCTACTCCCTCTGAACTCACGACATGTCCCAGGTACTGTACCTTTGGTTTGAGAAGGTGACACTTGGATGGCTTGATCTTCATGCCATATTTGGACAAGGCTTCGAACACTTCTGCCAGGTCTTGTAGATGTTGCTCATACGTCTTGGAGTAGACTATGACGTCATCTAGGTACAGGAGGACAGTTTCAAAGTTCTTGTGTCCTAGGCAGCTTTCCATCAGACGTTGAAAGGTCCCGGGTGCGTTGCAGAGTCCGAACGGCATACAATTGAACTCACAGAGGCCCATCAGCGTAGTAAACGCTGTCTTCTCCTTGTCGGCCTCGGCCACAGGAACCTGCCAGTACCCACTAGTCAGATCAAGGGTGGAAAAGTAGTTAGCAGATTTTAATGCGGCTAATGACTCTTCAATCCTAGGTAATGGGTATGCGTCCTTATGTGTGATGCGGTTAATCTGCCGGTAATCTACGCACATTCTCATGGTCCCGTCCTTCTTTTTAACTAAGACTAGAGGTGCTGCCCAGGGGCTACAACTGTCTCTTATTACCCCTGCAGATTTCATTTCTCTGGGCATGTCTTTGGTGGTTTGGTAGTGAGCGGGTGGTAATGGTCTATACCTCTCTTTTATAGGCTGATGGTTACCTGTGGGTATAGTGTGCTCTACCCCTTTAATCTGCCCAAAGTCTAACCGGTGTTTGCTGAATATCTGCTCATATTCTTTCACTACTCGATATACTCCATGCTTGTGACGGGGAGGTGTAGAACTGGTACTTACATGCAGCTTTTGGCACCAATCCTCCAGCTTCTCCTCTGAGCCATTGTCATCCGCCTGACATGACGGGTTCAAGGGCTCCTCGGCTGTGATGTTATTGTTATCAACCGTGTACAATTTAGCCATGGTAGCATACTTTGGTAATGTGATCTCATCATCTCCGCAATTCAGTAGGCGTAATGGCACTCTTCCCCGGTGTACCTCAACCACTCCTCTAGCTGTGAGTATGGTGGGTCTGCTGTCTGAGTACACGAGTTGCTTCCAGGGCCTGATAGTCTTGCCCTTTAATGCCTATTGCGGCTCTACACCAGACCAACATTTCAGTTTTGGGAGGTATCACAATGGGTATTGGATCACTTACTCGTACACTGCCAATCTCACCTCCAGAGATTTCTACCTGTTGCTTCAACATCAAGGCTTTGATCTCTTTGTGCAGAAGCCTCTGTTTCTCGGTTCCGGCAGTCTCGGCGATTTGCTGCAAAACACTTAATACTTCGGAAAAACATTTCTCAATTACATTCATTCCTAGCAGCATCACTGGTTCACGTTCTCGCCGGTCAACATCTATGATTATAACACCCTGGTTCTGCAATTCTACCTTCGCAATCTGAATACTCATTTCTCTAAACCCAACCTGTGGTATTAACTGTCCATTACTAGCTCATATGTCCATTGTAAAGTCATCCGGAGCACTAGTAATGTCTGAATCAGCCCAGTATCTTTTATATAGAACATGTGGGATTGATGTTATCTGGGACCCGGTATCCAGTAAGGCACTAAAAGGAATGCCATCCAACACGAGAGGGATCACCGGCTGTCCTCCCATGAATCTGTCAAACCAGGCTGAAGGCCCTTGAGAGTTTATTCCTAGGGAGCGGCCCGCCTGCCCAGGGAATTGTTGTTTAATGGACACTCTCGGGCAAGATGACTTGGTTTCTGGCAACGGCGGCAAATGGGCTGTCCATCTGGATGATAGCGATCGCTGGGTCGCCCTCTTGCTGCTGGGTATCTTTTGGGTCTCATCCACGGAACATCCTCTCTGCTGGTCGCCAACTTGATCTTGGGTGCAGGCTTTGACTCTCACAGTTCCTTGATGACCTTGGCCATAGAGATCACGGTGTCTGTCAGGGCATCCAGCTTTTGATTGAGGGCAGCATTAGAAATTAGTTCCCCAGTTTCAGCAGCAGTGGCTGACATGGCAGATGTCGCTGGCGCTGCCGGTTGCTGAGGTGTTGCTGCTGTGTCTGGTATAGATGTTAATTCCCGGGGCTCTTCTAGCTGCTGCAGATCGGATAGCTCTATCTTTCAGCTCAGCAAATGTCATGTCGGGGTTCTGCAGCAATATCATGCTCAACTGTCCTCTGTGGGAAGGGGAATGGAGGCCCTCTATGAATTGATCAAGTAGCATTTTATCAGCTCCCGGGGCTAAAGCAGGTTCTGCCAGCTTAAGGGCTTTGAGTGCACCTGTAGATTCAAGGCAAAGTCTCTGGCACTCTGTTTAGGTTTCTGGTGGCATGCAAAGAACCTCATCTTAGTCCGGGTATCAGCAGCAAATTCAAAAGTTGCTTTCAGTCTGGCTACTAGATGCTCTACAGTGTCCTTGTCTGTGTCCAGCCAGGACGCAACCTCACGCCGTGCATTGCCCGTTAATTGTCCCATTATCATTCCTACACGCTGGGCTTCAGTAAGGGGATACATCACATAATATCCTTTTATCTTCAGCATAAAGTCAGTTAGTGTATTAGGCTCACTGGAGTACTGGGGCAGCCACGTTGCCCCTGGAGTATACGGCATCAGGAACGGCATGATAGGTGCTGTTCCTTGCGCCGCTGCACCGCCGGGCGCTATCGCTGGGTCCGGCGCTGCAGCTCCACCGGCTGCTCCGTTGCCGTCTTGCGCATCGGGCTGCGACATCTTGGGCCCCCTTAGTTAATATCCGCCCTCCGTCTTCTGCTTCCGTCCGGATGTCTATGGGAGGTTCCGCGGTGCACCAGGAATCTTCTTCCCCGCCGGATGTCGTCAGCACCAAGGGAGGAAGCTGGGTTTGCGCCACTGCAGGGTACTGTCCCCTTTCTTTCCCGTGCGACGCGAGTTCCTCGGGCAGTGTTGGTAAAGTCTATGATGGAGGTGAATAGTGGAGATGGGTTAAGGAACACACACTCATGTTTTGTCGTTTCCAAAGCTTTAAAGCAATGTTATTGCAGATCGTCCACGGAGTCTGTACGGGCCCGGGTTTTCCTCCCACCCTGTCCGGGTCATCAGCTTCCTCGTGCTGCGCCGTGTGTGTGAGTCCTTGCTGCTGCGTCTAGCAATCCATGGTGTCACCGACTTTTGTGTGGATGACGATGTCACAACTCAACAGATTTGCTGTGGCCATGATTTCTGCATCAGTTGCCCAGACTCCATCACGAGAGATGCCAGAGTTGTTCACATATTCATTCACATCTTGATTAATGTAGCCCTGTATTTTTTTGTACAAGTCCGTTTTCATGTGGTGGATGACTTTAGCTCTGAGAAGGGAGTAGTTGTCCTCTGTTCCTGTCAGGATGTAGCTGATGACACGAAAGTAGCAGTTCCCATCACCTTTGGTATTATATGTACGCCGTGGTTGTCCAAGATCTCTTGTGCATCCAAAGTACACAACCCTACTAAACATAAGGTTAAGAGTGGTGGTAAGATACTTCCTTCCTGAACTTGGTAGTGGTTTGAAAGTCTTGGTTTGCTCGTGTTTCTGTGTGTACCTTTACACGCCACTACTGGCGGGTGGATACAACCAGCTAATTCACGTGCACGAGCACGCACAAACGGTTACAAACGGTAAACGCACCATCTTTACACGCCGCCACAAGGTGCGCTACGCTACGTGACATCTATCCCCGGATACACCGCCGGGTGCCACAAGTTACCTTCTGTAGCTCACCTTACCTCATTTACACACCGCTACAACAAGCTAATATGGGCGGACCTGGTGCAACAGGGACAACACATAGGCGTGCCACAATTGAGGATTACGAGACGTCCGTACGCTGATAGGACAAAGCAAGAACATCATGATTGGGCAGGCATCGCAGGAGGCTGTTTAATACATGACGCTTGAGCAATTTTGTAGTGTGACTGGTCAGCTCCTTAAATATGCCTCCCTATGCAGCGACTACCAATCGGTACGCAGCATCTTCCACCAATGATCGCTGATGGGGCGCGGTAACCCAGAGCCTGTGTCACGCCCCAGCTACATACCAGGTACATAGCCTGGTGTCGACACATCCCTTCTGTTCCTTATTTACACGCCGATACAGGTCGCTACAATCGCCTGTGTAGCCACCTGTTTCAGGGCAGTGCTCGGAAACAGATGCATCTACTTCCGGGTGCCTCCTACCGTCTTCACACGCCGCTACTACGGGGTACATTGCCGCTACAAGCTACATTTGTAGCCTGTAGCTGGTTGTATCCACCCGCCAGTAGCAGAGTGTAAAGGTACCCTTAAGGTTGCTGGCATGGTAGGTGTTGCTTAGTATCTTGCCAGTGTTATTGTTCTTAATTTTTACTCGTGCCTTGGTTAAGGATTCCACAACTAAGTAGGGTCCAACCCAGCGTGGTTCCATCTTTGAACCCATGCGACTAATACGACGTTAATTCTTGATATAAACAATGGTGCCAGCAGTGATTTCTTTGTTGCTATTGTGTCGGCGATCAAAGGCACACTTTTGGTGTTCCTGAGCAGAATGGATGTTGGTACTTACAGTTGAGTGGATCATGTTATGAATGGTTGTAAGTGTATTTAGCACATCAGGGTTGGCATCATCTGAAAGAGACATGACATTCACAGTGTCATTTGCTGATGGATTGAGGTCAATAGGAAGCTTAGCCTTTCGTCCATACATGACCTCAAATGGAGTGCACTTGGTTGAGGCATGCACAGATGTGTGATAGGCAAACAAAACACAAGGGATGAACTGGTCCCAGTTGGTTCCTTGGTCATTGACAAGCTTGCTTATAGATTCGTTGAGTGCTCGATTGTCACGTAGCCGCTGGCCATTTCTTTGGGGGTGGTAGGCAGATGAAATGCGATGATCTGTTTTAAAATGATCCATCAGGTTGTCGATGATTAAGTTCACAAACTCTCTTCCTTGGTCGCTAATCAATATGTCCATACAGCCTAAGCGGCAAATAATGGTGTACAAAAATTTTGCTACTGACATGGCACTCTTGTCTGCAACAGCTGTTTCTTCAGTCCACTTGGAGAAATGATCAGTGACAGCAACTATATATTTGTTGCCGTTTGATGTTTCCTGAAGAGGACCGATCATATCAATCCCAAGTAAACTCCATACTTTTCCAGGCACTGGTATACTGTTGAGTGGCGGAGCTTCTTTGCTGATTTTGGGACTTGTGGCAAAACATTTTTGACAGGCTTGGTGAACATCGTTCTTCATTCCTTTCCAGTAATAATGGTCAGAAATTTTGGCAAATGTTTAATCTCTGCCAAAATGGCCACCAGAAATTGGGTTGTCGTGACAGGCCTTCAGGATATTTAGCAGTTGGCTTTTACTGAGAACCTCCTTTTTTCCATAGTAAATAATCCCTTTCTCTGCTCGATATGGCTTACGAGTTTGCCTAAACTGGGGGTTGGCAGTTGCACGTTTCTCTGGAGGTAGATCGTAGATCCACTGGGGGTACTTTTGTTGTGTTCCAGTGTAGAATCTCAAAAGCTGTTCATACAGTTGGTCTTCCATTGTTGTCAAAATTGGAAAAATTACTTTTTTAGTTGGAGGTGTTGCAAGTTCACTTTATATACCTTATCAGGATAGATTAGGAGCTCACACTGGAGAACTGTGAAAAGTAAAACTGAAAGTGCGTATCATAGAGAGCAGGGAGAAACATACAGTACATAACAAGTTACAACACATAACATTAACTATGCACTGATGGAACAGCACCATCTATGGTCAGTTCAATGTAATGCCTCCAACACTTGCTGTAAATCTAGTCCACATGTTCCCATGCAATAGATTTGCTGCTGATTTTCCACAGGGAAAAAATCAGCAGCCAATCTGCATCAAAATCCACATCCCAATGATGTGGCTTTTTTATGCAGAATCACAGCAGATTTCTCTGTGTGACGTGCAAGAGGGAAATCTGCTGTAGGCCGCATAAAAATCTGACAAAAGCCGCACAAAATGGTATATGGTTTGTGTATGAGCATCTATATATACTGTAGCACTACAGCAGCAAAAACACACTAATATTTGCCCAAGAGGAGTATAGACCATGGGTATATTATAGCCTATGCCAAACTATTCCCTATGGTCTAAAGTGCCCTGGGCCAGATTATACTACTTTGGGCCAATTATTCCCCTGCTGCTGTAGATCAGATTTTTCACACTCATGAGAATGATTAAGTGATATACTTAAGATCGGAGCCCCAGACGTCGCACAGGGGGCCCCAAACATCCCACAGGGGGCCCCAGACAGCATACAGGGGGCCAAAGACAGTGCACAGAGGGGCCGAGACAGCACAAAGGGGCCCTGAACGCTGTCTCTTGCCCCCTTGCGCACTGTCTCTCCCCCACCCTTGTGCTGTCTCTGACCCCGTGTGCTTCCTGGAGACCCTGTGTGCTGCCTGGGGCCCCTGTATGTTGCCTGGGGTCACTTTCTGCTGATTGGGGCCACTTTCTGCTGCCTGGGGACACTTTGTGTTGTCTGGGGCCACTTTGTGTTGCCTGGGGCCCCGTGCACTGCCTGGGGCCCTTGTATGCTGCCTGGGGCCCCTGTGTGTAGCCTGGGATCCTGTGTGTAGCCTGGGATCCTGTGTGTAGCCTGGGGCCCCTGTGTGCTGCCTGGGGCCCCTGTGTGCTGCCTGGGGCCCCCATGTGCTGCTTGGGGCCTCTTTGTGCTGCCTGGGGCCCTTGTATGCTGCCTGGGGCCCCTGTGTGTAGCCTGGGATCCTGTGTGTAGCCTGGGGCCCCTGTATGTTGCCTGGGGACCCTTTGTGCTGCCTGGGGCCCTTGTATGCTGCATGGGGCCCCTGTGTGTAGTCAGGGATCCTGTGTGTAGCATGGGGCCCCTAGCACTGCCTAAGGCCCCTGTATGTTGCCTGGGGCCACTTTGTGCTGCTTGGGGCCACTTTGTGCTGCCCGGGGCCCTGTGCACTGCCTGGGGCCCCGTACACTGCTTGGGGCCCTTGTATGCTGGCTGGGGCCCCTGTGTATAGCCTGGGGCCCCTAGTACTGCCTGGGTCCCCTAATGTTGCCTGGGGCCACTTTGTGCTGCCTGGGGCCCCTTTGTGCTGCCTGGGGCCCTTGTATGTTGCATGGGGCCCCTGTGAGTAGCCTGGGATCCTGTGTGTAGCCTGAGGCCCCTTGTACTGCCTGGGGCCCCAGTATGTTGCCTAGGGCCACTTTGTGCTGCCTGGGGCCCTTGTATGCTGCATGGGGCCCTTGTGTGTAGCCTGGGATCCTGTGTGTAGCCTGGGGCCCCTAGTACTGCCTGGGTCCCCTGAATGTTGCCTGGGGCCACTTTGTGCTGCCTGGGGCCCCTTTGTGCTGCCTGGGGCCCTTGTATGCTGCATGGTTCCCTTGTGTGTAGCCTTGGATCCTGTGTGTAGCTTGGGGCCCCTAGTACTGCCTAGGGCCCCTGTATGTTGCCCGGGGCCACTTTGTGCTGCCTGGGGCCCTGTGCACTGCCTGGGGCCCTGTGCACTGCCTGGGGCCCTTGTATGCTGGCTGGGGCCCCTGTGTGTAGCCTGGGATCCTGTGTGTAGCCTGGGGCTCCTGTGTGCTGCCTGGGGCCCCGTGCACTGCCTGGGGCCCTAGCACTGCCTGGGGCCCCTGTATGTTGCGTAGGGCCACTTTGTGCTGCCTGGGGCCACTTTGTGCTGCCTCGGGCCCCCATGCGTTGCTTGGGGCCCTGTGAACGGCTTGGGGCCCTGATCTATAGCTGCTGTGGTATACGGAGGGGTATAATCTGGCCTAGGCCTGTTTATACCCCGGGGTATATTCTGGCCCAGGGGGGTATATTCTGGGCTAGCCCAGTTTATACCCCGGGGCATAAACTGGGCTAGGCCAGAATATACCCGGGGTATAATCTGGGCTAGGTCACTTTAGCCCCGGGTATATTTTGGTCGGGGGTTAGTCTGGCCTGTTACACCAGGCACAGGATCCTGTTCGTGACGCCAGGATTAAGGCGGTCGACAGGGTAGGGGATACTCGGGTACTGGGGCTTATGGCGGCTTCGATGGGGAATCACGGCTGGTCGATCCTCGGTCCCGTGCCTTGGACCCTCAATGGCGGGGAATGGTGGGGGATAGGGAATTGGTAACATGACACCACCTAAGGTACCTGGTAATGGGTATACCTGCGCTGCAGCCGGCCGCTGAGGTGAGGGTGGGTGCAGTAGAGTGTGGTACAGCTCCCCACAGGTGGAGCTTTACCTCAGGGCAGCGGGAACGGATAAAGGGAGTAGTAGTTGCGTCTTTGCAGGCAGGGTGGTGAATTGCGGTGGTTAAGCAGGCATACACACACACAGTAATCGTTGTTTCGGTACCTTTTACTGGTGACAGGGTAACAGGTACAGTCCAGAGAAATAACCAGGTCCCCAGTGCAACTTGGACTTCCACCTTAGAAAGCTATGAGGTCTCCTCTGTCTCTGTGATTTGGGATGAGTCCTGCCTGTACTTGAACCCATCGCTTCTTCTCCCTCTCAGGGCTTCGCTCTAAACTGACTATGAGGTCCTTCTGAGGGGTCCCTGTTTCTCCTATGGCCCCTGGCCCTGTACGTGGTCAGTTTGAGTGTCTCTTATTTGACTTGCTTCAGGGGTTCAGGGGTTAACACCTTCTGGTTCTTCCACGCTTTTGCTGTTACAATAAATGCTGGCAGCGTCAGACTCCGGTGTACAGGTGTACTATCGGGAGACCTTAACTGGTTCCCTTTCTTGATTCCCTGCTCTTCTACTGGCCTCCGACCCTTTCCCTAGGGTGCAACACAGCGGTCAGTGGTTCCTGTTCCTGGGCCTGGATCCTTCCCAGCGACCAGCTCCTTACTCCTCCAGCTCTCTCCACTGCTCACTGCAGACTCTCTCCTGAGACTGACTATTGGGACTGACTAACTCCTCCCCTCAGGCCTGGATGTTTTAAAGGCGAACTGGCTTAAGGCAGCCAGTAGAGCTCCCCCTTCAGGTCTTGGGTGGAAGGTGTGGTGTGCTGTGCGAACCAAGGTGTAATTCCCTCCTTGCACCAGTAGATCCTGTGGCAATCCCCCGCAGGAGTGCCACAGAACCACGCAGAGAAAGGACACCGGAATCCGAGACTGTGCAGGGCCTAGTGTCCCGGCAGTCAATACTGGAAGGTGGGGAATTCCAGGTTCCCCAGCCACGCAGAGAGCTCAGGAACTGTTACCCGAGATGAGGGTTAAGAAAGGACTCGAGTTGCCTGTCATACCGGCACCTCACAGGAGAGACAGGGTGGCAGCTTAGCTCATGCAGCAGCAGGAGCCCTAACACAGAGCGTGATAAGAAAGCCAATGTCCCGGCCAAGTGAGGAGAACCCCGAGTTGCTCTCAAGCAAGGACTCCGCTGACAACTGCCCAGAATGCAAATGCTCCAGTAAAAGACTGAGTAACTACAAAACAGTGAGTCTGCCTTTTGTTTATGCCCGTTGTCCTGCACCTCAACCCCTTACTACATGTACTGCCCTGGGGATCCACTCCAACCATGGGGAGCCGCTCCATCTCAGCTGCCCATCCATCACCCCGGAGGTTCTGCAGCAGCTGTGAGCATCTGCAATCAAATACCACGGGTAGCGTCACAAATAAATTCCCTTTCATTATCCCCTGTCCCCCTACCAAGCCAGAAATATCACATTTTAAACTGAACCCAGGGACACGGAAGCCCAGTCTCGACCCTTGTGACTCCCCAGAACTGCTTAATAGCACGGTTCCGAGTAACCCACGGCCCTGGGGTGTGTGGCGCCCTGTGCTAGGTAAGCCACAGAACCAACTAGTATACTAAGGGATTTCCACATCTGGTATCTGTGGCGCCCTGCATCCACAGGTACCCACAGGCCTTCCTAGAACACAGATGAACATTCACAGCAGGTACATCAGTACAACCAACACCTTCCAGCCCAGCACAGTAGGGGGAGCTCAACTTACTTGTGGCACCCTGCACTCACAGGTACCCACAGGCCTTCCTAGAATACAGATGAACATCCACAGCAGGTACACCAGTACAACCAACACCTTCCACCCCAGCACAGTAGGGGGAGCTCAACTTGCTGCCCTTAGGCAAGATCCCCTATAAATACTGATGCTGGGGATGAGTTAGTCAGAGTGTGCAGACGCTAGGAGAGCTGCGAATACGTCCTGGTGATCGGTGCCGTGTTAGGTCCGAACCGGTGACCCTCAACAGCCTTTGAGCAGTCTTGCCAGGCCCAAGAGTGGGGACGGAAGGCAATGAGAAAAAAGAGGAAGGAAATTGGGATCCTAGGAGCCAGAATAGGTTCACCCAAACCATACACCGGACACTGGGACCCGCATCTGCAGGAGAGCTGCACGCCCAGCAGAAAACCCCGGCAAACCGTCGAGACTCCAGTCACCCAGTCACCTACTTAATCACTGTTCAGGGAGCCAGACACCGTGGAGAGAGAAACAACGGTAGTCATTAGAGGTGTCCCGTTGACAGCGCAGGTGAAGAGAGAGAGAGTAGTGGAGGCCAGCCAAGTTCTGCATGGGGCAGGGGCTTCAACAAGGGGAAAAGAGGACACGGAGGCCTTACACCCACTTGATGTGGAGATTCAACTGTGTTTCCTGGTTACCTGACAGTGTTCCGGACTTTTACCTGCTATACACCAGTAAAAGATAAAGAGACATTCAACAGTGTGTGTGTGTGCGTTCTTCACCCCCTATCCCCATTACCTGCAGAGACTATCCCATCAATCCACAACCTGGGCAAACCCCTGCTCCATTCTTCACAATCATCACTGCCCCGAAGGTTTAGCTCTACCTGTAGGGAGCTGCTCCACCCTAGCCGCAATACCACCACCCTCCGGAGGACAGTGGTGGCGCTGGTGTCTAGTCACCAGGTACTACAGGTGGCGTCACGAGACAAAGGCTTAACCCCTTGTAAATACTAAAACAACACTTTCTTGTGGGCTGCCGTCACCCGGAGTCACGGATCTGGGCAGGCCACCAGTGACATCCCCACCGAAGCAGAGGGCCCAGACATCCGAGTTTCCATACCCTGGGGTGTTACAGATAGCCACAATCACACAACATCTTCCACTCCAGGCCTGTAGGGGGAGCACCACTGGTTGCTGTTAAGCCAGATCCCCTATAAATATAGGTGCTGTGGTCGGAGTTAGGCAGAGTGTGCAGTCGCTAGGAGAACTGTGAAGATCAGCTCAGAGCCTAGTGAGCAAAACTGGAGCCGTGCTAGGCCCAAAACCAGTGCACCTCCAGAGCCACTGTGAGGGTCCAGAGAGTGAGGATTGAAGGCAGAGGTGAGGAATAGTACAGCGGGAGCAGAGGAGCCATACTGGCTCACCCCAGGAGAACACCAGTCACTGGAGTCCGAGTCTGCAAGGGAGAGATTAGCCCAGGAGAGAATCCCAGTACACCGCGGAGGTTTAGCTTCCCGGACAACCGCAGCACTCACCATTTGAGAGCCAGGAGCCGCAGAGAGGTAGCTGTAGCCAAGCGAGAGCCCTCAGTACAGCAACACGGTGTGAGAGACAAGAGAGGTTAGGCCTGGTTTCACACACGCCGGACGTCAGGACAAGGGGGCAGGACAAGGAGGCCTATAGCCCACTCGGTGTGGAAATCCCAAAGTGCACCCTTCAACCCTGGAAGTGTACCTGCGAACCACCAGTAAAAAAGGTACAGAAAAAGACTTGCTTGTGTGTGTGTCCATCCTTCCAGCCTGCCCCATGCAGAAATGACTGCGCTACCCTACTCCACCATTCTACTCATACAGCCCTGGGGACCCCGCTCCACCTGTAGGGAGCTACAACACCTTGCTGCCACTCATCACCCCAGAGGCCCCAGCAACGCCGGTGCCATCACCGGATCTACAGGTGGCGTCACAACATTCACCTATAAACTCTTATCCCTGTAAATATCCCCTTTTTGTTGTCACCTAAGGGCACAAACTCGGGCACCGACCACCCGTGACACCCACCGTACCCAAACCCCCGAGATCTGAGTACCCCAGACCCTTGTGGGCCAGGCAGCTCTAGTTTCACGAACAGGATCCCATGCCCGTTGTAACCGGGTACTGTGTGCTGTGCATGAACTGTGATTTGTAAACTGTTAATCTGGGCTGCCATTGCTGCGTCACAGAGCGGGAAGGAAAATGGGCAATACGGCTGCAAAGGCGTGAAGATAGGCCCTGCCCCACACTCTGCCGAGAACCACCGAGTGCAGCAGCCTGTTCCGGAAATACCCGAGGTGCTTCATTCCCCGCCTGCAGAGCTGACTGCGCACTTTCGCTTTTCAGGGACTGGTAATGATTCACTAGGTGGGAGAAAGAATGAGTGCCCCGGACGCAAACAACGCAGCGGCCCCTAATGTAAACCAGTCTGCCGATGCAAGCCGAACCCAAAATGTACAACCCGCCGGGCCCGCACTCGCTAATCCACCCGGTGGCGCAATTCCGGCACCTGCACCAGTAGCCCCGATAATGCTGATCTCACTGCCATACGTCCCTAACGCAGCCTGGTTGCCCAAGTAACGGCCAGGAAAAAGATCTGTAATGTGTTTTACATGTATGCGATGACTGGTAGACAGAGAGCATCTGTGGGGATGGGACAGTTAACAGGTGCAGCGGAGCTGGAAACTCGAAACTGGTCAGAGGAAGATCAGGAGTCTATTGTTAAAATCTTTGAAAAACTGAAAAAGGTCTTTGAGCATCACACTGAGACTGAACTTAGGAAGCTGTTTTACCACTGCAAACAGGGAGCACAAGAGAGTGTATTAGACTACGCCTTGCATCTGCAGGAGGCGCTGAGAACCCTCAAGCAAGTAGACCCAATCAGTATGCGTGATGAAAACAGAATGCTAACTGAGCAGTTCATAAGGGAGCTCAGGTCACCAGGTGACAGCGGTCAAGCATGCTGGTAGGCTCTCCAAAACCCTGATGCAGATGCGGCAACTTTTCTAGGAATTTCACTGGCAACTTACTGGTTGCAGTGAAATCATGGAGACATTGTTCCATTTGTACACAGCAACAAGATAGAACAATGTGTCCATGATTTCACTGCAACCAGTAAGTTGCCAGTGAAATTCCTAGAAAAGTTGCCGCATGTAAAGGTACCCTAAAAGAACTGGCCATTAAGGGACAGCAACTCCCAGCAATACCAGACTTAGCCCTGCAGCTGCGACGGGTTAATACCCCTTCCTCACAAGAAGCACCTTCCTTATCACCTGTTGCAGAGGCCAACATGCAGACTGTAACCCCTGACCTGTTTGACATTCTGTGCTCCGAGGTGCTCCAGCTAAGCAAAGATGTGGCCAAGCTCCTGGCACATCCTAAGACAGAGACACAGCCACAAGGAAAGATACAACTCACTGACAACTCAGAGGACGTCATGTGGATGAGGAAGAGGACACCACCGCTTCGAGGGAAACCTACAGACCACTACAGTTCCAATGGGCAGCCCATCTGTGGAAAGTGCAACAAGGAGGGACACATCTACCGGTTCTGCCCGTTAAACGAGCAGCCCCTGGGGCCAAACCCCAGGAGTAGATTGTCTGGGCCCGTCCAAATGGATAGATAGGTACGTGGGAGAGCATCCGTACCTGTCCATCACCCTTGATGGTATCCCTACACAAGCATTGGTAGACACTGGATCCCAGGTGACCACCATCCCGAGTATCCTTTATAAACGATTCTGGTCTGAAACTGAACTTGACCTTCCAGACCCTAACCTGAATATTATTGCAATCAATGGGTTACCTGTCAACATAGAGGGGTGCCGGGAGGTAACAATAAAGTTGGGGAGGGTGGAAATAAAGAACCGAGGACTTATTGTGGTTGAGACTAATCCTAATAAGAGGAACCCACATATTATACTTGGAACAAATGTCATTGGTAATTGTTTAGGAGAAGTGCTGTTCTTACTCCATCAGATCACAGACACTGCTCCTCCCCGGGGAAGGAGAGCTCTTCAGAAGGAAATCAGAACCCTCATGTACCAGCAAGAGGTAAACCTAACAAATGGTGAAATTGGTAGTGTACAGGTAACAGACCCAATTCCTATTGTGGTACCACCAAGAAGTGAAATGATGATCTGGTGTCGTGCAGCAATAGGCCTCAGAGGGCAGGACTACAAGGCGGTAGTGGAGCCAGCGATGTCTGAAAGTAGTCCTACACTCCTGACAGCCAGGGGGTGGTTGATGTACGCAAAGGAAGAGTACCCGTATGCATAATGAACTATGGTGATGATGAAATTAAGTTACCAAGGTATTCAACTGTTGCTAAATTGTACCATGTAGACAACAACTCAATACATGCAGTAGAACCACTGACTCAACCAGGTTCAGATGAGGATCATAACTCCAAGAAGCAGTTAGAGAATTGGTGTCAGGAACTCCATGTAGGAACTGATCACACACCTTCTCACAAGAAACACGGAGTTTATCAGGTAGTTCAAGAGTATGAACAGGTGTTTAGCAAGCATCCACTTGATTTTGGGAGTATAAAAAGGGTACACCATCACATACCCACAGGAAACCATCCACCCATTAAAGAGCGATACAGGCCTATACCACCAGCAAATTACCAGCGAGCTAAAGAGATGTTGCAGGACATGAAAGATGCATGGGTCATCAGAGATAGTTGCAGTCCCTGGGCAGCTCCACTGGTCCTGGTTAAAAAGAAAGACGGTAGTATGAGGATGTGTGTAGAATATAGGCAAATTAATCGTGTAACACACAAAGATGCTTACCCGTTACCACATATAGAAGAGTCACTTGCTGCATTGAAGTCTGCTAATTACTTTTCAACCCTAGATCTTATTAGTAGGTTCTGGCAGGTCTCCGTTGCAGAAGAAGACCGTGAGAAGACAGCCTTCACAACACAGCATGCCATTTGAGCTGTGTAGTGCACCAGGAATGTTCCAGAGACTGATGGAGTTTTGCCTAGGGCACAGAAACTTTGGAACCATGCTTCTCTACCTGGATGATGTCATAGTGTATTCTAAGACCTATGAAGACCATCTGCAGCATCTAATTGAGATGTTTGAAGCATTGTCTAAGTACGGGATGAAGCTAAAACCATCAAAATGCCATTTGCTGAAACCAAAGGTTCAATACCTTGGGCATGTGGTCAGTGCAAAAGGAGTATCACCAGAGGTCACAGTCATCAAGGACTGGCCAGAACCAACTACCTTTAAAGAGGTGCGCCAATTCTTAGGACTGGTCGGGTACTACAGGAGGTTCATCATGGGCTACACGAAGATAGCAGTGCACATGCATAATCTCCTGGTAGGACAGGCTAAGAAGGGCAAAATCAGAGCTCCTTCGTTCCAGTGGGTACAGGAACAAGAACAGTCTTTTAAGCAGCTGAAAGAGGCCCTGACTGGAGAAGAGATCCAGGCCTACCCCGACTACAGTCTACCATTCTTGTTATACACCAATTCCAGCAATGTGTCAGTATTCCAGGTTTTCCAGCTTGCCGTTTGACCATATTGCCCTCAGTCAACATGGAGATCATTGTTTTGTTTGCCCTTCTTCCTGTCTCGTTTGCATAAAGACCTGGCTCAGGTGATCATTAATTGCTTGAGTATACTGGTTCCTGGTCTGCTCCTGCTCAGCTGTTCTCCTTGGTCCACTTACTTCCCTGGAGCTCTGTGAGATTTTTGTCTTCCTACCGCTTCCTGCATTGTGCTCCTGGTACCGCTGCTTCTATCTTCAGGCTCGGACATCTCAAGTGTGTGTAAGCAACTTCCCGGTCATTACTTTATGTACTGTTTGCTCTCTGGAACTTGTGTTTCATTTCCTACTCGGAACTGTGTTTGAACTTTTTACCCGGTCATCCGGGTGTGGGGACCTTTTGCCACGGACTATATCTTTCCGGTCGTTCCAGTGCAAGGACTTGTGCTATGGACTATATTCATCCGGATTTACATACTTTGGACTATTTGTTTATCGGACGGTTTTCATAAGGACTGTGCTTGGCAGTATATATTGGGGTTTGTTTATGTTATGTTTGTGTGCTTTTGCTGTGTACTAAGTTCACATTGTTTTGCTGTGTGTATATAAATACTTTGCACCCAAGAACCCGTCTCTGCTCTTCATTGCCCTTAAGCGATCAGACTCCTCAAACCTATACAATAGTATTACACAATGTGGGATTAGGAGCTGTCTTATCACAGAGACAGAAAGGCAGAGAAAGAGTGATAGCCTATGCCAGCAAGAAGCTCCGTCCTACAGAAAGGAATCCAGAGAACTACTGCTCATTGAAACTGGAGTTCCTAGCCTTAGTCTGGATGATTACAGAACGGGTCAAGCACTACATGGTAGCTTCAAAGTTCACGGCTTTAACAAACAACAACCCCCTGACACATCTGGAGACTACGAAGCTGGGAGCAATGGAGCAAAGCTGGATGGCCAGATTATCAAACTATGATTTCACCATCAAGTACCGGGCAGGGCATAAGAACGCCAATGCTGATGCCTTGTCCAGGATGCCTAACTTACCAGACACGGGAGAAGACGTGGATGAGCTAGAAGAAGTAGATCTACCAGCCTTCCACCGCCCAAGTGCATTCCAGTGTCATCAAACAAGGCAGAGACGTCAGGAGACAACAGTGAACCCGTTACCTCACCATGGATGGAAGGAGACACAGGACAGTGATCCAGTTGTCAGCTTAGTCAAGGAGCTGATAACTTAAGAACATTCATGCCTGAGTCCAGATGCTCCACAAGAATCAAAATACATGTGGAACAAGAAAGGAAAACTGTCTATCTACCAAGCGAAACTGTGCAGACGTCACATCAACCCCAGAACCCATGAAATGGTCTGGCAGATAGTGGTACTCAAAAGAGATGTCCAGATGGTGTTGGAAGCATATCACAATGATTCAGGACACTTTGGTTGGAAGAAGCGAGAGATGTTGCTGAAAGACCATTTCTACTGGGTCGGCATGAGAGTTTCCATTGACAGATGGTGTGGAAATTGTGCACCATGTCACCTGAGAAGAAAGGACCAGGGAAGCCAAAAAGCACCATTACAGCCAATTGTCACCAAGCAACCCCTTGAAATAGGAGCCTTGGATCATGTGAAGCTTACGCCCAGCAGGTCAGGTTACACCTACGCCCTTACCATGGTAGACCACTACTCCAGATTCTTAGTGGTAGCACCCGTCAAAGACTTAACAGCAGAAACAGCAGCCAAAACCTTTCAAACCTACTTCTGTAGACCACACAGGTATCCAGAGCAGGTATTGACAGATCAAGGTTCTGCATTTGAATCTGAACTGTTTCAAGAATTCTTGGGCTTATACGGTTGCAAAAAGATCAGAACCACACCTTACCATCCATAAACAAATGGACTGTGTGAGAAAATGAACAACATTGTCATCGATAAGTTGAAGACATTACCCCTTGAAGAAAGAAATCAGTGACCAGAGAAACTACCTGATTTAGAGGATATGTACCACCATATACCTGCAAGTTCTACTAACTACACACCAGCATACCTGATGCAAGCAAGACCTGGAAAACTCCCAGTTGACCTAGAGATGGGAATTGTAGTATCAAACACAGATTCTTCTGATGAAGATTGGGACTCGACCCGTCAGCAGCAGTACAAGAAGGCACAAGAATGTGTAGAAAATAATTTAGAACACATCAGAGACAAACAAAAAAGAGACGACAACAAACATGCGCCAGCTGAACCCTTGATATCTGTGAAATGGTTCTAAAAAGAAAAAGAAGAACTCATAAACTAGATGATCAGTGGGAAGCTGAACCCTACATTGCCTTCAATCTAACTTTGACAACAGTAAAACTTAATTAAAAACAGTCGAGTCCTGCACACAGCGAACAAGTCTGTAAGACCATGTTCACACCGCCAACATATTGGAACAAAAGCTAAATGCAACAAAAACAACAGTACACTGCAGTAAAAATATTAAATGCGAGTGCAGTATAAAAATGTATGTAACAAATACAGGGTACTTAGTCCATCCTTTTTTTTGCGCAAAAAAAGTTATTTCAAGCCACGTCACTAACTTCAAAGTGTACCCATCTCTGACGCAGTCCTAACTGTTGTATTCAAAAACCTGACTAGTGTGAATGCTTACCAGTGAGCAGGAGCCAGCAGGACCAGTGTCTGACATGGACTGAAGGCGACAGTTGAATACAACAGTTAGGACTGCGTCAGAGATGGGAACACTTTGAAGTTAGTGACGTGGCTTGAAATAACTTTTTTTGCGCAAAAAAACGGATGGACTAAGTACCCTGTATTTGTTACATAAATTTTTATACTGCACTCGCATTTAATATTTTTACTGCAGTGTACTGTTGTTTTTGTTGCATTTAGCTTTTGTTCCAATATGTTGGCGGTGTGAACATGGTCTTACAGACTTGTTCGCTGTGTGCAGGACTCAACTGTTTTTAATTAAGTTGCCTCTTGCCCTGCAAGAGATGGAGTTCCCCGCCCCTCTCTTGGGCCCTGCACACATATAGCTGTCATTGCCTTCAGTCCATGTCAGACACTGGTCCTGCTGGCTCCTGCTCACTGGTAAGCATTCACACTAGTCAGGTTTTTGAATACAACAGTTAGGACTGCGTCAGAGATGGGTACACTTTGAAGTTAGTGACGTGGCTTGAAATAACTTTTTTTGCGCAAAAAAACGGATGGACTAAGTACCCTGTATTTGTTACATACATTTTTATACTGCACTCGCATTTAATATTTTTACTGCAGTGTACTGTTGTTTTTGTTGCATTTAGCTTTGGTTCCAACAGCAAAACTTGCATAATTAGCCGTGATGAAGGAAGAACAACCTCGACAGTTTCAAGAGATAACCTCAAGAAATGTCCAGAGCAGCTGAAACCGCAAGAAGAAGATTCCTACTCAACCCCAGTTGAAGAAAAGAAAGAGAGAAAGTAATCCACACTGTACTAGGAGACCTCCCAGAAGATTGGCCTCACTATGATGGCGCCATCATAGTACCAGTATTCTCCTTTTATCAACCAGTAGAAGAACTCGTTCAAGTACAAGACGTCCAGCCTGTTGTACTGGAACCAGAGATTCCTACAGTTGGTGAATCTATCAGTTCCATAGAAAGACTAAGACAATACTACAATCTACCAACACTTAGGTCTAACAGACTAGTGGATAGTGCACGCACCACACTAGAGGTAGACACTAGTGACACACCAGTACTACGCAGATCCACCTGTAGTAACTTTGGTCAGCCACCATTCAGATTCAGAGAGTGAAGTATAGAGTGTCAAAATAGTAAAGTGTAAACATAAATACTTGTATGTAAATAGACAGTAAATATTAGTGTATAGAAGGGTGGAGGAACTGGGCAGAGCCCCATGCACATTAAGTTGGGAACAAAAAATTCCTGGGGTGGAGAGAAGGTATGACCAGGCCTCCTAAGCAGAGACACTCATAGGGAAATTGTGTGTAAAGTTTGTTAACCTGTTAAATGTTTCAAACCTACAGAGACTTTACTGTGAGGACTTTACCCTTTTTCCCTGGATTCCCATGTCCAACCATGGACCACAGCCACAGGACTGGTAGTGGCAAAACAATTCTTTATTTTTTTTTACAGCCTATGGAGGATGGACTAGCGCCATAAGGACTGCTTTTTCCTATTTTTACCAATTTTTCAGTGTTTTATGTAAATTTTTTCAATTTTGAGACTCTGTTATGATACCTGTTATTGTTATTGTTGTTATTATAATGTAAAAAATCTTTACTCAGTCCGGGAGTACTGAAGGTAACTAGGGGGGAATGTGGCGCCTGTGCCAGGTAAGCCACAGAACCAACTAGTACACTGAGGGATTTCCACATCTGGTATCCACATAAACACAACATCTTCCACTCCAAGCCTGTAGGGGGAGCACCACTGGTTGCTGTCAAGCCAAATCCCCTATAAATACAGGTGCTGGGGGCGGAGTTAGACAGAGTGTGCAGTCGCTAGGAGAACTGTGAAGATCAGCTCAGAGCTTAGTGAGCAAAACTGGTTACCGGAGCCGTGCTAGGCCCGAAACCAGTGCACCGCCAGAGCTAGTGTGAGGGTCCAGAGAGTGAGGATCGAAGGCAGAGGCGAGGAACAGTACAGCAGGGGAAGAGGAGCCCTACTGGCTCACCTCAAGAGTACACCGGTCACTGGAGTCCGAGTCTGCAAGGGAGAGATTAGCCCAGCAGAGAATCTCAGTACACCGCAGAGGTTTAGCTTCCTGCACACCCGCAGCACTCACCATTTGAGAGCCAGGAACCGCAGAGAGGTAGCGGTAGCCAAGCGAGAGCCCTCAGTGCAGCAACACGGGTGTGAGAGACAAGAGAGGTCAGGCCTGGTTTAACACACGCCGAACTTCAGGACAAAGGAGCAGGACATGGAGGCCTATAGCCCACTCGGTGTGAAAATCCCAAAGTGCACCCTTCAACCCTGGAAGTGTACCTGCGAACCACCAGTAAAAAGGTATAGAAAAGACTTGCTTGTGTGTGTGTCCATCCTTCCAGCCTGCCCCATGCAGCAATGACTGCGCTACCCTATTTCACCATTCTACTCATACAGCCCCTAGGAACCCGCTCCACCTGTAGGGAGCTACAACACCTTGCTGCCACCGATCACTCCAGAGGCCCCCATTAGCGCCGGTGCCATCACCGGATCTACAGGTGGCATCACGACATTCACCTATAAACTCTTATCTCTGTAAATATCCCCTTTTTGCTGTCACCCAAGGGCACAGACTCGGGCACCGACCAACCATGACACCCACCATACCCATACGCCCGAAATCTGAATACCCCAGACCCTTGTCGGCCAGACAGCTCGCATCATGTGTAATACAGAGACTATGTGAGGCCACCTGCTGTAATACTAGGGACTGTGTCTGGCCTCCTGTTGTAAATTGGAGGCTGTACATGGCCTCCTGCTGTATACAGGGGCTGTGTGTGGCATCTTGCTGTATATTGGGCGCTGTGTGCAACCTTCTACTGTAATACTTGGGTCTGTGTGCGGCCTCCTGCTGTATACTGGGGATTGTGTATGGCCTTCTGCTGTAATATTGGGGGTGGTGTGTGGCCTCCTGCTGTATACAGGGGCTATATATGGTCTCATGCTGTATATTGGGGCCTGTGAGAGGCGTCCTGCTGTATAATGAGGGGTATGTGTGGACTCCCGCTGTATGCTGGGGCTGTGTGCAGCACCCTGCTTTATATTGGGGGCTGTGTGTGGTCTCCTGCTGTATATGTGGCACTTTGCCATTACAGGTAACCACAGGACCACCTAAGGCATAGATGGATTTCCACAACAGGTAACCTACATACACCCAACACCTTCCGCCCCAGAACAGTAGGCGGAGATCCACTTTCTGGCTTTAAGCAAGATCCTCTATAAATACTGGTGCTGGGGACGGAGTTAGCTAGAGTGTGCAGTCGCTAGGAGAACTGTGAAGACGTCCTGGTGTGTCGGAGCCATACCACCCAAGCTGCAATACCAATGTCCACAGCGGTCTGACAGCGGCGCTGATGAACATCACCAGAATCTGCAGGTGGCGTCACGACAAACTTTTATTTTTTTTTCCTTTTGTTCGCTCTCAATTATTCCATCAATTTTCAGTTGACCACCAGGGATACGCGTTCGGGCGGGCCATCAGTGAATCCCCCTCAACTCCACGTCTGGGTTCCGAGTTCCCATAGACCCCGAATTAAGGGCCTGAGAGTGAGGTTGAAGGCAAGGTTTAAGGAGTAGAGGAGAAGACTGGGGGCAGAGCAGCCATACCGGTTCACCCCAGGAAGCAACCCGGACACCGGAGTCTGAGTCTGCAGGAGAGCATCAAGCCCAGCAGAAACACAGATTCACCGAGGAGATTCCAGTCTCCCGGACACCTGTCACGCAACCAATAGGGGAGCCAGGGACCACAGGAGAAGCCCACACAGAGGTTCTTGACACTACAGAATGGGTGAGAGAAAGACACAGAGGAGATCAGGCTTAGTTTTACATGGGTCAGAGACTTTAAGGAGGGGAAAGAGACAAGGTGGCCTTATCCATCACTCACTGTGGAAATCCAGAAGTGCCTCCCGACCACCTGGAACGTACCCTGGAAAGTGCCTGCAAAACCATCAGTAATGGTACAGAAACGATCCACAGTGTGTGTGTCAGTTTGTCCATCCCTGAACCCGTCCGGCTTAGAGACTGTCACAGTGGCCTGGCTACCTAACCACCTCCCTGTGCAAATATCAGTCACCTCATCACTGCTCCGGGGACCCCCTCCACCTGTGGGGAGCTTTACCACCCAAGCTGCCCGTCCATTATTCCCGGAGGTCTGAAGCAGGCGGTGGTACCTTCACCAGAATCCACCGGTGGCATCACGATACTTTATTATTTCCCATTTTTGTTTTTCCCCTTTTTGCCAAAGACCCCTGGGCAGGTCATATACAGGGGCTGTCTGTGGCATCTTGCTGTATACTTGGGGCTGTGTTGCCTCCTACTCTATACTGGGGCTGTGTGCAAGCTCCTGCTGTATACTGGGGGCTGTGTGCAGGCTCTTGCTGTATACTGGGGCTGTGTACGGCCGCTTGCTGTATAATGGGGGTTGTGTGCGGGCTCCTGCTGTATACTAGGGGCTGTGTGTAGGCTCCTGCTGTATAATGGGGGCTGTGTGTGGCGTCCTGCTGTTATTTTTTATATTGGTATTTGTGGGAAAATAAATGAAATATGTACCTCTTCACATTTTAAATATGACCAAAAAGACCCAATAAAATACAAAATATGTACATTTTTAATTTTTCCCCTTTTCATAATACTGTAGTTATTTTTATCTATCAGACATGTTTTTTTTCAATTTAGGGGAAGAACCAATAACCGATTTAGATTGGCAGTGGGTTTTTCTGTTTCTTATTCTTTCTTTTTTATTGCTTTTTAATTATTTTTTATTTATCTCACATATTGTGCCTCCTATAAAGTCATAAAGATCCCTGGCGGTCACGTCAGCGTTTAAATCCTTTTTTTTTTTTTTTTATAAATCTGATTTCCACTGTTATTGGGGCTGGTATATTAGCCCCAGTTAGAGTGGGTGTTCAGTCTCTTGGCTGCAAAGGAAAGCTCCCTGGGTCTCCTAGGGCCAAGCAGAACATGCTCCTGCCCTCCTTGCTCACTTGGCCATTGGGTCTAGAGGAGGAAGTACACCTTGCACTTTTCATATATTTTGTACACAGAACTTGTACAACACTAACTATAGAGCGATCGTCAAGGTGTCACACCCCAGGGCCGTGGGGTACTTGGAATTGGGCTGTTAAGCAGTTCTAGGGAGTCACAGGGGTCGAGACCCGACTTCCATGACCTTGGGTTCAGTTGTAAAAGAGTGTTCTTAGATATTATAGGAAAAGTTATTTGTGACGCCACCAGTGGTTTGTGGCAATGAGTGACCACCACTGCTGCAGAATCTCTGGGGAAGGTGGATGGGCAGCTGAGATGTAGTGGCTCCCCATGGGTGGAGTGGGTCCCCAGGGCAGTGGATGTTGAAGGGTGTAGGGTGCAGGATGGAGGGTGCGCATTAACAGACAGACTCACGTTTTGTTGGTTCCTCAAATCCTTTACTGGTAAGACTGGTTCTACATAGATGCTGTTCGGTGAGTCAGTGTAACCAGGGAGGAACTCGGAATCCTCCACACCTGGCAAGTTCTGAGACCTCCCTGCTGCGCTTTCTCCTGTGGGTCCCTGCTGCTGCTTGAAGCTGAGCTGTGGCCCTTTCTCTCCCTCTCTCCTGCATGTGCCTGTATACCTGCCAGCTTGAATCCTTTATTAGCCCCACTTCATGGGTGGCTACTCTTGGGCTCTTCACGCTGCTCTGCCCCCTGGCACTTGGTTTGGATGGGGAACTTGGAATTCCCCACCCCACCATCCGGTGTTGGCTGCTGGGTCGTTAGGCGCTGCACAGCCTCGGACTCCCATGTCCGGTTTTCTTGGCGCTTTCTCCTCAGGGGTGAATTTAACACCACTCTGCTTCCCAGGCTCTCCTCTCTTTCCTCAGACCCTTGCCTTAGGTCCCTCAGCTATCTTGGGGCGAGCTTGGCACTGCTCTAGACCACAGGATGTCTTCCTCAGTACTGCTGCGTACTGAACTGACTAACTCCGCCACAGACCAGAATTTATAGGGGAGCTTATCCTGAACCCAGGTTTAGGTCTCCGCCTTCAGACTTGGAAGCAGAAAGGTGTTGTGTGCTTTGGTTTTGCCTGGTGCGGGTTCCCTTCGTTGCTCTCTGGTATGACACTACCCCCCGGAGAGATAATGCCATAGGCTAGGGTCACATTTGAGGTCAGGATTGCAGATCCTGATCCGGTTTTGACCTGTAAGAATGCTCAAAACCGGATCAGGATCCGCAGCCCATGGGCACCTATCATAAAACCAGATTGCTGCCTGCGCGAAAAATCATGCAGGCAACGTTTTTCGGAGCGGTTTCAAAACCGCAGCGGGGCTGCTATAATGGGCGTCTATGGGAGCCCATCTGGCTACCACAAGGCACATGTGAATGCTTGCGGTTACCTGATGCTTTGTTGATTCCTGCTGCTGTGGGGATATTCAAAGGGTTAATCTGTTAAATACATGTGGGCAACATGTCTCCAGGGCGTGTCCACCCTCCCTAGAGACATGTTGTCCAAAAACTGTTGCATGTCAGTAGATAATGTCTATTACTACATTATCACCGCTATTGTCAGCTTTATAAACTTCTCAATGAAAGCCGGCGGCTCCTCGCTGTAAGGAGGATTATCAGTATGTAATGTGCGTAAGCACATTGCAGGGCAGCATCCTCAATAAAGAGCTGACCCTGCTGCTTACGCAAATTGCGTACTGTACCCGCCGCTATCCATGGTGCTGAAGCCTTAAACATCAATTCTATGGCCAGCGCACCGGAGTTTCATGACCCTCATGACGCCACCTATAGGTTCCGGTGATTGTATAGGCGCTGCTTGGTCCTCCGGGGTGATGGGCGGCAGCCAGATGGAGTAGCTCCCTGCAGGAGCAGCGGGATTCCTGGGGCTAGGAGTGGTGATAGTGGAGTAGGGCAGCACAGCTGGAGTAGGGGAGCATAGTCGGTGTGGTGCGGGATGAGTTGAAAGAGGGACACGTACAAATTAAAGTCTTTTGGCACCTTTACTGGTGACTTGTTGCAGGTGCACACGTCCGGGGTGAAGGGAAACACCTTGGATCTCCACAGGGGATTAGGGTTGTAAGCCTCCTTATTCTGTGCCTTGTTCTGAGTCTGTTCTAACCGGACCGTTGCTTCTCTTGCTACACCTGTGTTGCTGCACTGAGAACTCTGTTATGGGCCACCGCCGTCTCTCTCCCCGCGGTCCCTGGCTCTCAACTGTTGGTGCTGTGGGTCACAGCAGTACAAGATGATTAGTTACTGTACCGGCAAGCGGTAAATTTAAATTTTGTGGCACTGACAGCCACGGAGCTTAAATTTCCCGACAAATGCTGCCCGCAGACCTTCAGGGTCGTGGACAGCATCACAATCACGCACCACACATTCACTCACATCTCACAATTGCAGCACACTCACATACATTCAGTCAGCCACACTCACCACACTGGCACTACACACACCCAAAACACACACAGCACTCGCATCACTGTTGTGCATCAAACACGACAGTGTGCCTTTAGCCAAAAAGCATGATTGCGAATTGGATTAAGAAAGCCATCATGGAAGCCTACCTCTGTCAGATCCTGACGCCTACATCAGGATTCACGGTTGCGAATGCTGTCTTCTCTCGGTCTTCGTCGGCTACGGACACCTGCCAATACCCACTGGTGAGATTTAAGGTGGAGAAGTAATTGGCAGACTTCAACCCAGCTAAACATTCCTCTATACGTGGTAACGGGTAAGCATCTTTTTGTGTTATGCGGTTTATTTGCCTATAGTCTACACACATTCTCATACTGCCATCCTTTTTCCTAACTAGGACTAATGGGGCTGCCCAGGGACTACAGCTATCTCGTATAACCCCTGCGTCCTTCATGTCCTGTAACATCTCCTTGGCTTTTTGATAATGTGCAGGTGGAATATGCCTGTACGGCTCCTTGATTGGTGGATGTGTACCTGTGGGGATGTGATGTTGTACCCCATTTTTCCTACCAAAATCAAGTGGATGCTTACTAAAGACTTGTTTGAATTCTTGAACTACCCGGTACACACCTTGCTTCTCATACACAGGAGTGGTGTCAGTTCCGACATGGAGTTGCTGGCACCAGTCCTCCAGTGGCCCAATTGCTTGATCAGGTTTTGCCCCTTTTTCGCGGGGTTCAAGTTGCACTGTTTGGATCTCGTTGTTGCTGACTGTGTATAATTTGGCAACGGTGGTATACCTGGGTAATTTAACCTCTTCACTGCCACAATTTAAGATGCGAACAGGTACTCTCCCATTGTGTACATCAACCACCCCCCTGGCTGTCAACAGTGTAGGTCTGTGCTCTGTGCTAACGGGCTCCACTAACGCTTGATTATCCTGGCCTCTCAGACCTATAGCTGCTCGACACCAAATCATCATTTCACTCATTGGGGGTATCACAATAGGTATCGGGTCTGTCACCCATGCTGTACCAATTTCACCACCTATAATTGTTACCTGTTGATGGTGTAGGATGGCTCTGATCTCACGCTGGAGAACCTTCCTCTGACCAGGTCTGGCATTTCTGCAATCTGTTGAAGCAAAGACAAAACTTCCTCCATGCAATTGCTAAGAACATTTGTTCCCAGTATGACATAAGGATCATTTGCATTACTGGCTTCTGCTACTACAAGGACCCCTTGGTTCTGTAATTCCACCCTCCCCACCTTTATGGGCACTTCTCTAACCCCCATCACAGTAATTGGTTCACCATTTGCTCCATGAAGGAAAAGGTCTATCTCAGGCTGTTTCAGCTCTGCATCAGCCCAATACTTTTTATAAAGGATATAGGGGATGGTGGTCACCTGTGACCCGGTGTCCAGAAGAGCAGGTGTCGGGAAGCCATCCAGTATAATGGACAGAAACGGCCTCTGTCCGATGAAGGTCTTGCACCAGGTGGCTGTGCCCTGCTGATCTAGTCCTGAGATTTGGCCCCGACCCCCAGGGACTGTCCGTTTAAAGGACAGCGCCTGGCGAGGTGACCGGTGCGGTTAGAGCGGCGGCAGATGGGCTCCCCAGTGGAGCTGTAGCGGTCAGTGGCTCTTCCTCTGTACGCTGTAGCTTGCTTCCCTTGCATCCAGGGGATGTCGTCCAGGCTGTCGGCAAGTTGAATCAGTGGCTGAGGCTTGGCTTGCGGTCTTGGTGCTGGCTGTTGGCTCTGCTGTGACTGCATAGCGTCCATCAGTTTAGAGATGTTTTTATTCATCTCGCGCATCTCAGCACGTATTTCAGCCCGCAGGGAGTCATATTTGTCAGGCTGTACAGATTGTACATAGTGCATGGCTGCAGTCACGGGAACTGGTTTTGGGGTAGCCTGCACCTCACCGTCACACCACTGTTTAATTGCAGCTTCATGGGTCTCTACTGGCTTTAACCCTTTTTTGGCCATTTCTTTCAAGGTGTTAAAATCAGCATCTGGATTGCTTAGTGACCACCAGCGTACATTTTTACTGTCCTCAGGGAATAGCAGGCCCCGTGTGAACTGTTCAATGAGGAGCTTGTCCCCATCTTGTGCACTGGCAGGGCTGACATGTATAAGGGCGCGCAGTGCTCTTTCCAGGCGCCAGGCATAAGCTCTGATGTCATCTCACGGCCTCTGGTAGCAGTGATGGAAGCACATGCGTATATCATCCTCATTGCACTCCTCAAAGGTAGCTCTCAGTTTATCAAATATAGCAGGGGCTGATCTGCGGTCAGCAACAGACCAGGACACACTTTCTTTCTCTGCAGCCCCAGTTAACTGTCCGAGTACCACCGTAGTGCGTAGTTGGCCGGTCATAATGACTCACCGTGGTCCGGGGGACTTAGGTCTCAGGCGCAGTCTGCAGGTCACGGTTCGGTGCCTGAGGCTGTGGGCCCGGTTGTCAATAAAGGAGAAAAAGATAATATAATAAAAAGAGAATAAAGTTTTAGTTCGTGACGCCACCTGTAGGGTTCCGGTGATGGCACCGGCGCTGCTTGAACCTCCGGGGTGATGGGCGGCAGCAAGGTGGAACCACTCCCTACAGGACGAGCGGGGTCCTCTGAGTTGAGAGCTGCAACGGAGTAATAGGGCAGCTCGGTTGTTTCTGTGAAGCAAGGTAATTAGACGGCAGATTCGGAATAAAGCTCTGACACGTTGCTCCTCTGAACGGGTATTTACTGGGATGTTCACGGCATACAAGGTAACACGGTCTCAATGCCAAATAGAGGACCGGGTGGTCCCTGCGGTGAATAGTACTCCCCCAAGGCTCCACAAGTATCCTTGTCTATCCCTGACTGTCCTTTCTCTTCGCTGCTCCGGTATACCTCGCCAGGGTACTGAGGGCCCTCGATTGGGTTCCTGACTGGCCTTAACGTATGGTCCCTGGCCCTCAAGGGTGGGTACCCCCTGGCATAGCTGCGGTAGTTGTTAAGCTGTGAATCGGGCTCCTAGGAAGCCTTCGACCACGCCAGGTTTTGCGGTGCAGGGAATGAATCAACTGTACCACATTGGAGCCGCTACTTTGGTTTTTGGACTGGGCTCGGGCCTTCAATCACCCGTTTCTCACACTTGGCCCACCTTCTCTTCTGGGCCACCAATGGACGGTGCCCTTCCTGTTAGCTGTCTTCCCTCTGTCACGACTTGACCTTTCTGTTCTTGTCTCTCCATCATTCTAACTCCTTGCTACTTTCCCCACTGCTATATACCCTAGCTCTCCTCCCACCAAGAGCGGTTACCCAGGAAACGGGTGCTTGATTGGTCTTCTATCTCTAGGTGTTGCATGTGGTGTATGGAGCCTCAGTATTATCCTACTCACCACTAGGACGGAGAATGCGACACCTTAGTCAGCGGTGTAGTACCCTCCTGTGACGCACTTTTAGTGGGGTGCCACAATAGCATACATATCTAGGACGCCATCGATCTTTCGCTTGAACTCATCCAGCGTATCAGGGCAGCCATCATACTGGGGCAACCACTTGGCCCCCGGGATGTACGGGAATGACATGGGCATTATCAGGGCGACTGTATCCGGAGCGCCGGAGGTGCTGGCAGTGCTACCGGAGGCAGCCATTGAGTGTCCGGTGTAATTCTGGGGGTCAGCGTACGCAGCTTCGTCGTCGCTGGAGGAGGCCGACATGTTGGAGGCCCCCCTAGTGAATTACAGCCAGCCGTGGAAGGGTTAAACAGTTAAAGAGTTTCCGGACCGCAGCGCTCGGTAATGCTCGGCTGAGCGAGGGGCGGGTTTCAGTTTCGCCCTCTGCGGCTGGCATGCCCCCTTTCTACCCACTCTTTGGCGCAGTAATGGCGGCGGAATTTAAACAGTCACATGTTACAGTCAATAAAACGGCAAACAGTGGCCAGTAATACCGAGCACGGGATCCTGTTCGTGACGCCAGAAAGAGGACTGTTGCGCCCCAGGGCATAGGGTACTCGGGTATCAGGCGGCAGTGAGGGGGTTAACTTTGTCACGGGAATGGCGGCCGGGTCTGAGCCCATATCCTGGGGACGATGCTCTTGAAAAGGGGTATTTACAGGGATTATGTAAAAGTTAGTCGTGACGCCACCTGCAGTTCCTGGTGAGACGTCACCAGCACCGCCACAGTCCTCCGGAGGTCAGTGGTATTGTTGCAGTGATGGTATAGTCCTCCGTAGGCAGGACTGGGACCTCCGGGCCAGCGTAGTGAGGGTGAGCAGGTTGTAGTGGAGCTGAGATTGTGAGGGGGAGTGGGAATAGTCTATAGAGGATCACGGTGAGTGAGAAGGAAGGATGCATGCACACAGAGGAAGTCTCTTACCTTTTTACTGATGTTTATCAGGTAAATGATCCAGGGCACTGACGGGTGACTGGGCTGCACAGGGGGTTCCCACAGCAAGTGGGTATAAGGCCTCCTTCCCCTGTGTAGCTGTTGAAGCACAGTCTGCTATAGCCTGACTTGCCTCCACTCTCTTCCTTTTGCCTGTCACTTTCTCCTCCTGTGTGGACCTTCTCTGGACACTGCAGCGACTTGCTGTTCCTGGCTCCCTACCGGGTAGCTGGAGCTTCCATGGTGCAACGGGGTTTTCTGTGGGCCTGTAGTTTCCCCACAGGTGCGGATCCCCAATATCTGGCTTTCCTGGAACGAACTCTCGCCTTGAGCTACTTGTTCCTCGCTTCTATTCCTGTTCTGAGCTCCCTGCCCTCAGTCCCACTTAGGCTGGTGGGATGCTGAAGGGCCACTTCGGGTCACTGGCTTGGGCCTGTACGCAGCACCGAAAACCAGGACTTCCCTGCAGCTCTTCTAGTGTCTGCACACACTCTGAGTAGCTCCTCCCCAGCAGCAGTATATATAGGGGATCTTGCCTAAGAAAAACTCACCAATTTTGGCCTCTTATAGATATCATTGCATTTAGCAGGATACTATCAGCCACCTCAGAAGCAACCCACATCTCTCAACACCGATGATCCATCCCCTACAACCCTGACACGGGGGCGGTTGTGGCACCAGCGTCCAGCCGTGCCACAAGGAGGAGACAGGTGGTATCACTGGACATGAGATCACTACAGGGCGGCAGCCACTCCAAGAGTGAGGTATAAAGTCAGAAAGCAGCCTATTAATGACGCCCAGCTGTTAGACAAGGCGGGCCGCTCTGCAACAAAATATGCAACACAAGTGACTGACGCCCCCTAGAGGACACAGCTGTAGACTGCAGATGGATAAAAAAATGCAATATAACTCTATAGATGAGAGTGAGGAGTTAGTTTGATATTTTGGACCATCTATAGAGTTATATTGCATTTTTTTATCCATCTGCAGTCTACAGCTGTGTCCTCTAGGGGGCGTCAGTCACTTGTGTTGCATATTTTGTTGCAGAGCGGCCCGCCTTGTCTAACAGCTGGGCATCATTAATAGGCTGCTTTCTGACTTTATGCCTCACTCTTGGAGTGGCTGCCGCCCTGTAGTGATCTCATGTCCAGTGATACCACCTGTCTCCTCCTTGTGGCACGGCTGGACGCTGATGCCACAACCGCCCCCATGTCAGGGTTGTAGAGGATGGAGCATCGGTGTTGAGAGATGTGGGTTGCTTCTGAGGTGGCTGATAGTATCCTGCTAAATGCAATGATATCTATAAGAGGCCAAAATTGGTGATTTTTTTTTTTTTTATATATTTATTCTATGTACCAATTCGGTGATTTTTGATCTTGCCTAAGGCCAGCAAGTTGAGCTCCCCCTACTGTGTCGGGGTGGAAGGTGTTGTTCGTAGTAGGTACCTGCTGTGGAAACCCAGCTGTGCATTAGAGAGATCTGTGGTTACCTGCGTGAGCAGGGCGCCACACGTGCAGCTCTTAAAGACAAACATATACACAGCAGCATCCAGCAATGTCAGCGTCAACTAAGCATGTGACACCTGCAGGTTGCGGCTATAGATGGCCGCCGCTGCTCAACAGTCTTCCTAGGGGCCGATGGCTTGGAGACAGCAATGTTCTTAAGCCCTTTACGGATAGGGCTGACCCCCAAGGTGGCCAAAGGTACCTGAGTGAGTTGGTAGTTGTGCTTCTGGTGCTTTAGACGCATTAAGAAAGTTCACAGACACAGTGGGCTGCATTCTTTAGTTCTTTTACTCACAGTCTTTTTGCAGCAGCCTGCTGAGCACTTGGTTCTCGGAGGCAGGGGACAAGCTACTCACTGGTAGTAGGAGGTCGTCTCACACAGCGCTTGCCTCGCCCGTCCTGCCTTGTGCTTCACCCTACAGAGCCAGTAACTGTGGGCTTTTCCTAGGGGTTAACCTGCAGTGTCTCCCCTTAGCCCTATGGTTGCCACCTTTTCAGCAGATGTGCACGGTTGTCGACCATGTCACCATGAAAGTGTCACACAGTCTCCAGATTGCTAGCTGAGCCTGGTCTTCTCCACTAGTCTTTTGGGTTCCCAGTGCCCCTTGTGGCCTAGTCCCTCCACTTGCCTGCGCCTGACAATGGATACCAGACCCACGGGTGGATTTCTCACTTCCTGTGCCGCTGGGACCCCCACTTCCTCCTGGAGCCATTTGGGTGATGTTCTGCTCTAAGGTTCGGCCGTAGGACGAGCTCCCACTTGTTTTAGTCCTCTAGACACTTCTCAGGCGTATGTTCTCTAGCTTCCCTCCAACTTGATCTTGGTGTTCAATGCCCTTTCCTCAGCTGTTCTACCACCTCTCCACAGCTGGTCACTCTCAAGCTCTATTCAACTGTCTTTCTTCTCACTGTCATCTCCTCCGTTCTAGATGTTTCTCTCCCTTTTTATACCTTTTGTCATGTGTCCCACGTCATCTTCGTGTGTTCTTCCTGACCTCACTCTTCCTCAAGTGCTCCCTCTAACTACTTCCTTCACCACCCAATCCCACTACAATCGTTCCTAACGTGATCTGGGTGTCCCGGTACCGGTCTGTACCCCTACTTACTAGTGAGTGGGATACTACACCCTAACAGGGATGCAGTACCTCTGTGGTGACTGGATCAACAGGGGCGCCACAGTTGCATACAAAATTATAGATATAGTTTACAGTAAACAAAATAACAATGACAGACTGGTGCAGAGGGGAGAGGATCCTGCCCTTGTGGGCTTACAATCTACAGGATAATGGGGAAGAGACAATAGGTCAGGGATGCAGCAGATCCAGTAGTGGTGGGTCAGCATTTTTGGTGGTGGTTAGGGGGCCTCTCTGGTGGTGCTGCTGCAAAGGCAGCAGCTCTGGTAGTGGTGCCTCGGCAGATGTCATCAGTGACATCTGTTTTGGGGGTCTCCTTTTCAATGCACCCTGACAGTGCAGTCTTGCTGGCTTGACACTTCTCACTGGACCCAGCGAGGGAGCTCACTGTCACTGCGCATTCAAAGGAATATGGTACAGTGAGCGCAAACTGACCATATGTCGGAGGTGATAACTGGTTCATGCTTAGTAGAGATGGGACTAGCCCTACCCCTGAAATATACGTCACTGATGACATTTGTTTCAGGGTGCGGAAAGCAATTGTGTCAGTGACCATACCATCTCCCCTCGGGAGTCTGAACAAAAAGACATCAGAACAGAAATAAATACCGTATATACTCGTGTATAAGCCGAGTTTTTCAGCCCAAAAATTGAGCTGAAAAGTCACCCCCTCGGCTTATACACGGGTCTATACGGTATATGGGATTTTTTCCTGTGCTGGGAGGCTGGAGGAGGCGGGGGGAGGCTGATGAGTGAGCGGCCCATCACGTGGGGCCACTCATTAGATATGTACGGCTCCCCCCGCCCATCACAGCGGCAGGGGGAGCCGTGCATACAGCCCCCAGATGTATACAGTCAGCCCCCCCAGTGGCACTAGCCTCCCTATCATGGGAAGAGCCCCCCACACTTTGCAGAGCCCCCCCGCTGCTTTATCTTACCATCCAGGGTCTTCGCCGCGGGTCCTGCGCGCTGTGTTCCGGTCTCACGTGACCCGTCGCGATGACGTCATTCCACTGCGACCGCCGGGTCACATGAGACCGGGAACACAGCGCGCGAGGATGGACTGCAGGACCCACGGTGAAGAAGACCCTGGATGGTAAGATAAAGCTGCGGGGGGGGGGGGGGGGCTCTGCAAAGTGTGGGGGGCTCTTCCCATGATGGGGGGGCGAGTGCCACTGGGGCCTGCTGTATACCTCTGGGGCCTGCTGTATACCTCTGAGGGCTGCTGTATACCTCTGAGGGCTGCTGTATACCTCTGGGGCCTGCTGTATACCTCTGTGAGCTGCTGTATACCTCTGGGGCCTGCTGTATACCTCTGGGGGCTGCTGTATACCTCTGGGGGCTGCTGTATACCTCTGGGGCCTGCTGTATACCTCTGGGGGCTGCTGTATACCTCTGGGGCCTGCTGTATACCTCTGGGGCCTGCTGTATACCTCTGGGGGCTGCTGTATACCTCTAGGGGCTGCTGTATACCTCTGGGGCCTGCTGTATACCTCTGGGGGCTGCTGTATACCTCTGGGGCCTGCTGTATACACCTCTGGGGCCTGCTGTATACACCTCTAGGGCCTGCTGTATATACCTCTGGGGCCTGCTGTATATACCTCTGGGGCCTGCTGTATATACCTCTGGGGCCTGCTGTATATACCTTTAGGGCTGCTGTGTATACCCTTTAGGGCTTCTGTATATACCTTTTAGGGCTTCTGTATATACCTTTTAGGGCTGCTGTATATACCTTTTAGGGCTGCTGTATATACCTTTTAGGGCTGCTGTATACTACCACTGGGGAGGCTGCTGTATACTACCACTGGGGAGGCTGCTGTATACTACCACTGGGGAGGCCTGTATACCACACTGCTGGGGCCTGTATACCTGTGCTGGGGTCCACCCTCGGCTTATACACGAGTCAATAGGTTTTCCCAGGTTTTGGGGGCAAAAGTAGGGGGGTCGGCTTATACACGGGTCGGCTTATACATGAGTATATACGGTAATGTGAAAAAACATAAAGAGTTGAGAAGGAATGATAGGCAATTTTAATAAAAGTATTTTAGAAAAGAGATTAGCCTCGACAATTAGGATGAATTTCAGATTTGGTGTCGGACCACCCCCTTAATATGTCTGGAAGAAGTGTGAAGATTAAAGAATCATTGATGACTTCAGGGAAATCAGGGGACATACCTTGGTTCTGGTTTGCCATATGCTTCTAGTGCAGGACATGAGACTCAGTAAGGACATTAGGAGAGCAGGCGCAATACAAGATCAATGCACTGCGGTGAGTCGGGGCTATTTACAGCTTTTACATCTCAGTCCATCTGTTGTCAGCTTATAATGATGCCCAAAATAATTCTCCAAATTTAAACTGCGGTGCAGTATCTGTACATGTCGAGGACCCAAGTGTGCCAGTGAGACCGATTTCACAATTCAGTTGCAGTTGTTGGCCCAACTTTAGTTAAGAAGAGAAGGGTGAAATGCTGTTGTATCATGGATGAGAGTGGAAGCGTAAACCTGCAGGTCATGGGTTAGAGCTTCATTTTTTAGTATTTTCAACCACTCTCAGCCCTTTTATGAATACATTTGATTGGCTCGAAATCCCTTTTATTGGATTTGTTTTCTGTGTTTCCTTAAAATGATATTTGTGGTATGAAATCAGTTTTATTTAGGCAATGTAAAAATGATCTAGTTAAAGAAAATTGTTAATCTGCATGAGAGGAAGGCTTTTTGGATGTTTAGTTATTAGTTAATTCTGTAGAAATTGTCATCCGTATACATTCACTGCAACATTAGTACTATATCTGAACATTTCCCTTGTTTCTCAGTGGCTGCTTTTTGCAGTGCAATTTTTAGTTTTGTGGGTTTCACCAGTTGATGACAAGGGAGAACCGCATGGGTGTAATGCCCATAGTAAAAGACTGGCTATGGGGCACTATATCATGTTTGCTGCATGGAGCTGCGGTCCACACCATGCACAGTCTAAAGCAATGTGCCAGGGGAATGGGGGCAAGATAAATAATTATATATATGGTATATTTTAATTTTGTCAGTGACTGCATTTTAAGGGTATTGTGGTGGAATTATTCTGGGTGAAGCTGGTGCTGGCATCATACTGTTTGGGGTTGTGGGACCATCATTCTATTTGAGGGCTATGGAGACTGTTGAGTTGCCAGGGGCAGGGGTCCGTAGTAGTTGAGGGTGAGGCAGGGCTGAGGCCGAAATACAGCCCCGGTATTGCTATGACTGTCCCAGCTGGCTCCTCAGTGCAACAGTTCAATTCTTTAGTACACAAGGGGCAAACTATTGAAAGAGTCAATAAAAGTTTTCTTTACTACAACAGTTGAACCTGAGATTTGGGGGTGGGCTATTTACAATGACACATTTGGCTGCAGGCTGGTTCTCTCATCCTAGTACCTCCTGACTCACGTCCCATTATATGCCATAAATTTAAGAAGAATTTTATCAGTTCTACCCCTACCTCATGTCAACAGGACCACCGGTGAACCACTAAACAGGGTTCCTCCATCACGTTCACAATGGAGATGCGTCTGTGTTCGAATCTCTACTTGGGCCCACCAAATGAGACCAGAGGGGACAGCCGCTGTTCGGGTATCTGCCAGGGGCAGACATCGGACATCAACACCAGGGAAACACACTTGGCTGAGGTTCTGCTCCACATTCCAAACTTTGGGCCAAATCCTGGAGTGTTCCTCAGGGTCTGAACAATTAAAAGGGAGGCTTCGGTTCCTGATACAATCTCCTATTGGGGGACTCTCCTGCTGCCTTCCATGCTACAAGCCCTTTTATTGACTGAGCCCCATCCACAAGGAACAAACACAACCACTACTTTATTTAGCCAACGGGGTTCTAGGAGCAGCCTTCACTTTTAACCAATAGAGGGTTACATAGACATTATGGAGTACAGTTTTCGAATGCAAGTGCAAAGTACAAGGTATCCATTGGGTGACAGCACCTCTGACCATCTCACGGAGACCATAATACTGTTTGTGGGATGTGGGAACATCATACTATTGGGGGCTTTTTTACTGTAGGCCCATCATACCGCATGGATGTGTCTAGGCTCACCTGGTTAGGTGGATCCTCCAAGCTCAAGGTCTGAGTGGACATATGGGCCATAGTCATCAGTGCAGCTTGCAGGTGAGGCATGCAGGAAATGGGTAGTAAAGGTACTGGAAACCAGGAAACAAGTAGCATAAATGCTGAAAGCTGCAGGCAGACAGGAATCCAGTTTGGCGCCCCACTGGTCAGGACGCCATGGAGGGGTACTGTACCCAAATAAGAGTGTGTGTTATTCCTGCCCCAAGGGAACTGGATGGTAAACAAGGGACCCTCACAACACCCATTCATGCACACCCTAGAGTAGATGACCGTGGGTGAACCCGCTGCAGGGAAGACCCAGTCCCATGGGAGGAGTCACATGGGTAGTAAAAGTGTATAGGTTCGATGGCAGTTATGTGTAAGGTAGAGAGGTGAGCAGAGCATGACGCAGGGGAAGGTCGTCATGACTGGAAGAGATCCTAGGGGCACCAGGAGTTACGGTGCGCCCGAATCTGGACCTGGTACTACCGACCAGAAGGGTCTGGTCCCGTACAGAGAACCGGCTCTGGACACAGTGTGGGAATTTAATCCTGAACCGTTAAACCTGAGACCTCGAGCTTCTGCAGGCAGCTGCAGCCAAAGTCCCGGCGTATACCTCGAAAAAGCACACCAAACTAGGGTCAGGGGACCTAAAGGAAAGTCCCCGGCCAAAGACCCAGGGGCTCAAGGCACTGCATGCTGAGTCACTGGACGGTTGTGAGGAGAAGTTGAGCGCAGTGAAGGGACCAGTAGGGAACGGCAGGCACACCACCGAGAGTCCTGAGGAAATCATCCTGTTTCCCTGGTGACTACCCAGGACAGAAGGACCCGAAAGACTGTGTAATCTGTCTTCCTGCCTAAAGAGCTGCAAGTAAAACCTGATCAGAGTTAATGACTGGTGTAACATACTTTATTTCCCTCACCTGAGGAGCTGTACACTGCTGCATTGAAGGGACAAGTAAAAGTAAAAGGCCGTGTGGTAAGCTGCCTCCCTGTGTGAAAACTGCAACCACTGCCCTGGGGATCACGCTCCACCTACGGGGAGTGTAACGATCTGGCTGCCCTACCATCACTCCGGAGGTCTGACACGCAGCTCTGGCAGCACCAGGGCCACGGGTCCGGGCACAGTCCCCCGTGACACCCCCTGTGAATCAACTCCCGGAACCGAGTACCCCACGGCCCTAGGACAGGTCACCTGTATAAGACATATTATAGGCATAACTAAGCGGCTGCCCCGTCTTCACTAAAGCCACTAGTGATGTGGTTAGACTTGGGCTTCAGGTGCCAGGTGCCACTCCCAGTATAATTTTGAGTCTGCGACAGTCCAGCTTAAACAGATAACAAACAGTCCAAACCAGCATTTCTTCATAACTCCACAAACTGACATGAACTGACTGATTATTTATGCAGACTTAATTGCTGCAGCTATGCACTTTGGGCGTCGCTCTGAAAACCCAGAACATCAGTGAAGATCCAAGCCAGATTTAACCTCATTCCTTGCAGCTCCCCAATGTGAGTCCATTTTTCTGGGAGGAATATACCTGCCATCCAGCACCACAGCCTTTACTGCATTACAGTATATACACATACATTATAGGCCGTGAACAAGGCCATGTGACTGAAATGTTGGCCCACTGCACACAGACTTTTGTTGATGAAATAAAAGTCTCACCTTGCATCTTGAATTAGAGATCTTGGTTCTTTTATACAGTCAGTAAAAAAACGACTACACTCAGATGTCATCCGAGTGCGGTCTGACTTTTTTTCACAAACCTATTGACTTAAATTGTCTATTTGGATCAAAATCGGACTTATTTCTCTGTCCGACGAAAAAATTGGATGTACACTCAGTAGATATTATAGGTTGAGTAATATCCGTGAACACCACAGATTGCACTCGTATGAGAATATCAGTTGCGTGCTTGAATCCTAAGACTTCCATCTTGATCTGATGAAGGTTCTATTTGTTGACATTGGACACAGGTCTGGCTCATTGAAAGTTATATTTAGCACAATGCAAACTATTTCTCATTGTTTCATCACCCTGGTACATATTTTGTTGTATGCTTATCCTGGTCATGAGGGTGCATCCTCACGATCAGGATATGCAGCATTTTGGACGCAGCGTCTTTGCGCTGCGTCCAAAACGCTGCGCCGTACGGTACTAGCATAGTAGATGGGATTTCAAGAAATCCCATCCTCACTATGCGTAACACGCCCACAGCGTCTTTGGAGCTGTGATGCGGGTTGCCGGGAGTCCTCTCCTCCGCAGCATGTTCATTTCATTCTGCGGAGTCGGAAGCGGCTCCCATCGGGTGACTGCAGGGAGAAGCCGCCCTGCACCCGCCGCACATGGTGAGTGCAGGGCGGCTGCGATCTCCCTGAGGCCACCCGTGGCTTCGCTCAGGTCCGGAGGAGCCGCATCCAACACGCAGCTCCCCCGGTCCGTGAGCACACAGCCCTAAGTGAAGCAAACACCGCAGGATGCCGTGCATTGGGCGTAGAGAGACGACATGTCCAATTTTTGATACTAAGCAGTGATTTTACTTTCTCTCGAATAGTAAATGTAAAATTCCACAGTAGTTTATTTTTAGATATACTTTATACTTCAATTAAAGTGAAATGTGATATATCTAACCAGACTAAAATATCTCTGGTGTTTATAGCGGTTAGACTGAAAATAGGAAACAGATACCACAGTGAGTCTGTGTCACCGTACAAACATGATGTCATTATGCTGTCACCACTTGTGCTATTTCATGAGAATTTAGGCAGACACCACTTAATCAAGTAAGGTGCTCAGCACATGATAAATCCTTATTTGAGTCTTGTTTGCAGCTTTAGGTCTGAGTATATGGCAATGCATCCAGATCTCTGTGTCTCCTCGTACAATACTCATATTTATGTGGAAAGAATGGATTTTGATTGATCCTCTTGTACAATAACATTTCCTACTAGTCTGCACTATTTGTTACTGACAATTTGGTGACATTTTAGTACAGACGTTGTTAGCTGACTACATTCTTTCCAGTTTCTTGATGTGTTTTTCCATATTCTTACTGTGATCTATTTGAAACATGTTTGAACTGAGACAGACTGCAAAATGTATTCATAGCTTTATACAGGAGACATTTAGACTGGAGATTAAAAGGGTTGTTCCATCTTCACAAGTTATGCCTAATGGACACAGGGTGGTTTAAGAAAAACAAAGACAAAAATCTATACTCACCTCCTGGAGTTGTGCTGTTCTTCTGCACTCCCTATTGCTTCCCTCACACTTCTGATGAAAACAACACCGGGGGGGGGGGCAACATGTGACTACTGCAGCTGGTCCGTGGCTGATGGTAGATTGCAGCCTTCTATTTCCATCAGAACGGGAGATTCCAGCTCTGACCTGTGATGCCAATCAGTGGCCACTTTCATTCTGCCCGATGAGACTCCTGTTCAAAATGAAATGAGAAGGCTGCAGCCGATCAGCAGCCACTGATAGACTTATGGTACCGTTACTCACAGAGAGATCTGTGCAGACATTGCTTGCAACTCACTGGTTGCAGTGAAATCATGGACACATTGTTACATTTGTACAAGGCAACAAAATGTAACAATGTGTCCATGATTTCACTGCAACCAGAGATCTGCGAACAATCTCTGCACAATTATCTGTGTGTGTAACTGGGCCTTTAGAATCATAGAATGGTAAAGTTGGAAGAGATCTCCTGGGCCATCTGGTCCAAGCCCCCGCTCATAGCAGGATTCATTAATTCACCCCAGACAGATTTCTGTCCAGCCTCTGTGTGCCAGACAGATGTCTGTCTAGCCTCTGTGTAAAGACGTCCATTGAAAAGGAACTCAACACCTCCCAGCCTGTTCCACTCATTGATCACCCTCACTGTCAAAAATATTTTTTCTAATACCTAATCCGTGTCTCCTTCCATTCAGTTTCATCCCAATGTTTCTAGTCTAAACTTTGTCTATTGGATGTTGATTTACGCTTTTACTCATCTGACTTGACTACAGGTTTATGCTATTCTCACACCCCTCTCTTCATTGCTGTATTCCAAGCCAGGTTTCACAAGTTGCTCAAGGTACATGACTCACCGTGACTGGGGTGTTCGCGTCGCAGGCGTTGACTCTCCTCTTGTCACGGAACCGCGCCTGCGGCTGCGGGGCCCTGTGGTCCAGATCAATAGAGGAATGGCTGAACAGTAGGGGTTAAATTGTCTTCGTGACGCCACCTGCGGGTGTTCGGTAACTGTACCGACGCTGCTAGGCCTCCTGGGGATGTTAGGCAGCAAGATGGAACGCTCCCCACAGGATGAGCGGGAGTCCTCGGAGCCGGGAGCTGCGCAAGATGTTGTGAGGCAGCTGTGGTAGCACTGCTGTTAGGCCCAGGATTTAGACACAGACACGCCAGAGTCTTTTTAGTACCTTTACTGGTGGTTTTCAGGTACGCCAGACCGGGTTAGTGAAGTTAGCAATCCTGGAGGTTCACAGCAAGCAGTTGTAGTAGGCTTCCTTTTTCTATTTCTCTCTCTCTAAGGTCAGGTGGATGTGGAATCCAGCCGGACCGGACAGTGTGTTCAATGGAACTTGCTTCACCTGGTTAGCAGCACTGAGGGCACTGTAAAAGGGTCTGAGCAGGATCAGTACTCTTCCCTGGGCTCTCGTGGGTAGGTGCATCAGGTGGAACAGGTGGCTAAACCTCCTGTTAATGGTGCTGGTTCTCTGTGGTGGCTGGGTAGCTCTCACAGCTTTGGTTCCAGTAACCGGTTAGCATGGAAAGAGTCAGAATAACTCTGTGTTCCTTGAGAGGTGCTTCTCCTTTCCTATTACCCCAATTGCAAGGGTTTCCTCAATGGCAAGTGTGCTGGTTCTGGCCTGGTATGGCTCCAGAACTGGCAGATGCACACACACTCTTCACAGTTCTAAAGTGACTGCACACTCTGAAGTTTCTCCTTCCAAGACTCTATTTATAGGGGGAACTGGCTCAAAGTGACCAGTGGAGCTCCCCCTAGAGGCTCGGGGTGAAACCAGGTGTACTAAGGTGTTGTGTTGTTGTTAGGTGTTTTGTGAGTATTGCTTTGCTGTTAATTCCATTCATGCCCTAAGGATTTCTGTGGTGCCCAACAGGGTGCCAGGGTGCCACACACATATCTCCAAGGCCTTTTTAGATCCACTGTGACACACGTTGTATTTGAGTGTTTCTTTATTATGGTCTTTGGTTGCCGATTAACTTGGAGTTTACCATCACACTGTTCCATTAGTTTCAATCATCCCTTCAAACCCTTATGATTTCTACAACTTGTACCTACAAAATCTTAAAACCTGCTGGCTGACCCATAATTTGGTGTAAGCATTACAAATTGTTATTTATAGGGCCGTAACTACGACAGGTGCAGGGGTTGCAATCGCACCAGGGCCCTGGAGCCTAGGCGGCACCAAACGTCCATTTGGCCTATAGAAAAAGATCAATGCTATTAAAGATTTGCAATAATTGGGGGCCCTGTTGGAGCTTTTGGGGCCTATGAGCTTCAAGTTATGCCACTGGTTATTTAGATACTATTCACATTTTTCACATTTGCAACAATTATCTCTCTGCATTCTCTTGTGGTTTTTACAACTTACATCTACTATTCCTCAAACCTGCTAGTTAACATACCCGTATATATGCGACTATAAGCCGACCTGAGTATAAGCCGAGATCCCTAATTTTACTCCCAAAACCTGGGAAAAGTTATTGATTCAAGTATTAGCCTAGGGTGGGAAATGCAGCAGCCCCCCATCCTTGTATATAACCCTCCATCACTGGTATACAGCGCCCCATCACTGATATATAGCCCCATCACTGGTATATAGCCACATCACTGATATATGTGGCGCCCCAGCGGACCGGTGGACACAGAAAGGCACTGCAGCTGTGACTGGTGAGTCGGACACCCCACACCAACACCCAACACATACCTCAGTCCCTAGACCTAGTACTCCATGTCAGGCAAGAGATAGGGTGGGGGGGAGAACTAGGTGGTGGGTGGAAAATTAGAGAGAGGAGAACCCGGTGAGGGAGGTGGAGACAAACACTCAAAAGCATAGTGTGGCGCCCCACAAATGCAGGCATCACAGAGGAGTATTACACCCATAAAAGAGGTGTAAATGCTCCAGCTGCAGGTGGACCCTAGGATGGTGGCTGGGACCCATTCCCAGCACTTCCACATTAGTTTAGGGTGGGAGGTTACCCGGGAGGGAATAAATTCACCTCTAGGGGGAACTAGAGTCAGTCAGGCAGTGAGACTGAAGGAACAAGATGGTCTTTGCTCTGAGGTCTTTGAGGCCTTGCGTCGCTCGGCTGAGGGACCAGGAGGAGGAGGAGAGATTCTAGGAAAGAATAGCTAAGTGGAATGAAGCGGAAGGTCACACCTGGTCGGTTACAAGCCGCACCAGAGGAGAGAAGAAGGGACCTTGAGGAGGTCCTGAAAGAAGGAGGCCGACAAGAGAAGTACAGGCCCTAGCAAGAAAGGGAGATCCTCAGTGTGGAGCATCCATACTGCAGGGGATACTCCAGTCCACCCAGGGGAACGCTGGGCCCTAGGAACTGACCAAAGTCCAGCTTTGCAGTCGGCAACCGGCTGCTGTGGCTTGTTCATCAGCTGCAGCACCCTGCCATCGGAGAGGTCTGCCTGCTTCCCTACTAATGAGGGAAGGGACTCCCGGTACCACCTGCACGGAGCTACTGGGTATAGATCGATGCAAGGCAGGTAAGAACGGACATAGGTTAGTTAACGAAGGTACACCAAGGGTTCCACCAGACCACCTGGGATCCACTTGCAGCCCCCCGTTAAGCTACCTGTCTTTGTAACATCTAAAGTGCTGAGCTGTGAACTGTAACTGATGCTGCTACAAGTTTCCAGTAAAGTACCTGGGAGTAAGTGACTTTGCCTCTGCCTGTGTTTCTTCTGCATCAATCTGTTCCCGGATGGTCCAGCCCTACCTGTAGAGGACTTTGCCAACTATCTGCATTACCATCTACCTCCGGCGGACTGCGGCGGCGCTGGTGACCTATCACCAGGTACTACAGGTGGCATCACGAGAACTGTACATAGTAAATCCCCTTACTCTCACATTAGGGTGCTTTTCACACACCCAAGGAAAGATTCATTCATACAGATTTTAGTTAACCAAAGAATCTTTATTATATTCCATAAAATCGTTTTTATGGACGCCCCCCGGAAGAAGCGGAAGCGAAACAGCTATAGGGGAGGAGGGAGCACGAGCGCATTCACATACATCAGTGGGTCAGGTATGATGCACATCCCGGTTGATTGAAGCTTTGTAAGCTGCATGTTTATATTGGGCTACTGAAAAGTAGTGAACTTAGCTGTAAGCAGTGACAGAGGCACTAAAAAGCTTAGTAGATGTGGGGCAGATTCTTGCATTAATGTGACTGTATTCCACACTATTGTAACTGTATAAGTAATAGTGGGATGTTTCATGACATACTATTGTATCACACCTAGTAAATGTGGATGTTTTTCTTGTGTGTCCCCCCGGAGGGAATGCTCTGAATTGATTAATTTTAAGATTTTATGGAATATAATAAAGATTGTTTGGTTAACTAAAATCTTTATGAATGAATCTTTCCTTGGGTGTGTGAAAAGCACCCTAATGTGAGAGTAATAGTTTTTTGAGGAAAGCTACTTTTTTAATGAGGACATTGTTTTGATAGTAAATCCCCTGTAAATAATTTCCTTTTTGAAGTGTCACCCAGGACACAGGATCAGGCGCGGCCACCTCTCCCCGTGACACAGCAACACTACCCACAGAGCCTGATACCCGAGTACCCCAAAACCTGGGGCTCGACAAGAGCACACAAGACAACAACAGGAAGTGAGAAGTAGGAGACAGGAGAGAAGACAGCAGACCTGGCACTTGTGAGCAATACCAGGCTGGAGCCACCTGGACCCGGCAGCCAATGCCACCATGGCCAGCCCGGGTCCAAGACAGCGGACTGGAGCAGGACTGAAGGAGTCTAAGGTGTGTCTGGGCGAACAGGTACACCAAGGGATCGGGTCGACAGCCAGGGTGCCGGCCCTGTAGATATGGCTGGACGCTTTATGCCCCGGTCACGAATTAACCGGCGGGGTGAGGGGACTTTATGCCCGGAGCCCAACCTCCGGTGCAGTGAAAGAAAGGTGGTCACATTAGGACTAGGGAAGAACAGAGCACCGGAATAGAGAAAGAGACCTGAAAGGTTTTGAATGGGGGTGGTGCAGACAAGCTAGCCCCAGCTGCTGTAAAATACCAGAGCCGCTGAGCAACCAAAGGGCCTTTGTGAACTGTGACTGTATACCCATAACAGTAAAAGCTGGTCAAACTGATTTCTGGTGTGAGACTGACATTTGTACTTTGAGTGGCCGTGAGAGCCTACCTGCACCTGCGGAGTCGCCAACTGACTGGCTGCGCAGGCGGAGACAGCCTACCTGAGGAGAAGACTCTGAACTCTGCCAAGAGCGGGAGAGGGTCGGCTGCTCTCAAGTCATATACCGGCTCCGGAGAAACACCAGCCCTGCCCGTGGAGGGCTTATCACCCCTGCTGCCCACTACCATCATCCCCGGGACTGTGAGAGGCAGCGGTAGCCCATATTGGCCACAAACCACTGGGTGACGTCACAAACTGCTTTTACAAACTTTATTCCCCTTTTTCTTTAAGTCCCTTTTTATTGCCGCACCTGGGCATACGGAGCCGGGTCACATCACCGTGACACTTCCCCGCAAGTGCAGAGAGGGCTCAGTTCCGAGTACCCCTGCCCCGGAGTGCAACATATATAGTCACCATCTCTGGCATATAGCGCCCCATCACTGGCATACAGCAGCCCCATCACAGTATATGTCCCCGTCACTGGTATATAGCCCCCATCACTGGTATTTAGCTCCTCATTACTGCATATAGCCCCCATCACAGTATATAGCCCACATCACTGGTATTTAGCCCCATCACTGGTATATAGCCCCCCATCACTGGTATATAGCTCCTGCATCACTGGTATATAGCCCCCATCACTGGTACCTGGCTCCTCATTACTTTATATAGCCCCCCATCACTGGTATATAGCCCCTCATCACTGGTACATGGCCCCCATCACTGGTACATGGTCCACTATCACTGGTACATGGCCCCCATCAGAGGTTTATGGGCCCACATCACTTATACATGGCCCCCATCATGGTTACATGGCCCCCATCACTGGTACAAGGCCACCATCACAGGTGTATGGGCCCCCATCACTGGTACATGGCCCATATCACCCATACATGGCCCCCATAACTGGTACATGGCCCATATCACTAATACATGGCCCCCATCACTGGTACATGGCCCACTGGTACATGGCCCTCTTCACAGGTGTATGGACCCCCATCCCTGATATGTGACCCCCATCACTGGTACTTGGCCCCTATCACAGGTGTATGAGCCCCCATCACTGTTACATGACCCCCCTGCTGGCGCTCACAATAAAATAAAAATATTTAACTCACCCTCTGATGCTTGTCTGCAGGCTCCGTGTTGGCCTTTGGTTTTCCTGGTTGTCCTCGGCTTCTAACCATGTGCCCTACGCAGCAGCGATGTTGTCACTGATGCGCCGGTCACATGATTAGATTTTCCGGCAACAACCAGGAAGAGTGGAGGACGCCATGGAGCCTGCAGAGAAGCGTCTTAGGGTGAGTTAAATCTTTTTTATTTTATTGTGAGCGCCAGCAGGGGAGCCACATACTGTGATGGGTGGGGTGTACAGTTTCTGTAGTGTAATATAATGTGCACAGCTTCCCCCACTGATGATGGACAGGGGGATGCAGTGCATATCACATTACACTAATGAGTGGGACCACGTGACCTCTTGCTCTTTCTACAGCCTCCTCCTACCTTCTCCAGCCCCCAGTCTCTGTCCCCCCCACTGTCACTGATCACTGACTCGAGTATAAGCCGAGGGGGCACTTTTCATCACTAAAATTGTGCTTAAAAACACGGCTTATACTTGAGTATATATGGTATCTTTTGATGTAAGAATTACAATCTGTTATTTTAATATTATTATTATTGTTTACTATTGTTATTATTATTATTATACTATTATTTCACTTTACAATCTACAATTGTGTGCAATTTTCTGATATTTTTATAACTTGCTTTTGCTGTTCCTCAGACCTGTTGGTTAACTCATTGCTTGCTGTTAGCATTACTATCTCATATTTAGTGAATATTCATATTATGCTGAAAATACTCTGCGATCTGTTGCTTCTAGTGCTTCTCACTTCACTTGTATGTTGTTATGTGGCGCCCCTGCGTTCAGGAAGCCACAAAGGGAACTGCAGCCAGGCAGGTAGGACGACAGTTGCACATCAACACCCTCACAGCCCACACAACCCACGTACAGTAGAGGGCAGCACCCAACCCGGAGCCTAGGAACTCTAAGCAGGCGAGGGTTGGTGGGTTGCAGTGTGTGGGCTAACACGTAGTCAGGTGATAGACAGTAGAAATAGTGAAGGGGGAGGAGGAAGGAGTTAGTAGGCCCAGGGTGCCGAGCAGCAAAGACACAGACCAGCAGCAGGCTGAGGAACACGGCACAGGCCGAGAGACAGCAGTAGGCCGATGAAGGCTGAGCAGTAAGAAGGAATCACACGTCCTGGACGAGTGGGGTGTATGGAGTGCAGAATCTGAACAGAGCCAGTGTGAGCAGCACAGAGAAAGCCTATCCGGAGCCAGCACCCCAGGAGTGTGAGGGAAGAGAGGGACGGTGATACCCGGGCGCTAGAATTACAGCCGAGACGACAGACTGCAGGCGGAGTAGCCCTCCTATGAAACTGGAAGACACAGTAGAGAGAGCCTGGTAGAGCCTCACACGGGAGGACTGCTGGAGGCTAGGCTGAGTAGAGTGTCGGCTCTAGAGGGGACTGTAGTTTCACCTGGCATCCCCAGACAACCGACGGGGGACCACAGCTACACGTTAGGGTCCCTACTCCAAAGGACAGGCAGCTCAGTGACAACTGTAGCACCCTGGTACCTGTTGGGCACCACAGAACTCCTTGGGACATGAATGGAGTAGTAACAGCAAAGCAATTCTCACAAACAACACAAAACTCTTACAACACCTTAGAACACCTGGTTTCACCCCAAGTCTCTAGGGGGAGCTCCACTGGTCACTTTGAGCCAGTTTCCCCTATAAATAGGGTCTTGGAGGGAGAAACACCAGAGTGTTCAGACGCTAGGAGAGCTGCAGGTTGTGTGTAATCTCTGGCTTATGAGACACACACTAGGCCCAATCAGCCTATCTAGAAAGTGAGGAGACCCTTGCAATTGGGGTAATAGGAAAGGAGAGCACCTCTCAGGGACATCAGAGTGATTCTAACTCTGTCCCTCATCCTCTCGATACTGGAACCGAGCTGCGAGAGCCACCCAGCCACCACAGAGAACCAGCATCCTGCGCAGGGAGTCTAGCCCCCCTGTTCCACCTGAAGCACCTACCTACGAGAGCCCAGGGAAAAGTATTGATCCTGATTAACCCTTTCACGGTGCCCTCAGTGCTGATACCCAGGTGAATCAAGTTCCGTTGAACATACTGCCCGGTCCGGCTGGATTCCATATCCACCCGACCTTACCCAGAGAAACAGAGAAAGGAAGCCTACACCAACTGCTTGCTGTGAACCTCCAGGAGTGTCAAATCACTATCCCAGTCTGAGTGTACCTGCTTTCCACCAGTAAAGGTACCTAAAAGACTTTGATGTGTCTGCGTTTGATTCCTGGACTCATTAGCAGGTTTACTCAGCTGCCTCACAACATCTTGTGCAGCTCCTGGCTCCGGGGACTCCCGCTGGTCCTGTGGGGAGCGTCCCATCTTGCTGCATAACATCCCCCGGAGGCCTAGCAGCGCCAGTGAAGTCACCGGAACACACGAAGATTATTAACCCCTACTGTTCAGCCATCCCCCTATTGATCTGGACCACCGGGCCCCACAGCCACAGGCACGGTTCCGTGACAAGGAGAAGCAGACGCCTGCAACGTGCTGAATCCGCCTACGGTGAGTCAGAATTTGGCGTCACGAACAGGATACGAGCAGGCCCGTTCCTTAACGGGTATTGTGTGCTATTTTAATGACTGTATATACCGAACTGTGAATTTGAACCGCCATTGCTGCGCGAAAGGCGGGAAAAGAAGGGGCTCTCCTAGGCAAAGGGCGCGAAGATATGCTCCGCCCCCTACGCTCTGACGACTTCCCCTGTACGCAGCAGGAACCGGAAACTCCCGTGGTGCCTCACTCCTCACCACGAGGCCGACACTTCAGTTTGAATCAAAAGGACTGGCCGCGCTTTAGGTGGCGTCACGAAGATTATTAACCCCTACTGTTCAGCCATCCCCCAATTGATCTGGACCACTGGGCCCCACAGCCGCAGGCGCGGTTCCGTGACAAGGAGAAGCAGACGACTGCGATGTGCAGAACCCGGCTACGGTGAGTCACAACCAGGAGGACCCACAGGGCCCGAGTCACCGCCATACTGTCCGGAGTCACACACACAACCAAGTAAACCCAGAGAGAGTAAACAGCCTGGAAAGGACACAGAGAAGGAGTGAGGGGTCACAGAGAGAGACCTGGCTGCAGAGAGTAAAGGGAACCCGGAGGGGAGAGTGTGCCCGTGTACTGAGACTTGAACTGAACTGTAAGAACTGTGTTGAACTGTAACTTGAACTTAAGAACTTGAGAAGTAAACACGGAAAACCCAGAATACTTCTCCCATGTCTGTCTCTGCCTGAGTACTAATCCTTCCATACAGATTTGCAGCAGCTTCCCACCTGCAGAGCCACAGCGTGCAAGCTCCATCACTGAAGAAGGATTCCTGCAGCCACTGGACAGTAAGTGAATTGCACTCAGCACCAAGCCTGCACACAACATCATAGACTTTAACCATCACTGCCCCTGGGAATACAGTTCTGCCCACGGGAACTATACCATCTACGCTGCCATTACATCATCCCCGGAGGTTCTGCAGCAGCGGCGGCCCCATCCCTGGCTGCACACAGTGGGTGGCGTCACGACTGACATTCCCCTGTAAATATCCCCTTTTATTTGCCAGGCCCAGGACACGGTCCGGACCAGGACCACCCGTGACTTCCCCAGTAGCAGACCTGGTCCGGTACCGAGTACCCTTGTCCCAGTGGGTTCGACAGTTACTTGTTGACTGCTTTGCAGTCAGGGAGTGCTGCTGCTGTGATTTAAACTGAGCTTTTTTTCCTTTAGTCTAAGCTGTGGCTCTGCATGTGGAGGTAAAGGTGAAAGGTGTGTTTGAGCTTTCTGCTCTCCACCCCCTCAGCCTTAAGTGGTTCTGCTTCTCTCCGCCAGATGAAAGAGTTCACTCCTTTTCTAGGACCATTGTGAAGCTGTTTGTTAGCTGGAGCTGCTGCTTCTCCCTTCTACTGGAGTGGTAACCTTTTCCTAGTGACTCACCGTGGCCGGGACTCCGGTTTAGACAGGCGATTCTTCTCCTTCCTTGTCACGGGTGGACCGCGCCTGCCGGTAGTGGGGCCCGGTGTAGTGCAGATCAAAAGTGAAGACGTCTTGCGGGAACAGATTAAAGGGGTTTAATTTGTTTTCTTCGTGACGCCACCTATGAGTAGTTCGGTAAGGGCTACCGACGCTGCGGAACCCCCGGGGGATGGACAGCAGCAAGATGTTACGCTCCCCACAGGCTGAGCGGTGATCCCCGGGGGGGGCTGGAGCTGCTCAAGATGTTGTGCGGCAGCTGCGGTTACCTTCTAGTTAATGACGGACAGTTCATAAGGAATCACGGACACAGATTGTCTCTATAACGGGTCTTTACTGTAACCAGCAGGCAATACATGGTATACAGTGGTTGAGTAGTAGACCGGGTGGACTCAGCAGTGATGGTGTCCCTTAGAAATCCGTAGTGTTCCTCCATTCTAGCTAAGTGATTGCCAACGTCGCCCAGGAATACCAGATCGGGTACGGGGAGGCTGCTTCAATGCCCTATCCATGCTGTACGTTCTGGATGTTTTGGGGAGCCTTGGGTCCCTCAGTGGGTACACCGCTGGTTAGACGACTGGAAATTGGCTGGTGGTGGGGTGCTCCTGTAAATCTGATCCTCCACTCTTCTGGTTCGCGTAGCAGAGGTGAACTGCTGCCAGCTTCGGTACCAGTGAACCGGCTGTGAGTTGTGGGCACGGGAGTCTTTTGGGAACCCGTGTAGAAATGCCCCAATCCCGGTGGTTAAGGCCTCAGGTGCTGACACCCGACCGGTGACGGCCCAGGGGCCCGCACGGGGTGCGGAGCCCCCGCTCCTCTCCAAGCTCTGAGTTCTAGACCCTTCTTCTCTGAGTTCCAGACTCTTTCTTTTTTAGACTATGTGTCTGTTCTCCTGCACTACCCTAGCACTCCACCCACCAGGACCTAGGATTGGCCCTCTATTCTAGGTGATGTATGCTGGGTTGGATTTCTAAATTAACCAGGTCATTGCTGAGTCAGAGAATATTGCGGCTGCATTTATGGCTGCAATACCCTCCTGTGACGCACTCGTTGCGGGGCGCCACACTCCCCCTTGGTTGAATACGCTTGTCCCCAAGCGTCTCACTACTCACATTACAGAGGTTTTTTACATTTTATAACAGGTAATACACTTTTATTAATGACAGGTCATATATGCATAAAAGTGAGGTAGATAAACAGGTTAACACATTGCGCGGACCCGGCGGCGGCGGTCGGCTGTCCTTAGGATAAAAGTTCAGGCTGTAGCCGCCAAGTCGCGGTGTTACGGTGCAAACAGGAAGAAGTCTCTTTTAATAGCAGAGTTCAAACAACAACTTAAGTCACTGATGAATGGCAGTGTTCCGGACTCGTATAGCGAACCACCCATCACGGCATATATGGCGCTCATAGGTTACAATGTCCCCTCTGTACAAGTCTCGGCTTGGATGGCCTCGCGGTAGGTGCGATTCCACATCACGGCGCCCCACAAACACTTCGGTACTCACACCCTCCTCCCTTACAAACCCCCACCCGGTGGACAAGTTAAATGTGCTTACCCACCCGGTTTTACGGAATTGTTCAGGCAATGGAGATTGGCGGCGGGCCTCGGCACGAGCCTGCATGTTGGCTTGCAGTCGAGTGTGCCACTCGTCTCTCCGGATACGACGTACCTCTTCGTCGGAGTGATGCGGCGTGTGGATAAAGTCACTACGGCGTGCTGGTTGTTGAACCGCTCGAGCTTGGTGGGCAGTCTGGAGTGGAGCCCGGTTCAACGGAACCGGAGAAGATACGGTTGCGGCGGCACCCGACCAGTGCACCCGAGCTGATCGCCCGGCAGAGGGGTTCCTTGTGTCTCCCCAGGCGAACCCGGTGTAGAGATCCTCAGCTGAACTGTAGGTCTCCTCGTCATCCTCCTCGACCTCCTCGATGACTACGTCGGGCTGCTCGGCTGGCGAAGATGATGGGATGGAATCCTCTGGATCGGTGGGTGGCTGTGCGGCAAAGTTCTCCTCGGGGTCGTTGTGCAGGACTTCCAGGCTGCCTGCCTCTTCTTCTGTAGCAGCAGGAAGTGGTGTTTCAATCCCGGTCACCAGGTAGGCCTCTGTAGTTGCAGAGGAGGCCTCCGGTTCAGGGGAGAAACAGGCGACAGTCTCGGTAGTGTGGAAACTAGTCGCGGGTTCCGCAGGTGGAACCAGGTAGGAGTCAGCTTCTTCGTGGGAGCGTATTGGAAGCTCCGGCTCTGGAACGGAATCGGCTGCGGTTTCGTCCGCTGGAACGGGTCGAGTTGTGGTCCTCACTGGAATAACACAGTCTATGGGCTCCGGTGACGAAGCTGGACAGGTGGTGGGCGACGGTGAGGCTGTTGAGAAGCTGGCGATGTCGTCTGGGCTTGGGGAAGCTGTACCCGGTCGGCTCTGCTGCATCGCATGATGGAGTCTTCTGCCTAGGGTCGCGCTCCAGCTGCGAATCGTCCATTCCACAGTCTCAAGTAGTCGCACCCGGAGGTCTTGTAGAGCCTCTAGCCAGAAGTCGGGGCTGCCGTCTATAGTAAGGGCAGGATCCGGACCCGGTTGGCCTATGGCTGCTCTGGCCTCCGCCTCGACCTCCCACATTAGGTCTTGGAGTCTCGTGCTGGCCATTCTCTTCTTGGAGGGAAACCACACCCGTTCAACCGGTAAGACGTTCTGGTAGAGCTGGTGAAGAAGGTCTTCTCTCTCTGTCGGTGTGTCTATCTATGACACTCCCATTTTCCTCTGGGCTTCTGTAGTCCAATCGTGGGAAAAGTCTTTGGGGTCCGCCCCCATGGTTGATTCGAGCAATCAGGGCGGACAAAGAGTTTGGCGCCTTTTGTCTTTAGCCCTCCCACGATGAGGGGGGGGGTTGACTCACTCCTGGGCTTGCACGTGGCGGCTTCTTGTGGCGGGAACGCCATCTTGGGCGCCATCTTGGCCCAATGGTGAAAAGGCGGGAAAGTTCTTTTAGGGACGAACAAAGTCCAATTATAGACAATAAAGTCCAGTTTAAGCACAATATACCCGTTGGGTAACGGGCCTGCTCGTATCCTGTTCGTGACGCCATTTTCTGACTCACCGTGGCCGGGACTCCGGTTTAGACAGGCGATTCTTCTCCTTCCTTGTCACGGGTGGACCGCGCCTGCCGGTAGTGGGGCCCGGTGTAGTGCAGATCAAAAGTGAAGACGTCTTGCGGGAACAGATTAAAGGGGTTTAATTTGTTTTCTTCGTGACGCCACCTATGAGTAGTTCGGTAAGGGCTACCGACGTTGCGGAACCCCCGGGGGATGGACAGCAGCAAGATGTTACGCTCCCCACAGGCTGAGCGGTGATCCCTGGGGGGGGCTGGAGCTGCTCAAGATGTTGTGCGGCAGCTGCGGTTACCTTCTAGTTAATGACGGACAGTTCATAAGGAATCACGGACACAGATTGTCTCTATAACGGGTCTTTACTGTAACCAGCAGGCAATACATGGTATACAGTGGTTGAGTAGTAGACCGGGTGGACTCAGCAGTGATGGTGTCCCTTAGAAATCCGTAGTGTTCCTCCATTCTAGCTAAGTGATTGCCAACGTCGCCCAGGAATACCAGATCGGGTACGGGGAGGCTGCTTCAATGCCCTATCCATGCTGTACGTTCTGGATGTTTTGGGGAGCCTTGGGTCCCTCAGTGGGTACACCGCTGGTTAGACGACTGGAAATTGGGTGGTGGTGGGGTGCTCCTGTAAAGCTGATCCTCCACTCTTCTGGTATCGCCGTAGCGAAGTGAACTGTGCCACTTCGGATGTACCAGTGAACCGGCTGTGGAGTTGTGGGCAACGGGATCTTTTGGAACCCGTGTAGAAATGCCCCAATCCCGGTGGTTAAGGGCCTCAGGTGCTGACCACCCGACCGGTGACGGCCCAGGGGCCCGCACGGGTGCGGAGCCCCGCTCCTCTCCAAGCTCTGAGTTCTAGACCCTTCTTCTCTGAGTTCCAGACTCTTTCTTTTTTAGACTATGTGTCTGTTCATGCACTACCCTAGCACTCCGCCCACAGGACCTAGGATTGGCCCTCTATTCTAGTGATATATGCTGGGTTGGATTTCTAAATTAACCAGGTCATTGCTAGTCAGAGAATATTGCGGCTGCATTTTATGGCTGCAATACCTCCTGTGACGACGTTGCGGGGCGCCACATATGTCCATTGGTGAAGGTAGGGACTTTTAGCCTATGGCTGAGATCAGGACGAAGGCCTAGGTTGGTGGCCTGAATGTCCTCACCTTCAAGGTAATTTCAGGATCAGGGTGAGCCAGGAACCCCAGTCTAAGGGTCAAACTAGTTCTCCAGTTCTTACCATATTGCAACCTCATTTCCTATCCGCTACATCACCACGTGACATTCATTCTGCGACCCACTATATTTCCCGAAGCTGTTATGGCTTCCACTTGAGCCTTTTGCATGCCTGGTGGAGGAATCCTCTGGGGAGGTTTTCTACATTGCACAACCATCAGCTTCAAGAAGTGTTGGTGTGCTGGCTGCGGCCATGTGCCTGGCTGTACCAGAACCCAATACATCACTCCCTGACTGATTTCCATGAGGGAAAGATACGTGTTTTGTTTTCAAAGAGGCCATGTAAGTTGTACTGCAGGCTTCATCCTCGTTATTCGGGGAGCAAGGAACAGCATGTGGGCATTATACTCTCCCTTCTTAAGGGGGATCCCCAGGCTGGGCTTCTTTCTGCTGAGTGATTCTCCTTCAATGTGGTCAGTGACAAATTTTTATCAGCTTTTGCCCTGGTGTATGGTGACCCTGATGCTGTCTCCTCGGCTGAGTCAACTACATAAGCTCAGGCAGGGTACGCAGACAGACAAGGACTATTGCTCTGCATTCAGGAGATGGCTACTAATGTGGCACCCCAGTGGTCCGGTTCAGCACAGTGGATGTTCCCTCCTTACTAACATCCAAACAAGTTCAAGCTGCCCTGCAGTCCGATGGTACAACAGGTCAACCCGTATATACCGTCAGCGTCTGATGAAAAGGGACTGTATGGTAGGAGACCCAGGAGACCCACTTCTTACCCCGAGACATAAAAAAGCAGGCTGGGTAGTTTGCCAAACACTTACCTAACAGAGCCTAAAAACGTTTTGGAAGAATGTTCTCTGGTCAGATGTGACAAAAGTAGAGCTCTTTGGGCAAAGGCATCAACTAGAGTTTTCAGGAGAAAAAAACAGGCAATCAAAGAAAGAATCACTGGTCCCTACAGTCAAACATGGCGGAGGTTCCCTAATGTTTTGGGGTTGCTTTGCTGCCTCTGGCACTGGACGCTTGACCGTTGACATGGCATTATGAAGTCTGAAGACTACCAACAAATTTTGCAGCATAATGTAGGCCCATGTGAGAAAGCTGGGTCTTCTCAGAGGTCATTGGGTCTTCCACAGGACAATGACCCAAAACACACTTCAAAAAGCACTGAAAATGGTTTGAGAGAAGCACTGGAGACTTCTAAGGTGGCCAGCAATGAGTCCAGACCTGAGTCCCATAGAACACCTGTGGAGAGATCTAAAATTTGCAGTTTAGAGAAGGCACCCTTCAAATATCAGGGACCTGGAGCAGTTTGCCAAAGAAGAATGTCTAAAATTCCAGGCAGAGCATTGTAAGAAACTCATTGAGGTTACCGGAAGCGGTTGATCGCAGTTGTTTTGGCTTAAAGGTTGTGCAAACCAAGTATTAGGCTAGTGGGTGCCAATACTTTTGTCTGGCCCATTTTGGAGTTTTGTGTGAAATGATCAATGTTTGCTTTTTGCTTCATTCTTTTGTGTTTTTTCATTGAAGACAAATTAATGAAGATAATAATACCAAAGAATTTGTGATTGCAATCATTTCAGGAAGAAACGGAGTATTATCGACAGAATTGCAGGGTGTCAATACTTTTGGCCACAACTGTATAGAGTATTTTAATAGTGATGAAGTTCACTACAATAAATTAATTTTCATGTGATTGATGTTTAATTTGAATTAAATTACTCATCAGGCAGGAATGGTTATAATAAATCTTTTAATCATAATTATATGAAATATCAGTTGGCAGAACACCACTTTATAATAACAAAATATATAAATTAATATTTATTCCAGCCATTTTAGTTAATTTATTGTAGTGAACTTTCATCACATATTAAAAATACTCTATATATTTATCCACTTCTGGTAGATTCTAATGATATTAATCTCTCCTGACGATAAATTAGTTCAGATTGTGTATACCAACATTGTGGGGAAATATCAAGCCTTTCTCTTACTGCCGATATAAAATCTAGCTGTCCTGATAAAGGATCGCTATAACTACCACACATACTGGATTTGGTTGTATGAAACTGTGGATCCAGTACATTGATGCTGGTTACATTACAGTAACAGCCTAATTAACTATACTGATGGTTTGATTACATGTTGTTTGATTTCTAAATAACTGCCCCAGAATACAGGATCCTAACAGCTGAAGAGCCCGCTCTGATAAGCTAGATATTAAAAACTGTTATGGTAAAAATCTAACTGCCGTGCAGAATGTCCGTGCGGCAAGGGGACACAATGGCTCTGAATGCTACAGTCCGAGCTGCTTGTGGTTCCTTCCATTCCGCCGGTAATGACGCTCATAACTGATTACCATGCAACTAATGAAGCCAGTCTTATATCTTGCGTATATGCACTTACAATTGCTTTGTCTGTTTAGTGTTCATTGAATTCTATATGAATTTTATATATGGTTTTATTCACTTGTCGAGTTGTTACTTCAATTTTCTGTGCATTAGATTTCACATTGTTTTAATTAGCTGCTGTGATGAGGTTGCCACCCCTATTATAGGAGGGGCACTACGCCATAGCCGCATTGGACCTGTTGAAGCGCTGATCGCGTGAAGCAGCTGATTATTGTCCGATCCTGCACCCCTTCCCTCCCTGCACCTGTAACCCTGTGATGGATTAAAAATCACATACAGCAACTTGGTGAGTGCCGCTCGTCTTCCATTTTTATGCATAATATGCCTATGTCTACACACAACCTAACAAGCTGGCAAAGCACTACACTTGTGACAACCGAATAGCTCCAGCCCCGCATACGAGAGAGACTGTGTACATCAAACCGGGGCTGATGGTTTAAACGTCTATGCCACTCTGTACCTTCCTACGTTTCTGAGTCATGAAGCCACAAACCACGCTAACAGTGCTACTCAGCCAGCAAATGTGCCCCCAAGGTCAAACAGGTCAGACATGTCCGACTTTGCGAGGTACATGATTCGTCGAGAACTCAACAACATCGGTCTCACAAGGTTCGACAACTAACCCAAAAAGTACAGAGGGTGGAAATATGATTTCAAAACCACAACTAGTGACCTCGGCATTACTGCTGATGGAGAGATGGACCTGCTAATCACGTGGGTGGGTCAACGATCTATAGAGCACATCAAGAGACTCAGATCTGTTTATACATCAGTGATTCAGCAACTGGTCTCACAACCACATGGGACAGACTAGAGAAAGGTTTTGGCAGTTTTGAAGCTATAGAAGATGCACTGCTCAAACAACTTTAAGACTTTCCTAAAATATCCGGCAAAGACTCCTCTAAATTCCATGAACTCAGCAACCTGCTGTCCGAGCTCCTGCTGGCCAAGACAGACACACATCTACCTGGCCTCAGCTACTTGGACACTGCTTGTGGCGTGAAACCCATAGTCGCTAAGTTGCTATACATCATACAAGAAAAGTGGACCATACGAGGGTCAAATTACAAAAGAAAATAACAAGTCTTAGGCTGCGTTCACACGTTGCGTATTTTTACGCGCGTGTATTTTTACGCACGCGTATTTTTACGCACGTAAAATTACGCGACTGCGTTTTTTTACGCGCGTATTTCCAGTGCTTATAATGGGGCCTATGGAAAATACACGCGTAAAAAACTGGAAAGAATTGACATGTTCATTTTTTTTACGCGCGTATTTTTATGCTGCGTAAAAATACGCGACGTGTGAATGGCAAAAGTGAATGTCCATTGACTTTGCTGGGAAATACAGATGCACATTCTTCTGGAGAAAATACGTGCGTAAAAATACGCGTCAAAATACGCACTGTGTGAACGCAGCCTTATTCTCTCCGTTCTCCTATTTCTGTGATTTCATCAGGGAGATTGCAGAGTACAAAACCGACCCCAGCTGCTGGTACGAACAACCCAACGGCTTTGCGTCATCTCCTAGGTATGAGAGTTCACGCTCTCAAGACAGAAACCACAGCGGTCTGGCGGCTGCAAAAAAGGCCAAAGTTCTGTTTACATCGACATTAGCGCCAGGCAAAGGTAATGAAGGTGAGAAAGTGGAAAATCTGAATCGCCATTGCCTTATTCACAAAATACCACATCCCTGAGGAAGTGCATTGGCTTTAGGAAAAAAAACACTTCAGGAATGGAAGAAACTCTTATGGTACCTTTACACGCCGCCACAACAGGATGGATACAACCCGCTACAGGCTACAAATGTAGCTTGTCGCGCCAATATCGCCCGTAGTAGCGGCGTCTGAAGACGGGACGACACAGCCGGCTACAGATACATCTGTATCCGTGCACTGCCCATAAACAGATGGCTACATCGCTGATTGTAGCGAGCTGTATCGGCGTGTAAAGAAGGGACAGAAGGGTTGTTTCTACACCATGCTATGTAGCTGGGGCGTGACACAGGCTCCGGGTTTCCGCCCCCCTTCAGCGATCATTGGAGGAAGCTCCTGCGTTGCGATTGGTTGTCGCCGCACAGGGCGGCATATTTAAGGAGCTGACGAGTCACACTACACAATTGCTCGAGCGTCAAGTATTAATCTGCCTCCTGCGATGCCTGTCCAATCATGGTATTTTTGCTTTCTCCTATCAGCGTACGGACATCTCGTAATCCACAATTTGAGCACGCCTATGTGCTGTCCCTGCTGCACCAGGTCCGCCCATAGTAGCTGGTTGTAGCGGTGTGTAAATGAGCTACAGATGCCTACTTGCGACACCCGGCGATGTAGCTAGCTGTAGATGTAGCGTAGCGTAGTGCACCTTGTGGCGGCGTGTAAAGAGGGTGCGTTTCCCGTTGGTAACCGTTCGGGCGTGCTCGTGCACGTGAAGTAGCCGTTGGTATCCATCCTGCAGTGGCGGCGTGTAAAGGTACCTTTAAGGTACCTTTACACACAGAGATATATTGCTTGCAACTCACTGGTTGCAGTGAAATCATGGACACATTATTACATTTGTACACAGCAACAAAATAGAACAATGTGTCCATGATTTCACTGCAACCAGTGAATTGCAAGAAATATATTTCTGTGTGTAAAGGTATCCTTAAAGAAGTTTGGAGTATGCTTCAGGTGCTGTGCCTCTACTGAACATCTTGATAAGGACTGCATCATCGCCATCAAGTGTCTAGAGTGTGACAGCGAAGACCATGTACAAGCGCTCCATCCATCACAAACTGACACTACATCTATGACTTCTCCCACTGTAAGCCATGGCGGAGAGAATACATACCAAGCGACAAGTCATCTTGCGGAATCCTCGTCATGCACCAAGGTCTGCGGGGAAGGTCTTTGGGACAAGTCCTGCGCGAAGATTTGCCTGGCAAAGGTGTATCCCAAAGGTCACTTGGAGAAGGCAGTCAAGGTGTATATCAGTCTGGATGACGAAAGCAACAAATCACTGGCCAGGTCAGAGCTCTTCAACAGAAACCACTAGGAGAAGTACCAGTGGTCTCATAATAATATCGCTTGAGAACGCCGTGGAGATACCACTACCCACACTTGTTGAGTGCAACCAAATACTTTTCAACAGGGAAGAAATCCCAACTCCAGAAGCCACTCTTCAGCATCCTCACCTCAGGACCATAGCCAATGAGATAGCGGCCTTGGAAAACTAGGCAGACATCCTAATTCTCCTTAAGACAAAAATATAGGGAAACATCTTGGACTCACATAGTTAGCAACTCAAAATTACATAATCAACCTGAGAGCTGAGTTCTATAGCTGTAATCCCAGTATGACAAGTAAGAGGATCCACCAAATTGCAAGTGCACAAATTTATTGTATTAACAGTGAATCAATAAAATACTGGGGGAATTCACATAAAACCAAGGAGGGTTACAAAGAGGGTGAATCGGTCACAGACCACCACAGCAAGGTACAATTATAGGCAGTGAACAATGTCAGGAGCATACAACATGGTACAATATAAATATATGTAAAAATATCATAAAAAAACAAGTTGATAGTGTAGTACCAAGCCCACAACTCGCCCATACTGTGGGGTTATGACACGTGTTCAGGGGCTAACCCCAACACGTGTTTCAAACAAGTCTTCTTCAGGGGTGAAGAGGGGAGAGTGAGAGCCTGACTAAATACCTGGTGGCCACCTGTTACTCATCAGTGTGCCATGTGCGCCGTGTTATTGCGTCCCTGCATCACAGGGCACGCTGCTCCGCGTACTCAGGGGTCGGAGGTATACTTCCGGTGACGTCACCCACCGGAAGTACACGGAGCGGTGCCTGCGCGTGCGCGGTTACGTCCAAACACAAGCGCATGCGCCGAGGACGCCTGCGCCATCTTAGTTATGGGCAGGAGACCTGGCAAGCGCTTCCACAGCATACAGATGGAGGGCTATCATTAATTGATTTGTATAGGACTGGCAAATACCACTCACTAAGGCATAACATGGAATTGGGAAGATAAGGCAGAGTATTACAATCAATAGCATACAGAAGCATAACGTTATACATAGAATAACATAGATGATTTCTTTATTTGCCGATGATCGCCACCTAGTGTTAACTTCCACAACTTCCATGACATAGATTGTCTCAGATAAGATGATTTAGTCCTTGTTCCTCATCAGGTAACTATGGAGACCATGTATACAGCCAGGAACAGCAATACTAGTGAAATTAAAATAGAATAAAAAACTCCCATTAGACATGGCACAAAGAGACAATTACAATCATGAATAGGTGGCATGTATGGAATCAAAAAGCACCACAAGGTACAGGGATATAATCAGTATTCAATGTGAGAGTCATCAGAGCCAAAAAACGAACAAAGCTCCACATCCAGGCCAACTAAATATCCGGGAAGCCAGAAAGGACCCCATCCTATAAAAAGGGTGAAAAGCTCAGCTTCTCATTCAGACCTGCGGGGCTCATAGTGCCCAGTCGCACAATCCACTGGCACTCGAGTCCTAATTCTCCTTGGCAGAGATGTTCTTCAACTGCATAAGGTGCGTCAGTTAATCAACGGACCACACGATGTACTGTTCGCTCTGCGCCTCGACCTTGGCTGGGTCATCATCGGCAACGTTTGTAGTGACAAGACGGGAAAACTAAACAATATCTTCTCCTACAAAACTCTTATCATGTCAGATGACCACAACATGTCCCTTCTGCCATACAATGTCATTACTGGGTAAAGGTCAAGTCAAATGACACTAAGTGGCAACAGCAACCACTCAACAGCACAAACACGCTTCTTCCTTGAGACGACAACCTCGAGTCAACAACACTTGATCCTACAACCAAGGACAACAACTCACCACCTGCAAAGAAAGACAAGACCATCATCAGGGCCACTAGCATGGAACTCAGTGGAGACGATTGCAGTAGCTGGGCAGCTCCCTTATCCTCTTCCCACAAAGACTGAGTTGCCAAGAGATCCGCAGCAAGCCTACCTCTAACTGTGCGTTCACACACTGCGTATTTGCTGCTTATTTTTACGTGCTAGCTCATCACAAACTAGGAGTGGTTGATAAAATCCAGAAGTGGAGCATCATTTTCTATCATACTTTTCCTCTGATTGTTCCACTCCTTCGTTTTGTGATGAGCTCGCATGTAAAAAAATGCAGCAGATATGCAGCAAATTTGCAGTATGTGAAAGCACCCTTACTGAAGATGCTAGTGTTCTCCCCATGCAACACAGCCTCAGCACTCTACGAGAGGATCAAATACTTTATATTTGTGGCTCCCCACTAAGAGTGCGTCACAAAAGGGTACTGCACCCCTGAATGAAGGTGACATACCCTTTGCTCTGGTAATGAGTAAAGAATCCTGAAGCTCCAATACCACACACATACACCTAGTGATAGGGGACCAATCAGACACCCGTTGCTAGGGTAACAGGTCTCGGTGGGAGGAGAGCTAGGTTATATAGTGAGTGGGAGAGCAGCAAGGAGTTAGACCAGGAAGTTAGAACAGAGCAGTGCAGGAGTCAACTCGTGACAGGAGAGAAGCACAGAGAAGCAAAGTGAAAGCAACAGATGTAGCAGAGTTGGAGAAGTTGCAGAAGAGCACTGAGAAAGCTAACTGGGAGGGCACCTCAACCTGGTAGCCCAGAAGAGAAAGAGAGAGGCCAAACAATAGAGAGGATAACTGATTATCCTGGCCCAGTCCACAGAACCCGGAGTATCGGCTCCAACGTGGTCCAGCAGGTTCATCCCGGAGTGGTCGTAAGCTTTACAGGCGCACGACTCACCAACTAACATCTACTGCAGCTTATACCAGGAGCACCCACCATTGAAGGCCATGGATCGTAAGTCCGGATCCATACGGAATCCCAACCGAGGGTCTTCAGTGCTCTTATTGGGTATAGCAGAGCCGCGAAGTGAAGGGACAGATAGCAATAGAGAAAGACACCTGTGGAGCTTCAGAGGGATGCTGCTCATTGCCAGAACCACCTGGTCCACTGCCTCAGCCAATACCATCGCATACTTTGGAAAGCTGCCGTTTACCAGAGTAAAGAACCCGTACAGAGTGAGCAGCGTGTCCGAGCTTTATTCCAGAACTGCCATTCAATTGCCTTGCTTTGCAGAAACAACCGAGCTGCCCTATTACTCCGTTGCAGCTCTCAACTCCGGGGACCCCGCTCATCCTGTAGGGAGCGGTTCCACCTTGCTGCCGCCCATCACCCCGGAGGTCCAAGCAGCGCCGGTGCCATCACCGGAACCCTACAGGTGACGTCACAAACTAAACTTTATTCCTTTTTACTATTTTATTTTCACCCTTTTATTGACCACCGGATCCACAGCCTCATTCACCGAAACCGTGACCTACAGACTGCGTCTGAGACCCGAGACTCATATTTCTCACTTCAAATTGCAAATACATTTATATAATTTAGGCAATGTGGTTTTCTGGATTTTATTTATGATATTCTGTCTCTTACTGTTAAAATTAACCTACCCTTAAAATTATAGACTGTTCATGTCTATGTCAGTGGGCAAATGTACAAAATGAGCAAGAGATCAAATAATTATTTCATTCACTGTACCTTCCCAAAGGACAGCGTCGTTTATGAATGTTCCATAGCAGAAAATAGACATGCTGCAACAATAAGCGGAGCAAAGAAGACATTCTGGCAATGGGAAAGTATGTAGGTAATGCTGTCTGAAAGAAGACGCTGCTTCTAAAGTTGATTCACAAGGTTACGTGTAAATGACATTCACGCCAGTTCCTCTCCTTTTTTAAAAATCTATTTCTAGAGCAGAATGTGAATTAAGTGTATATCCTGTATCCTGGAATTCGTTCATAAATAGAGATCGGATAAGTGAAGTCTGTAATCTCTCACTGAAGTACATACAAGCGTATAAAAAAGTTGTTCGATATTCATAGAAAAATGGATGAATTTTCATCTGTATTGTCAGCCATATGGCAGCCATAAGTAATTTACAACTGTAGTGAATAAAATTTACAAGCCCTAAAATAGTTTCCCAGGTTTATAATGCCAATGTATCTGTAAAAATGCCTCAATGCCCTGCCTATCAGCGTAGTATTTTAACGCCCTAAGGCAGTATTCTCCAACTCCTGTCCTTGAGAGCAACCAGCAGGTCATGTTTTCTGGATAGGTATTGGAATCATCACCACTGCAGGTGATTATATTATCGCCTATGCAATACTGAGGAAACCCTGAAAACATGCAGTGTTGACGGATCTCGAGGACTGGAGTTTGGGAACACTGCCCTAAGGTATATTGGTGTCCCTGCTCCAGGTAGCTTGCCCTATTTAAACCCTAACAACAGGTCAATAGGAGAACTACTCTATAATTACACAGTGTTACTAGACATCAATCAATTTTTTGGGTAACCTCAACTTATGGGTATGATGTGTATTCTATATCTTTTAATAGTTCATCATCATGCTCAGTTGTTATCCACATCCGTTTTTTTAGAATAGGAGAACTGTGTTACTACAATTAGTCATGATAGGGATTTACTTTATATCAGAATATCAATCCGACTTGATCCTCTCATATCTCATGACTTAACTTGGTTCACTCCCATTCAGGTCTTCACCTCGACGCGATTAAATTCATCAGGATGTTTGAAGGTTCAATGATGTCAGGTATGTTTACTATGGTTAGTCCCACAGACTCAGATCCTTATATGTGGATATTTCAACAATCAGTTGTAACATCCTGCTGCACTGATCTGTCCAGGTTAACTGTTGCCCCCTTCATAGTCATGCCTATCCAGGACCCCACAGCCAGACTGGAATGTCTGGGGCCCACCAGGGAAATTGACTCCAGGGGACCACCTTTCAGCTATGTGTAAATACCTGTTAGCCGTTATGCCCATATATTGGCATCTCCAGCACATCAATGTGCGCTCACCAGAACTGAGATGTAGAATTCCTGCAGTTTGCATTAAAGAGATTCTTTGGTTATCAGTGATCCACAGGTTCAGAAGGTGATCACTTATTCATTGGTGGAATCTGACCAGTGTAAACTGAACCGTCAGAAGAATGTGGTACTCTTATCCCCATGATAAAATGCAGAGGCTGCTAATGATGTGACTGCGGCTCCATCCATCAACATTGGAGCTCCCAGAAAAAGCCAAACCCCGCGCTCACAGCCACTGAGGGAATAAGCGGATTAGTGGTCAAGCTGTACATGAGCTCCAGTCTAATGAGGAGAAAACAAACCTCTGACTAAGGACTGTCTTTAAGGATGATGATTTTAATGTATGTTTTAATTTTTTTATGCTGGATGTTTTTCCATTTTTTCTACACGTTTTGGGGATAAAAGTTGCACATTCAGCAGTCAGACCCCCACCAATAAACAACTTATTACTAATCTTTAGGCCATATGCACACACTGAGTATTCGGTGAGATTTTTGACTCAGTATTTGTAAGACAAAACCAGGAATGGAAAAATCAGAGGTATTTTTTTTAGTATTTCTCACTCCCTCCTTGCTTCCGACATCACTGACTTAGGTGTCACACGGAGAGATGTTGTTAGCGACGTAGATGCGATGTTGCAGCAGCTATCGCTCGCTGGGTTGTGCACAACCCAGTGAGCGGTACGCATCAATGTTGTAAATAGGCGAAATCGCTAGCAACATCGCTATAACCGTGACACACGGGACGATGTTAGCAGATCGCTGCAGCAGCATCACCAGGTTTACCAACATGTACCTTAAAGGTACCGTCACATTGGGCGATGTTGTGAAAAGTCCTAGGTTCAGCAATGTTGCAGCGGCATCGCCGTATAACAGCACAATGCAACTGCGATAAATTGCTGCATCGCAATCAACATATTTACCAACATGTTGGTAAACCTGGCAATGTTGCTGCAATGATCTACTAACATTGCCCCGTGTGTCACGGCGATAGCGATGTTGCTAGTGATTTTGCCTATTTAGAACATTGATGCATATCGCTCGCTGGGTTGTGCACAACCCAGCGAGCGATAGCTGCTGCATCATCGCGGCTATGTCACTGACAACATCTCTCCGTGTGACACCTACGGTAAGTCAGCGATGTTGGAAGCGAGCGCGCACCCGCGGAATCGCATCCAGCATCGCTGCAGCGTTGTACCATGTGATGGTACCTTTACAGATACGGAGGTAAAGATCTCACCAAATACTCCACATGTGCATGGAGCCTTAGAACAGAAGATTACTTGCTTTCTCTGGAGAGCTTCTGTAAGTGCATCTCTGCTGCGGTGTCATAGGACAGGCAGGGGTTAAACATCCAAATATTTAATATCTATTAGAAATAAAGAAATTTACCCTAATTGATATCAGATAAAACAAATGACTGATCACAATCCACTATACCAAGAGTAATAATACCACATAGAAGGGAGAAATATCACCACACCGTAACCAGATCACATATTATCACCACAAAGTGCCCGAATAATGCCAGTTGCAAGGCACAAATGCCGTCACACCATGACCAAAACACATACCACCACATAGTCATCAAATACTACCACGTACAGTGCAAGGTATAAATACTGCCACACCATGACAAGACCACATATTACCACCAAATGGTGACCAAATAATACCACATACAAAGGGACAAATACTGCCATGTCATGACCAGAGTACACAATGACACCACATAGTGACAAATAATACAGGTAATAGAATGATTATAATGGAAATTACACACATGAGGTCTGTGTATAGTGTCAGTGTAGAGGTAATACAGTGATCACATGTGACATTATACATAGGAGCTCTGTATATAGTGTCAGTGTACAGACAATGCAAAGATTACTAGTGACATTATACACAGGAGCTCTGCATATAGCATCAGTGTACAGGTAATACAATGCTCACCGGTGACATTTTACATAGGAGATCGGTATAAGGTGTCAGTGTACAGGTTATACAGTGATCACCATTGACATTATACACAGGAGCTCTGTATATAGTGTTAAGGCCCCGTTACACATAGCGATATCGCTAACGATATCACTGCAACATCACAGGTTTTGTGATGTTACAGCGACCTCGCAGCGATGTCGCTGCATGTGCCATGCCGCAGCGACCGACGATCAGCTCGCTGATCGCTGTGGAATGGCCAGGACCATTTTTTGGTCATTGGTCTGCCGCTGGGCAGCAGACATCAGTGTGTGTGACGCCTTTCTAACCCGATGTGTACCCTGGTTACCAGTGTTCTCCCACTGAATACAGTAGCGGGACCTCAACATCGTGGAAAAGAATAGTTTATATTCTTTTCCATGATGTCGTGTTTGTTACACGGATTGCTGATCGCTAAGGAGATCTGCCTGTGTGGCATCTCACCAGCGACCACACAGCGATATTCCAGCGATCCCGGCCAGGTCGGATCATTGGTTTGGATCGTTGGAACATCGCTACGTGTAACCTCGACAAGCTGCAAGACACAGGAGGGAAATGCCTGAATTACACGCAGCCACATCGTGGTGTTTTCATGGCAACAGGCACAATTGTGTCCGATGCCTGGCGGTGTCTACCTTCCTGTGTCCGCGTGTAAAGGTACCATAAAGGTACCTTTACACGCGGCAACTTTTCTAGGAATTTCACTAGCAACTTACTGGTTGCAGTGAAATCATGGAGATATTGTTCCATTTGTACACAGCAACAAGATAGAACATTGTGTCCATGATTTCACTGCAACCGGTAAGTTGCCAGTGAAATTCCTAGAAAAGTTGCCGCGTGTAAAGGTACCCTTACAGGTCACTTCCAGAGCACATTCCCCACTTTTCTCAAGATTTCTGCACTACATAAATGGCAAAAAAAGTGACATAGTGCCACCCCGCACAGTAACAGGACCTCCCTTTTATTCCCATCATGGGAAACAGTATTTTCAAAAGTAAATCATGTTACAGCAGTAAAGTCCCCTAATTGGTCCTCACAGTAAATATGTCTCCACTTGCTACCATAAACCAAATATGTATGTTACTCATTCTGGCCCCCTTTATTTAATCATGTCCTAGGTCCCTATGTTCTTCCATTCTGGTCCCATATGTTCCTCTATTCTGGTCCCCTTATAGTAATAATGTCTCCCATCCTGGCTCCTTTATTTAATAATGTCCACCATCCTGGGCCCCTATGTTCCTCCATTCTGGTCCTCTATGTTGCCCCATTCTAGGTCCCCAGACCGACATGAAAACATCTCCAGCCATCTAGACAGATTACAAGAAAGACACATATGATGTCTCACATTTCCATCCCTGTCTCCATCTATTCCCAAGCTGTATGAAATCCTCATCGTACTGATTTTCCAATGTTGAGCCGCTGCTGTCATATGTGTCCCTATTACTGCCCCTGCTGTGTGACACAAAAACGGCACTCTTCTTACTGCTCTGCTCCCCACATAATGTCACCACTGTGCCCCCAACATAATATCACCACTGTGCCCCTCACATAATAATGTCCCCACTGTGCTCCCCACAAATTACCACCACTGTGCCCCCAAATAATAATGTCACCACTGTGCCCCCCACATAATAATACCACCACTGTGTTCCCAAATAATAATGTCACTACCGTGTCCCCCACATAATAATGCCACCACTGTGCCCCCCACATAATGCCACCACTGTGCCCCCAAATAATAATGTCACCACTGTGCCTTTCACATAATGCCACCACTGTGACCTCCACATACTGCCACCAAATAATGTCACCACTGTGCACCCCACATAATCATTCCACCACTTTGTCCCCAACATAATCATGCCATCTCTGTGCAAGTGTTCCTTATCCCGGGCCCCTTAGGGCCCCTTTTCACGCCACCACTGAAAGGTAGCAACTGCCTGGCATTAGGGATATTTATGCCTGTTGCCATGAAATTGCTACGAAATGGCGTTGTGTAAATAGGGAAATTCCTTCCTGTGTCCTGCAGTTGACTCAGATACCTGTTGCTGAGCCGTGCTCAAAAACCGAAGGCAACACAAAGGCACAATTGCCATGGTAGTGGCATCTAAACAGGGCACAGGCATGGATGTTGCGTTGCCTAGTGAACTCCCAGGGGGTGCCACAGCGTCATGGATACCACGCCCTATCAGCGATCATTGGTGGGGTCTACTGTGTAACCATTGGCTGTTCCTTCTCAGGGCGCCATATTTAAAGAGCTATCTATTCACAGTCCACAATTGGAATGGTGTCATGTATTAGCCAGCCTTCCTGCGCAGGCTGGCCAATCATGACGCTATTGCATTGTCCAATCAGCGTATAAGCATCACGGAATACACAACTCTGTCATGCCTATGTACTTGCGGCGCGAAAGATGTACACCCATATTCCTTTGTGGTAGCGGCGGGTAAAGCGGGGAAGGTATTCTTCTTCGGCACTTCCGGGGAACAAAGATACCTTCAGTTGACAACGCAATAGCGGCATGAATATGCGGCATCAGCGATCGGTTTCCACCGTTAAAAACATGTGCATGCACGTGTGGTGGATACCTGTTGCTAGGTACAGTGGCGGTGTGTAAAGGTACCTTCACAGGTATATATGTGGAGCCCACTGGGACGGGTACTCGGTACCGGACCGGGTATCACGTTGGTATCACGGCGGTCTTGGTCCGGACCGTGTCCAGAGCCCACAAGTAAAGGGTTGGGGGTATTTACAGGGATAGTTGTGACGCCACCCATGGGTTGTGGTCAATGGGGACCACCGCTGCTGCTTGCTTCTGCCAGGAGGATGGATGGTGCTGCATCTGGATGGATGAGCCTGCCGTAGATCGGGCTACTCCTGACAGGGTATATAACAGTTTAACATGCAAGGACGCAAACACTGGAGACACTGGCAGGGTTCACCGGATTTTACTTGAATTCTTTACAACTTTTTCAGTACAGTTCACACACAGTTTACTCTTTGCTGGTACCCCTCCTGCAGTCAAGCCTTCCTCCAGTCGTATCCCCTCTTTCTGACTTCTTTCAGGCCCTTCTTTCTCTAGTTCCTGTGTGCAGTATGACAGGCAGCACGGGTTCTTTCACTGTGACCCTATCACCGGGTTTAGTGTTTTTGAGCCCTTGAACACTGCTGTGTCTCATAGCACTGTGTTAGGAAATCAGACATGGAATCTGCATCTCCCCGCTGTGATGTCTGTGATCTGGGCTTGAAACTCCACTCACCTCAGAGCCAGGGCTAGCCTCCAGTGTCCCTGCTGCACTAGGGAACCACCAGGCTCTTTCCTACCCGTGTGACTTCTGCACCAAAAGGGATTCTCCACTTCAAAGTCTTCCCCTGGCCATGCTGCCGTTTTCCTCTCTGGCCCAGCTGTACTGGCTTAGTCCTGGTCTTTACTGCTCGGCACCCTCTGGCCTACTACTTACTACTTCCTGGTTTTTCCCTTTTATCCCAGTGCTGTCACCTTGACTACATCCTACCAACTTCCCTCTAAACCCTACCACCCCTTGCCCGCCTAGAGTCCCGGGCTCATTGGGACTATGTGCCATCACAGGGGACTATATGCCATCACAGGGGAATATGTGCCATCACAGGGGGACTGTGTGCCATCACAGGGGACATATGAGCCATCACAGGGGACTATATGCCATCACAGGGAACTATGTGCTATCACAGGGAGACATTTTACCACCACAGGGGGACTATGTGTGATCATAGGGGGACATGTGCCATCACAGGGGACTATATACCATCACAGGGGGACATGTGCCATCACAGGAGACTAAGTGTCATCACAGGGGGACATGTGCCATCGCAGCGGGAGCTATGTGCCAGCACAAAGGGGTTATATCCAATATAAGGGTCCATATACAGATTAAGGGAGCCATGTCCAGATTAAGAGGGCCATATCGAGGATGGGGGCTATATCCCAGGATGAGGGACCATGTACTAGGATGAGGGGGGCTATGTACCAGGGTGGGGGTTATTTTATATCCTGATATATATGTCCACATCCTGAGAAGACCTTCCTTGTACATATGTCCCTTATACTGGTATATCTGTCCCCCATCCTGGTATATATATGCCCTCCATCCTGGTCCAATTTCTGGTATATATTTCCCCCATCGTGGGCCTCTTCTGGTATATATCCCCCATCCTGGGCCCCTGGTATATGTCCCGATCCTGGGCCCATGGTATATGTTGCCATCCTGAGCATCTGGTATATGTCCCCAATGCCCCATCCTGGTATGTGTCCCCATCCTGGGACCCTATATGTCCCCATCTTGGGCCCCTGGTATGTGTCCCCATCCTGGGCCCCTATGTGCCCCCATCTGGGCTCCTATATGTCCCCCTCTGGGCCCCTAAATGTCCTCATCCTGGGCCCCTATATGTCCCCACCTGGGTCCCTATATGTCTCCATCTGGGCACCTAAATGTCCCCATCCTGGGACCCTTTATGTCCACATTATGGGCCCCTAAATGTCCCCATCCTGGGCCCCTATATGTCCCCCATCCTGACCCTGACCCACACTGTACTCATCTCACCAATGGATCCTTCATTGTCCAGCACTGGAGAATCCATTCCACGCAGAGTGGTTGACTGCGCACAGGAAACAAAGTCACAGGGCAATGACATCATTGCCTTGAGATTCTGATCTCCTGTGCTCGCGCCAGCAGTGTCGCTGTGCTGCCGTACGTGTAGGAGGCAGCGCATATAGCAGGGAGATAGCGTCTCCCCGCTGCACCTCAGAGACAGAGAGGCTATTCATATCATTGCACTGTGCACACCGATATGAATAGTGGTAGCTCAAGGGGGCCGTCTATGTACATCACGGGGAAGGGGAGTGGAGGGTGGGGCGGAGGGGGCAGTGCCACCGGGACCTGGGGCCCACCGGAGAATCTCACGATCTCCCAGTGGGCCAGTCCAACCCTGCCCACAGCTGTGTCTGGTCCTTGGTTTTCCAGGTTACTGCACGATGTTGCATCATACGTTCACAGGATACTGGGTGTCTCCTCTGTCATTCTTCCAGTTCACCTATGGTAGCTTGATTCTGGTCTTGAGCCAGAAACCCATAAACTTGAATAGTCTCATCTGCAATATGGAATAGAATCGTACATGCTGTGATTTTTTTTATTAACACTGATATTAAGTCTGTAAAATAATGGTCATCTAAACAGCCCTATTGAATAACATTGTTCCAAATAATAGCAGCTTGTCGTATATATGACACTAAGACTGGAAATATAGTAATTTGAACATGACCTGATTATGACTTTCAAATAACAGGACTCCGTCTGGTTTACACATTTCTACTGAAATTCTGTCACAACATTCTAACGTTAGAAAAGGCGATTTTCAATATTATGACCATTGTAGAATCCCTTAAAATATTTTCTAATTTTCAGGAACCTCTACTCTCATCCCCATTTCGAATGACTCTTAAAGGGAAGGTTTAATACACATATACATAAATATATATATATATATCTTTGCCTATCTACACGATAATCATTACCACAACACACTTAATAAATTAGCTCCTACAATGCATAGTCTTTAATTGCCTGAAAAATACATGTATAATAGTAGATGTGCATTGAACCCAATTGAGCTCTTTAGTGAAAATACAGCATTACTAAAGTTAGTCTGACAGCTGATACATTCTGCCTGTTCCACGTACATCGTGTATGAGACATTGGCTGTATAGAGAGAAGCTGCAATGGAATGGCCTTTTTGACTAGTCATCTGAACGTCTTGGTCCTGGCCGACATTAAAATATATTTTTATCTAAAACGCCGCAGCTTTCGTCCTCAAAGCAGCATGCATTCACTGTAAAGTTCTTATTATTGGCCAGGTGACATCAATATGTCTGGCTAGTAAAAACTGAATGGTAATGGATGGTAACTAGCAGCTAATTTACCAACAATGCAGTAAAAAACCTTTTAAGCCGCTTACAGTAATCTCTTGAAAACCTATCTTTTTTTGTGGGCAGATGTCTAACAACACAAGACTTGGTTTGAGTATTTTTATTCAGAACGAAAATTAGCATTGAAAAAAACAAACTCTTTTTTTGTAGTGTAAATTTTAGAATAAAAAATTGTGTTTTTAAGGCCCTGCAGTATATCATGGATCAGTCAGTTCACAGTCATGTAAACTCTGCATTTACCTATGACATGAATCTGTCTATTATTATTGACAGACTGAGGCTGACTCTCATTTTCTATGTTCGCCAGTAGCTCAGTAGTACACCACACTATCATTTAGGCATTTGTATTACTATCTGTAATCATAGGCTATGGACTCCGACCTGCTGTCAGCATGTGGAACCCTAAGACCATGTGCACATGTTCAGTATTTGGTGAGTTTTTTACCTCAGGATTTGTAGACAAAACCAGGAGTGGAACAATCAGAGGAAAAGTCTAATAGAAACACGTCACACTTCTGTATTTAATTATGCACTCCTGATTTTGGCTACAAATCCTGAGGTAAAAAACTCATCAAATATTCAGCGGTGCACGTGGCCTAATATTGCCACTGTTTTTTTGCCAACATCTTTTATAGTCCTTGTTATGGTCCCCCGAATGGCTGTGCAACCTTATCTGATGTGATACCTCAAGTCATTACGGCGAAGCTTGCCCTGCCATGCGTGACATCATGAGCCCTCTTTCTGGTTGATGCAATCTTCAGCAACATGTGTAAGAGCTCCAGGCTTTTTTAGATCAAGTCAAAACTTGTTTGAATTCGCCAGGACCTATGAAAATCATGAAATTATCCTTCTGGATTGATCTATCATCTCCATTGTGTTCCCAAGTATTGGTTCATTCTCCAATTGTTTATTACTGAGATGGGGAACAATTTGACACCTGCTCTGAGAAGAATAACGGCCTGGAATGGATGTTGTGACTGTAATAAGGACGAAAGCTTAGATCTCATTATCTTATTATAGCCAAAAATCTTAACTTTATTATGAAGAGAGCCCTATTATAACCCTTAGGCCACGTTCATACGTTCAGTATTTGGTGAGTTTTTTACCTCAGGATTTGTAGCCAAAATCAGGAGTGGGTGATAAATACAGAAGTGGTGACGTGTTTCTATCTAGACTTTTCCTCGATTGTTCCACTCCTGGTTTTGTCTACAAATCCTGAGATAAAAAACTCATGAAATACTGAACGTGTGCACGAGGCCTTAAATGGTTTTTGCCATGTTCTGTCTTGAGTATTGTAACATTTTCAGTGGCAATAGTCATGGGCGAGGTGAGCATCAATACACGCCTTGCCATTCTACAAAATATGGGAGTTCTGGCTCGGTGTGTGCTGTGTTACTTTGCAGACCGCATCTTTTCTAAAAATGTAGATTTAATAACTGTTTAGAGTATGTAATATATATTTCTTAATCAAGATTGTAGGTGAAACTCAATTACTGTATTCCTGCTTTTATATCAATTTTCGCAAACGCAAGCATTTCTCATTGTAAACGTTGGTATAAATGAATTATGCACACTTTGAGCTATATCACTTTCAAACGCATTTTGTATACAAGCTTCTGCTTTTATACCAGTTTTAGCCACAAATGTAAGAAATAAACAACCATTAATTTGGATTTGTGCCAAGCATCAAAATTTGGTAGAGACGGGCCATGACGTGCAAGTGCCCAACACCACTGAAGGGCAAGATTTCAATTACTAGCTCTGCTTTCCCTAATAACTCAGCCCCTTTGGCCATTTTCTGTAGACATAAATGAGGAGAACTTCATTGTATTAAAATTGGTCATTTGCACATTTTTTTTATGCTGAAATCTTGAACCTAATACTTTAGCCACATGATTGTATTTTCCTTAACATCGCCAGAAATAATGGTACGGAGCACGAGTCTAAACAAAGTTTGACTTTTACATGGTAAGAACAGATTCTTTTTTTGTCAAGGTATATTTAATACTTAGCTGTTATAATAATTACAGTAACATTTTACTGCCTCCACATTATCCAGTAAAGCCAAAAAAATCAGATTCAGTTACAATTACAAGAAATAATAAAAAAGAAAATAAATAAAATGTTATTTACATTTTCAAGTACAGTGTTACAGTTTGGAATTTATTCTTCCACTGGGGAATAGCCAATTTGAGAAAGGAAGCAACTAATATGCACAACTCAAGTGATAGACGAACATTGATTGAAACCACATTTCCTTCTTCATAGCATTGGCAAATAGCCACCTCGCTCCTGACCATGAGGCCCGGACTTGGTCTGTTCACTATTAATTCAAGTTGACTCCAGCTCACCTTTTTTCATGCCAGTAACAGGAAGCACCTTTGTTTTATTGGAAATAAACATAGTTCATCATGAATCATCAACGAATCCGAACTCAATGCTTAGACTTTTGTTTGTCAGGAGAAATAATTGAAGATTTTGAAAAATGTATATGGCAAGGTTCTACCTCTATGGCATTGAATAACCATTTTGCTTTTGGTTTGAAACCTTATAATGCAATCAATCGTACGAAACAGACAGTGGCGTAACTTGAAGCTCTTGGGGTCCCAATGAGAAAGCTCCAACGGCCCTCCAATTAACTTGAAGCTTATGGGCCCATGCGAAAGCCAATGGACTCCCAATTAACTTGGAGCTCATGGACCCTATGCGAAAGCTCCAATGGGCCCCCCCCAATTAACTTGAAGCTCATAGGGTCCCAATGTAAGAGCTCCAATGGACCCCCCAATTAACTTGAAGCTCATGGGCCCCAATATGACAGCTCAAACGGGGCCCCCAATTATTGCAAATCTTTAATAGCATTAGTCTTTTTCTATAGGCAAAACAGACTTTTGGGGCCCACTAGTCTCGAGCGCCCAGGTGTGATTGGAACCCTTGTAGCTATTGTAGTTACACTCCTTGAAACAGGCGTTTTGCCTTAGGTTTTTTCTACAAGATTTTGGCATACCATCTTGGATGTCATTTATGTTTCCTAATGCGAAAAATATTGGTTCTGCTTTCCTATTACATCCTCAGTGGGATCCACATCTGGAAAGATACTATATTATTGCTTTGTATTAGTTTCAAGTAGTGGGAAATACAAAATACCATATTGACCAGTTCCCACAAGGAAGGGGGTGATTTTGGCCACTGAAAGGTACAAATCAAAGTATGACAGATGGAAGGAAGCCATTAAGTCTGATACATAACTCAGATGAAATAAACAAGTAAGTAGGTAAGAAGCATGTGTACCATAATGTTTCAGCATACTGAATGACAGAGGGAAAAAAAAAGCAAAATTATGCTTGCTGTAAAGGTTAACAGTTATGTGCTAAGTTGGTTTGTTTTTGTATGTCAGATGTCATTGTCTGCAGTTTCATTAGGATACTTCTCGATGTTCTGCTTCTAATAAAGATGACATTGAGAATAAAAATAATGATATGTAGATACATTCAGCTATAATTCTGTACACCTCACTTGGGTAGATGACTTTAAAAATTGCATAAAAAAATTGGAGTATGGAATTTTTCTGAAAAGTCTGTAATACCCATGAAGTTAAGGAGTGTACTATACAGTCTTTTCTGGCATTTGTTCATGTCCTACTGATCTGAGCTGCGTTGTCTTGTTGTTAAAAGAGAGTTTATTCTACTTGTTGATCTGTTTCTGCTACTTGCTCTTCCAAGCCTTCCTCCCTGTCTAGCGGCACTTGAAGCTGCTAGTCCATTCCCACGAAATACGCTTTGGTTTCCAACATCCTTATCTAAGCAGTTAAAAGTAAGTGCTACCCCTACATTACTCTTCATCACCCTAGAAGTCCCATCAGATGAGCCATCAAAGCATCTACCCAGGGCAATCTTCTTTGCGGTTCTTGGATCCTGATCAGTAACGGTGTAAATGCCATAGTTATGTCCAAGTGGGTCAAGAGGAGCAAGCATAGTATACTCATTGGTGTCATTGTTAACTGCCATTGGAAGATGATTCACAAGATACTCATGAAGCATGCTATTTATGACATCTCTTCGACAGCTTCCTTGAGGAATAATCTTCACAAGTGTACGATCTACCCTGTCTTGATCATACAGCATACCACTACATTTGAATTCAAGACATGCTGTAGAAATGCTGGATTCATCTTGGTCTCTTGTGCTCCTTACATCTCGAATTCCATACAGTTGACCAACTGTTTGTGGGTGTGTGCCACCCATATTTCGAGACCTTACAATAATATCCTGAGGCCCAACAATTTTAACTTTTAAATAACAAGCCCTGTACTCCATTGGTTTTGGCCACCAGGCTAAGTAGTCCGCAGTCCAGCTCATTGGGTCATCTTCATTAAATGAGACAGTATTGAAGTCATAACTGTCACCTTCCACTCTGTAAAATCTAAAATGTGCTGCACTATGGGGGGCCTCTTCACATTCTAGAAGTTTGTCATAGGCATAAACAGGGCCATTGCTCTCCTCTGCAACATTTGGAGTTGGTTTGGCCACATTGATGCTGAAAGCTGTCTTCTTGAGTTTGGGATCATCATGATCTGTTCTTTTGTAATTCAATTTATTTAGGTAAGGTTGTGGAACACCAATTATATTGGGATTAAACTTTGGAGAAGATTCAACTGCTTCTAATTCTTCTCCTCCTAATGAGGCAGTTACAAATGCAGAGTAAGCATCAGGGCTTTTGTCATCACAAAATGCAGGTAAACATGCCCCATTGGAACTAGATATAGCGCTGTCAAATCGTCCCCAAGCTAGAGGATTGGACGAAAATCCTGACTCAGGTTCCATGTTGATTAGGTTCATTACTACACCTTCTATTTGTTCACTTGGCAAAAATCTTTCACTTCTATATGCACGAACTTTCACATAACATCTTCGACTTTCAGGAACATCAAGGTTGAACAATCTTCTCTCCCTAATTTCCATGTTGCCCACAAGAAAGGTCCTCTCTTCTCTTTACCTCTTTGAACTCTTGATTGTTGGAAGTCTCCTTCTTCTTCCCAAAGTCCAGTTTCTGGATTTAGAGACCATAACTTCATGTTTTCAAGGTGTTCTGACATTTTGACCTGGGAAGAGTCAAGGTATACTTTAACTGCTCCAGCATTCAGAGATTCAGTTGCTTTTTCATCGGTAAAATCTACTGAGAACATTCCATATGAACGTAGCGGCAAGGTGTCACCTTCATCATTGACAAAATTTAAGTCACTCTGTGCAGCTTGGGCTGTAGATATATTTCTGGGGTCTAAAAATGTAACACTTGCCTTTACTTGCCCATTGTATACCTCTCCATTTTGTCGATAAAAAGAATTTGGTGGAATTTCCAATTCAGCTATAGGATCACTGTCTTCTACATCTCCTAATAATATCTGGTTCGTACTCATAGAGTCCAGTATTACTGGTTCTTTTTTCCTCAGAAGAAGGACTTCATGAAATACAGCACCTCCCTTTTTATTGAAAGGAAGAACCTTTGTGGTATTAACAAATTTTTGTAGTCGGTCAACAAAAGTAAGAACCAACCTCTCTGTATCTGCAGGAACCTGAATAGAAAAGGTGCCTTTATAACCTGTCATGCTAACCCTAGCATTTCCCAAATAAATGTGTCCAAATCGCAATGGTTCTCCAGTATCAGCTGCCACCGCTCTTCCACGGACAAATATTTTGGTGTCCACACACTTTAAGCAACCACATTGCACTGCAACTTTAATTGGGAGAACGTAACCCTGACAGGAGACTTCTTTTAGTTCGTCTTAATAATTCCACAGCAGTAGGGCACAGTGTCCTTGCATCGCAGTCCATTCTCCAGATCTCCAGGGCAAGATGTGGAGGGACATTTCCCCACATTGTAGTATAGTGAATTAGTGGAGTTTTGGAAACAGTCGTGAGGAAGTTTAATGAGATGATCCTCTGGGTTTGGACTGCAGGCAGGATCATCTTGACCTGTTGAAAAAAAATCCTTTTTAATAATGACATTTCAATGATAAGTTGATACATCACATTTATCACATTAAAGCAGGACAGATTCATTCCATTAAGTGATAACAAGTACCTACTTTAACAAAAAAAGATGAATGGAAACAAATGAAAAGACAATTATTTTTGATTGGAAGATAAACACATGATTAGGAATGAGCGAACCAGACTTTAAATGTCGGAGTTTATACTGAATACAGTCTTTAAAAATTTTTCAGTATTCAGGCGTTTTACATACACAAACCACTGGAGCGAGCATCCTATGCTCAGGTACACTCGGTGCTCGGCCCAGTGTAAGCCACTTCCAGTGTTTGCATGGCTTGCACTGGGGGTAAACTCAACAATATCGGATATGGTGTGTACCAAATAAACAAAGTGAGAAAATCTGCCTTCCCTCCTGATTTGTTTATGGCTGGCTGGCAGTTTGGCTCTCCACCCATGTACAATCAGTGATTCCCAATGAGATGCAAGTCAAGTTTTGGTCCAGAACAGAACCTTTTAAAAAGTCCGGTTGAACTCCTAGAACCCGAACTTACATGGGTCCGCTCATCTCTACTCATGATTATACATGCTAGATAATGAGATATTCAACAGATATTTAGCTCAATTTGAGCAAGAATTATTGTCCATTTTTCTTAAAGTGAATCTGTTACCAAATTTTTGCAACCCATCTGAGAGCAGCAAAATGTAGAGCAAAACAAAACCAATCACCAATCAGTAAAGGCTAGTGGAGAAAAGGCGCAAGAATAGGGTCTTATCCAATGGTAAAATGGGAATAGTAGGAGTAATGAAACTGCTCATCTTGTGTGGCTGTGTCAAGCACAACCACTATAGAAGCATGTAACCGGCTGCGCAGACTCACAAGTGTAATAATTCTTGAAACTGAAGGCAAAGAAAGGTTCTATTGTGCTGCCGGAATAACAGGGATCCGTCATCTGTGTTACAAAGTTAATTTGGTCAGTGCGTTTCGAAGCTATCTATCAGGACATCATGATGAAGAAGTGGATAGCGTCGAAATATGTTAACCAAATAAACTCCATTACATACATGTCGGATCCCTGTGTTAGGCCGGTTTCCCATTTGCGTTTGGCACGCAAGCGTAACAGAACGCATATGAGTCAGACCAGCGCCACGATGCGGTTTGTTCCTTTATTCAGTGGATTAAAAGCACACAAAAGACAGCCCCATCGAGGGGAACCCTATATGTGTTTCAGGGACCTCGTCCCTTAATCATTAGTACAGAAGTAACAGAACGCAGCCAAATGCATGCACACTGCGTTCCTATGTTTAACATGGGAACGCATGGTAGCTGCGTTTATGCACCCTCTTCCGCCCTCGGAACGCAGCCTGTTGCATTTTTTGTGCGTTCACGGGCGCTTGTTTTATCAGCAAGCGCCCACAAGCGCACAAACAATGCATGGATCTCAATGGATCCACAGTGTCCTCCGCATGACAGCGCAGGAGAACGCGGATCACATTGGCGGCGGCAGCCGGGAGGAGGAGGATCTCCGCCGCTGATCTCCGCCTCCCGTCCGCAACAAACATCACTGATTGGCTGGCCGAGCACCATACTGATGTGAACGCATGTGGAGAATCTCCGCTGCATTCACATCAGTATGGCAGCGTTTGTGCTGAGTTTGCGTCTGCATGCCCTCCGCATGCAGACACAAACGCAAATGTGAAGGCAGCCTTATTCCGGCAGCATAATAGAACCTTTACTTGCTTTTAGTTCTAGCCTAATCTAGAGGCAGAAACCTTGATTTCAGTACTTGGCTGCTTGCTGCAGTTATGATTAAATTCTTGTTGTATCTGCTGCAGATCTACCAGCTCTCTGAATGCTGAGCCCTGCCCACACCACTGATTCTCAGCCATCTGTGTACACTGTACTTAGGCAAGTAGCTGCTATTAAGTGGTGGGGAAAAGTTATACAGAGCTCATGAATATGGAGGACTACATGGCAGCAGGTTTGCCAGTCTTGATTTTATCAAAACTACTGCAAGCAGCCCAGCAAGTGAGAAACCGCTGCAATCAGGGTCGTAGCCTCTACTTTATGCTGCTGTCAAATTAGGTGACAATAGCCTGGTGACAAATTCCTTTAAATAAATTTGGTCCATTGTGTTTATGAAATGTGTTCAATGCAAAGACAGTAATTTTAAGATTACTGAAAGAAGCATCATCTATATATGTGAATAATCACCCACCCCACTCCACTGATTGACAGTTTTCTGTGTACACTGTGCATAGGCAGAAAGCTGCCAATTATTGGGGAGCAGAGTTATACAGTGCTCATGAATATGGATGACTACCTGACACCAGATATACTAGTCCTGATTTTAGCAAAACTACAGTAAGCAGCCCAGCAAGTAACAAATCATTGGATTCAAGGTCTATGTCTCTATACTGCTCTCAAATTAGGTGGCAAAAACCTGGTGTCAGTCCCCCTTTAATAAATTTGCCCCATTGTTTTTTTTAAATGTGTTTAATGCAAAAGCTGTAGTTGTAGGATTACTGAAATATGAATCGTTTTCAAAACTTTTTAAACTATAGGTATTTTCTACCGTTAACTTGTAACTTACCAATAAGCGTGAGCCGGGCATGAGTGGACTTTACAAATCCGGCATCATTTTTGGCCTTACAGTAGTACTCCCCCGCTTGGCTTGGCTTGAGCTTGCGAAGGATTAGCTGGTTACTAGATTTATGGATATTTTGGTCCAAAAGGGTTCCATTATGGTACCTAAAATAAGTTATAGAAATGTAAATAAAAACTTCAATTAGTACACCAAAGTGTGAATTTTGTTTTACTAAAATGCTTAAATTGAAATGATCTCAATTTAACATGCAATCTAATCTACCCACGGCAGGTTATAAAGCAGGTAAAAATAAGAAGATAGGTGTAAAAATTAGGGCAAAAAGATTCAGTGTAATTCGCATTTTCTTTGAATTCTCTACTTAGGGGTCCAGTTAGTTTACTTAGGACTCAGAGTCCAGTGGGAGGTCCTAATCAATGATTGCCAACTATTTCTGTATGCCCACTGGAGTCCATCAATCTCAGTAGGAATGACCATCTAGAAAAATGTGGGTTATAAAAAGTGAACTGCAATAAATATAGAGATCAATACTGGTGTTTTGTGCACCAGTCCTAAAGGGTTTGTCCGGTCTAGAGCTGATAATTCTGCAGTCACTCTGTGTGGCTGCAGACTTATCAATCCTCCCAGTGCTCGCACTCTGGATTTGCCATTTGTAAGCAGTTATGTGGTATGCATGTTCCTGGAAACAACACAACTAGTGGGCGCGGCCTCTCACAATATAAGTGTATGGATCGGGCGTGTCCGACTATCAGGAGCGGCCATCTAGTGGGGGTGGTCTTGTTCCATACACTTGTACTGAGCAAAGCCGCACCTACTAATTGTGCTGTTGGCGGCAACATGCATACCTGCACAATGGCGTGACCGGAGGCTGTCGGGCCCCGGTGCGATATTTAGGTGCATCAAGGGTGCATCAAGCCCATGCGCCACAGGTGAGGAACGGGGGTGCTGCTGGCCGCGGGTGAGGAGCGGGGGGGTGGAATGCATTAATGCTGCTGGCCATGGGCTCCCTGGTGGAGCGCACAGCGCAGGGCAGGAAGTCGGCGGCAGTTCAGAGGGGAGGAGGGGCGGGAGCAGCAGCAGGAAGCAGGAGGCTTCCCTCCCTTCTCCTCTCCTCTGACTGGAGTGTCGGAGCCGAGCTACGATCGCGGTCGTGGGGGGCAGCTGGAGGTGCGGGCCACCCTACTGGTCTTGGCCCGGTCTCAGCCGCGATTGCTGTGACCGCGATCGTTACGCCACTGATACCGCACAATTGTGGTCCATTTCGCTTAAAAAACTCAAATCCTTGCAGCGCACAGTGCAGCATTGGGAGGATTGATAAGTCTGCAGTCACACAGAATGACTGCAACTTATTATTTTAGACCGGACAACCCCTTTAATGAATGGCGCGCTGAAATAAGATGCGCCACTAAAAGAAATGTACTCTCTTTGGTAAATGTGTACATTTCCACTGTTGTGGTGTAACTTAAGATAAGTTTGTCTAGTGTGCGTAAGTCTCTTTACCAAAAAGCTCTGCCTACATTTTAAAAAGTGGATGGACGTGGACGTAAAAACATCAATAGTGACAACACAACACATTTCGCGGCATTTCAAACAATTTCACTGCAGAATGCGAACAAAAAAATGATAAATTAGCCCCTGAATCTTTTCCCATAAATCTACAGTATATATGTATATAATCTATATATATATCTATATATATATATATAGATATATATACACAGTACATACAGTGTATTTGTTCAACTCCTTCTGAGTGTCATGTTGGCCGTAGCCCATAGAGAGCGCAGGATTTCAAACCTGACATTATAGCTTTAAGAGATTTTTCATTTTAATCAATGAGGATGAATAATACCATTTTACTTTTCATAAGAGGTTGTGCAGCAGCTGAAGTACAGTCATAGCTGATAGTGTTGGCACCCTTGAAATTGTTCCAGAAAATTAAGTATTTCTCCTATATGTTTTGCTATACATATGTTTATTTGCTTTGTGTGTATTAGAACAACAACAAGTGGATTGAAAAAGGCAAATTGGACATAATCTCATAGAATCTCGTCAGTAACAGCTGCCTTCATCTATCTCAGTGATGGGAAAGTCTTCACTGAATACAGATTTGACCTCAGAATTGAGAACTGATGAATTCTGGTAGAGAAAAAAGCAGATTTGTCTGATAAGATATATTACAAAGTTGTTTATTTTCATGTGTGCTATTGATTTAGGAGATAAAAATGAAAGCTATGATTACACTTGAAGTAAAACCATGTGGATATATTTGTCAGTGTGACTTACCATAGATATTGCTCGACGGCCGGCTCTCCCTCAGCATTGCAGCAATATGTGACGCTTTGCCCCACTCTCCTCACTTTGGCGTCAGGATTTTCTAGCATATAAGGCTTTTCTGTGGATTTAAAGATACACAGTTTAAAAGAGAAACATTTGGAATTGTATTGTCTAAGCAAAGTTTGATTCCAATAATATCTGGAGAAACAAAGATCCATTTACCATAGCATTAGTGTAAAAAAATGAAAGTTATAGTCATCTGCAGCCACCAATTTCATTGTATTGGCCAATTAGATAATAACTGGGAGCTGCATGATTTTTGCCCTACAGCTGTCATTTGTTTTTGTACAATCTAAGGTGCTGTTAAAGGTACAGTATCTGATCACAATATATGATGGAGGTGACCAAACATTACCTGATCTTGTTCTTTCTGGTTCTCTCTTACTTTTGTAAACAGGAAGTGAAAGGGAATGGAGTTTTCAAAGTCTCCCCATGCCGCCATTATCTAGTGAACCCTATACTATAGGTTGCTTTGGTTTAGAGGGGTTGTCCAGTCTAAAATGCTAATTCTTCAGTCACTCAATGTGACTGCAGACTTATCAATCCTCCCAGCACCCGCACTCTGGATTCGCTGTTTTGTAACCCAGGAACAGACCGCAGTTATGTGGTATACAAAACAAGACTAGTGGACGTGGCCTCGCTCCACACCAGTGTATGAAGCAGGCTTGTTCAACTAGTGAGAGCATCCTTCTAGTGGGCGCACCCTTGCTCCATTTAGTTGTATTGAGTGAGGCCGTGCTCACTAGACAAGGGCTCAGGAACATGCATACTGCATATCTGCGGTTCCTTCCCGGTTCTTAAAATTTTAAGGAAACCAACAATCTCACTGTAAATCAGAATTTTGGCCATTTATAATTGCAAAACTCCAAAGTTTTCCTTCTTTTGTATGTTTGTAGTGTTTACTCATTTTTGCTTATCATATTTCCGTGGCACTGTAAAGACATTATCACTGTCTCCTCTATATTCCACAATCTAAATTCCCTATGAATATGTCTATGGAGTGTGGGAAGAAATGCACACAAACATGGGGAGAACATACAAACTACATGAAGATGTTGGGATCTGACCCCATCATTGCAAGGCTACAATATTAACAACTGAGCCACCATTCTGCCCTTGTGCAACATTTATTAGTTATTCCTATTTTTGCCCTTCTTGGATGTGATGAGAATAGCAGCTTTTGTGTCTCATCCGTAATGGGGCTATTGGTCAATCAGATATGAAATCGGTTGAGAAAAGTAATGTGCATAACTTCCATCAAAGTGAATGGGATTTATGCAAACAATGTGGCAAATTGAGCACACTGTTGGTGTAACTTCCATTCATTGTTGGCTGCTCTATTTGTGGTTATGGGTGTTCCACTTTATTAAAGGGAATCTGTCAGTCCTCTGTGTCTCCATAACCAGCAACAGTTGTGGACGCATATAAAACTTCCCTGCTTAACAATCTCTTCATTTTTTGCACACAAACAGATCTTTAGAAAAAGTTTTTCTAAAGTCTGTTTATGATGTTCAAATAAGAGCTTTGACTACTTGATGGATCGTTAGTTCCCCGACTAGTTGGCACACTTTGCATGTTATGCACATGTGCGTGACTTTATTCTTCAGAGCGGCACACTGCACATGATCAAAGCCATCCTTATTTGCATCCAGCATGAGTGTGACTTTGTTCCCATCATCTCACTGAGCTGCTAAAGCTGGGTGTACATGTCCCAGCTTCAAAGAGTCCCACTGCGCATTATCAGACGTTGTCCAAACGTCCGGTCATGCACACTACTCTGAAGCCAGGTTTATGCATTCCAGCTTCAGAGAGGTTCACAGCGCATGATCGGAGGTGTGGTCGATGTCCAATCTTGCGTAGTGAGCCTCATTGAAGTTGGGACTATTACACCTGACTTCAGCAGCTGAGTGAGGTGAATGGAACAAAGCTACTGGTGATGATCCTGGCTGTTGCAAAGCATGTTAGTACCCCCACAGGCGGCCACCTAGTTGGAGAACTGATGCCTCCTACTCAAGGAACTAATTTTCATATCATAAATGGACTTTAGAACTACTTTTTCTAAATACCTGTTCATGTTTGCAAATACATGAAGAGCCTGTTAGACAGGGCATTTTTAAATGTGCCCTCATCTGTTGCTGGTTATGGAGGCACCGAGGACCTGACAGATTCCCATTACCGTATATACTCGCGTATAAGCCGAGTTTTTCAGCCCAAAAATTGGGCTGAAAAGTACCCCCCTCGGCTTATACGCGAGTCAGTGCTGTATACCGATGTATACATCGGTACATACCGATGTATACATCGGTATACAGCAGCCCCCATAATCCAGGGCCCCCCCAGCCTGACTCCGGTCACCTGTAAAGGAAACTATACTTATCACTGCCCGCTGTCCGCGCCCGCTCGCAGCTGCCGACCGCGATCCTCCATCTTGCGTCTTCTTCCTGTTTCTGTGCTCGTCGCGGGCAATGACGTCATTCCCTGCGACGAGCACAGGAAACAGGAAGAAGACGCAAGATGGAGGATCGCGGACGGCAGCTGCGAGCGGGTGCGAGCGGGCGCGGACAGCGGCACTGTGATAAGTATAGTTTCCTTTACAGGTGACCGGAGTCAGGCTGGGGGGCCCTGGATTACGGGGGCTGCTGTATACTACCGCTGGAGCTGCAATATACTACCACTGGGGCTGTATACACCACTGGGGCTGCAATATACTACCACTGGGGCTGTATACACCACTGGGGCTGCAATATACTACCACTGGGGCTGTATACACCACTGGGGCTGTATATACTACTGGGGCTGCCTGTATACTACCACTGGGGCTGTATATACTACTGGGGCTGCCTGTATACTACTGGGGCTGCCTGTATACTACCACTGGGGCTGTATATACTACTGGGGCTGCCTGTATACTACTGGGGCTGCCTGTATACTACCACTGGGGCTGTATATACTACTGGGGCTGCTGCTGTATACTACCACTGGGGCTGCTGTATACTACCACTGGGGCTGCTGTATACTACCACTGGGGCTGCTGGGGCTCCTATATACTACCACTGGGGCTGCTGTATACTACCACTGGGGCTGCTGTATACTACCACTGGGGCTGCTGGGGATGCTACATACTACCACTGGGGCTGCTGTATACTACCACTGGGGAGGCCTGTATACCACTGGGGGGGCCTGTATACCACACTGCTGGGGGCTGTATACCTGTGCTGAGGTCCACCCTCGGCTTATACACGAGTCAATAGGTTTTTCCAGATTTTTGGGGCAAAAGTAGGGGGGTCGGCTTATACACGGGTCGGCTTATACACGAGTATATACGGTAATTAATTCTACAAAATATTGAGCATTGTCCAAATTTTCAGCTTTTCCATTTGTTGCATTCACGAATCAGTAGTGACATCCCTGCCTTGCAAGACGGAAAGAAAATATAATTGTAACATTACTCTTACCTTTCCTCTTCATTTTAATATTGATGGATGAGGATGACCCATTGCTTTGAGGAATTTTCACATTGACCACAGAGTATTTTTCTAATTTCAATTGCAATGTACTGTTAGGGCACAACCCGACCACATGGAATTGTCCTTGGCCATCAGATACTGCTTTCACTTTGGGTTTTTTCGAGATAACATACACATTTACACCAGCAGCGGGTGCTCCATCTGGAAGTGTGACTGTGCCATGCAGTATTTGGTTCTTGCATTCGCAAACACTGCAGTCTGCGCTCGGTTTGCCCATAGGACAGGTGAGGCTGCATCCTATGAAAAAAAAGGATGAATGCAACTTACAACTTTACAACTAATAGATAAGTATTAAAAATTCTTATTAGTTATTTATTTTTTATTAATTAGTTATTGATCTGAAATCACAATGTCAAGTGGGGTTCTATTTTACCTGTACATAGGGCACCTGTACATCTGCGGCCCTCCTCTGTGGGTCCATTACAGTGATCTTGCCACTGATCCTCTGCTAAACAGGTCCTTCTCCGAATCTGCATGCCATTACTGCCACACCTAGCTGAGCACATGCTCCATGCTGACCATTCTGACCATGGATCTTTCGGAATCGTGAGTTGAAAAACTGGAGTAGAAGATTCAGTTTCACATATATATACTGTACATATGCTCAACAAAAATATAAACGTAACCCTTTGTTTTTGCTTTCATTTTTGATGAGCTGATCTCAAAGATCTAAGATTTTTATTATGGCCAGTCAAAGGCACACCTGTGCAATAATTATGTTGTCTAGTCAGCATCTTAATATGCTACTCCTATTAGGTGGATGGATTATCTTTGTATATGAGAAGTGCTCACTAAGGCTGGGGTCACAGTAGCATTTTTCACATGCGTTTTTGGAGACCTGTGTTTTCAAAAACGCATGTAAAAAACGCACCCATAGGCCCCCATGTTAAAAAACGCATGCCCTAATAGCAAAAAAGCATGTGACAGTCCCATGCGTTTTTGGTGCTTTTCCAAAAACGCATGCGTTTTTTAATATGGGGCCTTATGGGAAACGCATGCAAAAACGCATGTACAATTAGTACCATTCAAAAACGCATGAGTTTCCCATAGGAGCCCATGTTAAAAAAACGCATGCGTTTTAGAAAAAGGTACTAAAGTACTAAAAGGTACTAATTGTACATGCGTTTTTGCATGCATTTTCCATAGGGGCCCATGTTATAAAAACGCATGCGTTTTCTACAAAAACGCATGCGTTTTTCAAAACACACCAAAAAATAGTACATGCACTATTTTTTGGTGCAGATTTAAAAACGCAGCCAAAAACGCAGGGAGCCATCACACACCTTAAAAAACTCATGCTGACATGAAAAAACGCATGAGTTTTGTTACATCACTAAAAAAAACGCATGTCAACTGTGAACCCATCCTAACACAGATTTAGACAAATTTGTGAATAATATTTGAGAAGAAATGGCCTTTTGTGTACATAGAAAAGTCGTAGATATTTGAGTTCAGCTCATGAACAACATTTACTAAGTGTCAGAAATGTATTGTTGTACATTTGAAGTTGTTACTTTATTATTGTTACTTTACCATATGAAAATAAACAATCGAGATGGAAAAATGTATGCTTTTCTCTTAGGCTGGGGTCACATTTATTAGTGAAATTGTGTTTACCGCATCCAGATCTGGATGCGTTAACCGCAATGCGTTAACCGGATTGTGTAATCCTGAGCAATGCGGTTACCGTATATACCACTGCCGCCGGGATAAGCAAAGTGTTATCAGTGTTTATAAAGAATAAATTTTATTAATAATTGTGGCTATAATGTCTCTAGGGGGTGCCCACCTCCCCTAGAGACATACCACCCACTCAGGTGGGCATATAATGATTTAATTGCTGATGTACAGTAGCCGGCTCCTGTTGGCTCTGTACATTTTTATGAATGAAGCTACCAGCTCCGCTGTGAGCAGCGTGCATACTATACTTAATGTAGGTATAGTATGTGCGCTGTCTGAGGTTCTGAAGGCTTATACAGTAGATCTATGGAAGAGAAAAAAAGAAAGTTGCGCCATGCTCATCCCACACTTGGCTGCGGTTTAATCGAGGATACACTAACCTGGGACTGTTGTGCACCGCACAACATGGATCGTGGTACGGGGTGGGTGTGTGATCGATCTGCTAATTTCTTGGGCGGCCTTTACTTGGATCCGTGCACGAAGCTCCAAGGTAGTGTTGATCGTGATCACCGGGTCCGAGCACTAGAACCCTAATGTGCAGCCCATATATCTACTCTAAATGGCTACAGGACCCTCGACAGCGCACATACTATACGTACATTAAGTATAGTATACGCGCTGCTCACAGAGGAGCCAGCGGCTTCATTCATAAAAATGTACAGAGCCGACAGGAGCCGGCTACTGTACATCAGCAATGAAATCATTATATGCCCACCTCAGTGGGTGGTATGTCTCTAGGGGGGGTGGGCACCTCCTAGAGACATTATAGCCACAATTATTAATACAATTTATTCTTTATAAACACTGATAACACTTTGCTTATCCCGGCTGCAGCCAGGATAAGCAAAGTGTATATGGTAATCGCATTGCTCAGGATTACACATCCTGAGCAATCTGGTTACCACATTGCGAGGCTTAGAAATGCTCCGAAAACTGCCGCTTGCATGATTTTTCACACAGGCTGCAGAGCCGGAGGAGGTAACTGGATTGCTTGCAAAGCAATCCGGTTTTTAAAATAGGCTCCTATGAGGAGCATTTCCGCTTCGGTTTTGAGCTTTTTAAAAGCTCAAAACTGGATCAGGCTTTTAAAAAAAGAAAAAACGCAAGTGTAAGCCTTCCTATAGGTTTCCAATTGACCGGCTAAATTATATCTCCATTATTGTACTTCTAGCCAGTTTGATTATAGTTGATGACTGAATCCTCTATTTGATATATAGGTGGGTCATTTTGGTGATGGAGCTGGTACTTTAATACTGTTTATTTTTGTGCTGCTGTCACACCAGAGTAAGGACCACTCAACAAGCGGCACAAGAGGAGAGGTAAACCAGGGAAGATGTAAAGGAAGACCCTGACTTTAAGGAGAGGGGATCCCTGTGGCCGATCCCTGAGATCAATAATGTCCCTAGATGAGTCCTTCTCTAATCGAGAGCACATACCTAGACCCTGGCTGACCCTGGACTAGCCTTGTTGAGTGCGAAGGCAACATGAGGAAGGGGAACAAACAAGGGAAACATATTCAACATACAACGCCAATTCCTCTCCAGGGAGAGACTCAACTGCACATTCTGGAGGGATAACCACTGCTTTTTCTAAAGGTAGCTCCTTCTCAGGTCAGCTAAGAATGAACTATAACTGGCATAGGGAAGAGTAGAGGTAGGCTTATATAACAGAAGGGTGGGGCAGCAGCTGAGATAACAACTACATGCTACTCACAGCAGGCTAGAAAGTAACCTTAACCCCTTCAGCACTGGATGGAATTAAATAAGCTCCTAGTCAGGATAAGTGATGTGCAGGCACTAAATGGGATCTGCGATCAGCTAAACATTGTGACCTTCTGATCCCAGTGCTCCTTGAAGTCATATCAGGCTGTGCCACACTCTTGACAGTACCCCCCTTCTACGAGGGGCCTATGGACTCTCAGGACCAGGTTTGTTCAAATAAGACACATGGATAGAATGCACCAACCTACTGGCATTAACTTATGATGCTGGTACCTACATCTGTTCTTAGGAGCATAACCTTTTCAGGGTACTAGGTATGGCAGAGAGCAGTGAAAAAAACAGGATTTAACAATCTTAGCCTCCTTGTGGCGAAAAGCCACAGGGTTAGTTTCAAAGAATTAATTTTCAATTTAATATTTCTGGTAGACAGCCGTACATAGTAAATCAGACACATGTCTGGATGTGCGGAATGTTTTTTTTTTTTAATGAATCATATGTTTGTATTTGTCATCCATACCCTTAAGATTGTTCTGTACTCCTTGCTAAACAGAGGAGAGCGATGAAGAAAACCATTCCTCCCCAGTAACCTGGAAAGACCCATCTCTAATGAAAATACAAAACTGAGGGTGAAAACCGTATGCACCAAGAAATGTTGACTTACCAATGGACTCATTATGACAATTTTTCAACGCAAACTCTGTCAGAGGTAAATAAGAAGACCAATGATCCTGATTGTCAGACACAAAACATATAAGGTATGTCTCCAAACTTTGATTTAAGTGCACAGTCTGGCCGTTTGATTGAGGATGAAAATCAGAGAAAATGATAAATGTACTACCAGATTAAGCAAAAGACCTTCCAAAACTTAGATACAAATTGGGTCTCCCAATCTGACACCACATCGGAGGGAACCCCGTGAAGCTTCACAATCTCACTGACAAATACTTGAGCCAAAGTATTACCTGCATTAGGGAGCACAGGTAAGGCAATAAAGTGTGCCATTTTACTAAAGCTACCCACCGCTATTAAAAAAAATAAATTTTCCAGTCGTCAATTAAATTCATAGATAAATGTGTCCATGGTATGTTAAATATAGCCAAAGGTATGTGAGACCTAGGAAAGCAAGTATGCAAGGTCTTAGAACATGCACAAACATTACAGGTTTACAAAAAATTACCACATCTTGATACAACCTTGTCACCCAAAAACAACAAGAAATGAGGTACAAGGTCGCTTTACTATCTGGGTGACCTGCAAGATCGAGTTTCGATGTTCTGAAGGACAAGCAGCCCCCTGACCCTTCAATACCTCACCATCAAGGTCTGAGCTCATGGCAAAAATGACCACCCCCTCTTTTAGAATAGGAATGGAGTCCTTAGAACTACCTCTCCAAGGGAAACTACAGGACAAAGCATTAGCTTTGACCTTTTTAACCCCAGGATGGTAAGTGCAAAAAAATTATCCTGCTAAATAATAAAGATTATCTAGCTTGCTTAGGAAAGAGACACTTAGCGGATTCGAGATACGACAGATTTTTATGGTCTGTAATCACCATGACAGGGTGAGCTGCCCCTCCAGAAAATGACACCACTCCTCAAACGCACCAGATTTTCAATATTGTTCCTTTGATGGGATGGACTACAATTTGAACCCCAGAAAGCATTGTAAGGCTTTCAGACTTTCCAGAGGATCCCATTCCAAAACTGGACGAAACTCATTGGGATCCATCCAAATCCCCACAGATGATACCAGAAAACCCAAAATATTATACTCCTGGATGGCAAATTATTAGTAGGGCCGTAATATCTGTAATACTTGCCTGATTGTAACTGATATGTCTTAAGATCAGGTGAGTAAATGAAAATATCAGAGATATACAACTACAAACCTACCTACCCACCAAATGATGGAAAATAATTGACAAAATGTTAAAAAACAGCGGGAGCATTAGTCAGACCAAAAGGCATAACGAGATTCTCATAATACCCTTGTGGAATATTAAAAGCTGTTTTATACTCATCCCCCTCTTTGATTCTAACCAGATTAGAAGCCCACCCTGAGATTCAACTTAGAGAAATATTTAGCTTCAACAATCTGACTAAGCAGATGAGAATCAATGGGAGGGTATAAGGGTCTCAGATGATAATAAGGGTATAAGGGTCACTAGTAAGGCTAAACAAGGACGCAGACTCCCATCTTTTTCTTAACAAAGAAGAATCCAGCAGGTTTGGGAGAAGAATGGGGTCTAATGCGTCACTTAGTGAGAGTCCTAGATTAATCTTTCATCACTTGTCTTTCAAGGCCAGAGAGATTGTATAACCTGGTTTAGGGTACTTTGGCTCTCAGGAGCAAATTATTGGTGCAATCATATGCATGGAGAGAAGGCAGTTTCTGACACCCTTTCTCTGAGAAAACATCCTCAAAATCAGTAGAAAAGAGGGTAAGGTTTTTAAAGAGATGGTAGAGATAATAGTATTCAGGCAATGGTCATTAAAGGAATCACTCCACCCAACTACTTCTCTGGACTGCCGGCCAATAACAGGGTTGTGCATAACCAACAAGGTTAGTGCAATACAATAGAGGTGGGAAGATATCACACTGCACTAAATATATTATGCTGCAGTATTTACATATTCCAGATGATCTCAATAAATCCTCACCATTCACACAATGTAAAAATGCTATTGTTTTGTAAATGACAAAAAATATAGAAATATTGAACTCACCAACAGGACACAAGAAGCGAACTGAATAATTAGAACAATTTTTGCCCTCCTCCTGTTCTGTATTGATGCACCAGAACCCCTTAGTCAGGCTGTAATGTACCACTTCTCCAGTCTTTCCTGCTGGGACCCACTCTGTTGTTCGTGCTTCCATTCGTCGAGGTTTTTGACAAACTCTATTAGGATAGTAGAATCTAATGGCATCCAGGCGCTCGTAATCTCCATTGCCACCTGGATGATCAATGTTGAACCATGTTGTCCATTGCTGAAATTCTGAGCAATAACAGAATAAAGGAATTAGTATCTCACATAATACACATATCATAAAGGTAATTAAACTATCACTGTAAACTAAAAAATGAAACTATATCCAGGTGAGGGGTTTTCTTCTATGACTTCCATATTTTGGATAAAATAAAGTAGAGCTGAGTGGATCAATCCACTGAGGAATGAGGTTGAGTCAAATTAATGAAATTTGTAGTTCCACGCAATATGCAATTTGATTTGTGAATATCTGCAAAGAAAAAATGGCTGCTAAGAGTTCACACATTGCTGAAGACTCAGAATGCGCTAGTGTTGTCGGGGCAGCAGAGTGGGCTTCCCCGTAATGCCCTGCAACAATCAGATCACATGGTGTAACCCAGCCAATCAGGGAGGCTATCACAGCCAGCATAAGGACAGGGCCTGACTAAAGTATGCTATTTATGCCTCTTCTTTATAGGGACTAGAGCTCAGAACACACATGATAGAGATAGAAAAAGTCCTAATACAATTGTGGTGTATTACTTCGATGATGATAAGGCAGAATGAAAATGGGAGTGATAGTCTCAGTCTGTGAATACCAATCCAAAATTTCAATTAATACAATAGTGTTGTATATGTATTGTGGTTGTATAGTCACTTAATGGGGTTTTCTCACAAACAAAGGTAATTTTAAAGTTCATTTTAATCAACAGATCTTGGAATAATAATTCCCACAATTGGATATGTTTAAAAGAAATGTTCCTGTGCTGAGATAATCTCATATACAGTATGTGCCCCTGCTATTATTGTAAAATGGCTGTTTGGTTTGATCCTGGGCAGGGGAGTCCACAAAAGAGTATACAGACATTACAAAATGGGATTGCAAATACTGTATTTTTCGCTTTATAAAATGCACCGGACTATAAAATGCACCCTTAAATTTAGAGGGAGAAATTAGGAAAAAAATGTATTTAAAATAGGGTGTCTGTCCAAAATCTGGCACATGTCATGAGCATGTGCAGTGTAGCATACCGGAGGGGGGGGGTACGAGGGTGGTGGGGCAACAAGGTCGCAGCAGGCAGGATCGCGGTGGTGGAGGTGATCAGTGGTGGCAATGCTGGAGGCATGGTGCTAGGGGGGTCACTGTTCGGAAGTGTGCGGCGGTGTTCGGCAGGCATTGATATATCCAGGTAACAGCAAATGGCTGTAGAGGGCTTGATCTTTGCCTACACTGCCTCTACCGGATGGAAAGCGGCTGTGAAGGAAGCGCAAGCACAGTTGAAGATCTCAGACAGCTGAAATCTCTATCTGCGCATGCGCCCCCTCCGCAATCATTTGCTGGTACCCAAAAGTATAAATTCCTATTGAACATCGCCGAACACTGTGACACCCCCAGCTCCAGTCCCACAAGCATTGCCCCACTACTGACATCCTCCTGTGCCTTCATGCAACCACCACTGCAACCCCCGAGTAAGCAAGATTTGGATTAAAACCTCTTATTTGTAATTTGGAAATTCATACCAAAATCTGACTTCAAAGCTTTTTTTGTCACTAAAAGTGTGGTTGTTTTGTTGTGAGATGAAAAAGCCAATTGATTTAAAACAAGAGATCTTCATAATTCTAAGGGTACCTTTACACGTCGCAACATTGCATGCAATTTCACTTGCAACTTACTGGTTGCTGTGAAATCATGGACATTTTTCTGTTTTGGGACCGTGTACAACTGGAACAATGTGTCCATGATTTCACTGCAACCAGTAAGTTGCAAGTGAAATTGCATGCAATGTTGCGACGTGTAAAGGTACCCTTACTGTTGCTCTTATTCATTCTCTTCTGGACTATTGCAACTCTCTCCCTTTTACTATACTCACCCCTCTCCAAGTCATCCTGAATGCAGCAGCCAGTGTCATATTCCTCTCCAAACACTACATGGTTGCCTCCATCTTGTGCTAGTCATTGCACTGGTTGATCATCCACTACAGAGTGCAATATAAATTTATCACTCTCACCCACAAAGCCTTCCACAGTTCTGCACCACCCTACATCTCCTCCCTAAACTCTGTCTATCACCCTACTCGTGCCCTCCATTCTGCTAATGACCTAAGACTGACATCCTCTATAAGTGAAGTGCAGTGAAATCATGGACACATTATTCCATTTGTACACGGCCACAAAATAGAACAATGTGTCCATGATTTCACTGCAACCAGTAAGTTGCAAGTGAAATTTCATGCAATGTTGCGACGTGTAAAGGTACCCTAAGAGTTTTTGCAGAGTCAACATTAAGAAAACTTCAAATTCTAGAGATGTTTTTGAGGTGAAGGTGACACGAGCAAGCAAGTGATCGGATGTGGGGGGTGAAGGAGAGATCGGATTCAAGTATGACCCCAAGGCAGAGGGCATGCTGCTGGGGAGTAATGGTCAAACTACACACAGAATAGTAATATTGTGTTTATGAAAGTTATTAGAGGGAGGAAACATTTCGAAGTTCAGTTTTTGACATGTTTAGTTTTTGATACAGGGAGTACATGATTTTGGAGACAACAGAGAGACAATCACTGGTATTTAGTAGTAATGCAGAGGTGATATCAGGAGATGATATGCATAATTGGGTGTCAACAGCATTGAAATGGTATTAAAAACTGAATATACTGATGGCTTGTCCAACAAGGACAGTGAATATTGAGAATAGAAGGGGACCTAGGACTGAACCCTGAGGAACCCCAACTTTAAGGGTAAAATTAGAGAATAAGGAACCAACAAAATGATACAGTGAAGGATCGATCAGAGGGGTAGAAGGAGAAGCAGGAGAGAGTGGTGTCCTTGAGACTTATAGAACAGAGCATAGTGAGAAAGAACTGGTGATCCACAGTATCGAATGCAGCGGAGAGATCCAGGAAAGTCAGCACGGAGTAGTGACCATTAGATTTAGCTGTTAATAGCTCATTAGAGACTTTTAGAGCAGGAGCAGTTTCAGTAGAGTGTAAGAAGCGTAAATTGGATTGTGAAGGGTCAAGAAGAGAATTATCTGAAAGATAGCAGATTACAAAGGACTTGACCAAGTCTTCCAGAAATTTAGAGATGAAGGGAAGATTAGGGACAGGTCTGTAGTTTGCAGCGCAGTTTTGGTTGAGGGATGTCTTTTTAATAATGGGGGCATGCTGCCATGTTTAAAGGAGAAAGGGAAAGACACCAGATAAGAGAGAGGTTAATAGTTAATAGTGCAACATTTCTATTACATGTAAGCACTTAAGGAGGGTGGTTGCCATAGCCATAAATGCACTACTGGTTTTGCAAAATAAAATGGCTGCAAGAGTGAGACAAGGCAACCAAATTTTTAGTAGGGATGCGTGTGAAATTAATTACATCTCCTTCCCTGCACCTTTTCCTATTTCCCTTACACTTTTGGCTTTTCTATGTTATTACCCACTTGTAGTGCTCTGTTTAATAAACATATTGTTTTAAGGGTTTTTTGTCTCTTTGGTTGTCAATTATGTAATCCCAGTAATATTTATCCTGGAAGAAACACACAACACCATGCAATAGGAAGTGAAGGAAGAAGACCAATTTGAACCTGTTCAGTGCTGGGTTATGTCTGTTGGGGAACCTCAAGATCCATGTGACATGCTGCAGGATTTAGAGAAGGAGAAAGAGGAGGATGATCATCAGCTGGTGGATATGGGAGGAAATCATAGACTTAGCATGAGCAGGGGACGTGAAAGGCAGTCAGACTAAAAATGATGATGAAGATGATGCTGGTCATGAAAATGAACTGTTGTTGCAGGGTGATAACAATGAAATAACTGGATCTTGGTCATGTTAGCAAACCTCTTAAATGCTTGTAGGAGGTCATGTGTATAGTTAACGTAAATGAAAGTGTTGAGTATTAGATAGCCAACTTTTAGACATCCATTATAAAAGCAAAATAAAGTAATTTTAACAGTTTCTGAGAGTCTTTTCAAAATAAGGTCTTTTAGCTCTTCTGTTAAGTTTTTTGCTTCAATACAAAAAAGGTGGGGGAACAAGAGGCGCAATAGTGCCCTATCACTAGTGACACTCAGATGTGAGTGGTGTGATGCAGTTACACTCACCTATTCCAGTTGTGAGACCCACAACTGGTTTAACAGCATATCACAGTATCAGCTGCTGCAGGACCTCCACCGGACCACTCCAACGTGGAAAAACTGCCAGAAAATATGGGAAGCAAGGTGTACCACGGTCCGCGCTGCTGAGTCCACAAAATCACCTGGGATGCAAGATGTTGTAGCAGTATACTTCTTTATTCCTTCCTACGCGTTTCGGCGCCATTCCTGGCACCTTACTCAGCGATACACCTTGCTTCCCATATTTTCTGGAAGTTTTTTGCTTGGCCAGTAGACCCTCCTCTGCAATCCATAGAGACATATCATTAGCCTGCCAGTGCCAGCGTTGGGGCTACAACTCATAGCCAATAAAAAATAAAAGAGCATATTCAGAATGTGAGTAATAGGGCAAGCAACAGCACATGTGAAAAGACTTTGGTATACTAATAGATCAAAGACTGAGTCAACAGTGTGATGCAGCAGCAAAAAAGACATAGGGCCTTTTCACATCTGCATTTCTGTTCCGTTAGGCTTGCAATCCGTTTTTGACAGCATGTGTGCCAAAAACGCATTGCAAACGCACGCGGTAATGACTTCACATGATCTAGGATGTATGCTTCTGTTAATACATCCCAAAATTGTATATCTAAGTTCACATCTAAGGTGGGTTGTGTATGCGTTTTTGCAATGCAAAAATGCATAGAAACGCAGTGAAACACATGCATTTTTGACCCAATTGATTTCAATGGGAAACGCATTGAAAACATAAGTAAAAACGCATGTCATTTTATGCAAATACTAAACGCATGCGATTTTGCAAATGCAGCCCAAAACGTGTCCTGCAACGTTTTGGGCTGCGTTTGCAAAAATGTCCATTGTGTCCAGTTCCGGGCTCCACATTTGAAAAAAGTTAATTACAAACTGGAACAATTTCAGAGAAGAGAGACCAGAATAGTCAAAGGTCTGCAAACCAAGTCCTATGATACTATGATGAACGGTTACAGGATTTGGGAATGTTTAGCTTGCCAATAAGTAGACAGAGAGGAGAAGTAATAGCTGTCTACAAATATCTCAAGGGCTGTCACACTGTAGAGGGATTAGCTTTATTCTCATTTGCACAAGAAACGACCAGAAGCAATGGGATAAAACTGAATGGGAGGAGACACAGATAAGATATTAGTAAAACATTTTGACAGTGAGGGTGATCAACGAGTGGAGCAGGTGGCCACGAGAGGTGGTGAGTTCCCCTTCAATGGAAGTCTTCAAACAGAGGCTGGACAGACATCTTTCCTCAAATTATATACTGTAAATCTTTATATATTCATAACTACATATATACTGTATATACTTTAGGTAGTTATTGCAGAAATGTCTTTACCATTAACTTTGACCTTTACTGGAGCAGTGTTGATTTTTCCCCCAGTGCGAATTCTCCTTTTGGAATGATTTAGCACCGCATCACCTTTCCGGGGTCCTAAAAGCCAGAACAGGTTTATGAGAGTAAGATCAATTTGTACAAGCTTCCAACATTTATACATACGGTGACAACTTGGCCATGCATATAAGAGGATTCTCTGTTACTCTTCAGTTTACAAGGGTTGCATTATGGTTATAAAGTCCATATGTTGCTGACAGCTCTAACTTCCAATAAGGATTTGTTCATTTCAAGGAGGATTATTTATAAAAGAAAACAGATTTTTCAAGATCCTGAAGAGGAAACTCTCCAGAGTTCCTGGAAAGAAATGAAACATATTAAGATGAATCCTATCTTTGTATTTCTCCTGACTCTGGACTGGAGCTGCCTCTGGGATCTTCTCTGGATTCTTTGAAATTCATTAGAAATGTTGGTGGACTACATCTGTGTGAAACGTATTAGTGAAAGTAATTTACAAGGAATGCGGGTTAAAGACCTTATCGAACTTATATATACACAGCAAAATCTAAGAAAAAACTATAGAAAAAATACATTGCTGTAAATAAGTAAGTAAAAAGCAAGTGATCAAAAAAGTATAAAGCCATCCCACTGTGACAAATGCCACCCTTGATTGAGCTAGGCATTCCATTATAATGCTTCCCATTGTAACCCTGTGGCCAGCAGAACCCCCCTGCGGGGTGCAGGGGGATCAGGTCTCATCCGGACGCCGGTATCCTCCTGTGTCCCGTAGGCTTACTTACCAGGCCCGCACTAACACAACGTCCTCTCTGGCCGCAGCAGCTCCTCTGCATTTCTCCCCCGCCTCCTCACTTCCTGGTAGTGGGGGGAACACGCATAGGGCACGTGCGCACCACTCACAGTAAATTTAAAGGGCCAGTACACCCATTTTCTGACACCACCTCTCAGCCAATCTCTGAGAGGCTGGTGGGTACTTAAGGCTCACACTTCCTATGGGAGGTGCCTGGGCAACCTCATTCTTAATGTAGTTGCCAGCTTAGGTCCCTAAGCAGCACGTGCAGTTTACTTGCTTACTCTGACACTCTAACATGCCTTATCTTTGCTTTCAGTGCTGGACCCCTCCTCCTGATCCATACCACACCCACTGATCCATACCGCACCCGCTGATCCCTGGAAGCTCCTTGGATCCCTCCAGCAACACCAAGCCCCTTCTTTGCTTCCCTCTCCGGTTCCTTGGTTTCTGTGTCCCATTCCACCTGGTATCTATCTCCTTGATTTGGACCCACAGGTTTGCTGGTTCATTGGATCCTGCCTGGCTGTACCGAGACAATCCCTGTATTGGGGTTTCCCTCCTTGGTGCTCCCTTGGGGGAACCCCAATGCTGGCCCTGTGGATTTCCCATGGGGGTTTATTTTTCCTTTTTTGTTTAATAAACTCTGTTCCTTTATCTGACATTCTTGTCCAGCTTGTTTCTGGTATCAGCCTCTACGGTACCTTCCGTGGTCTAGTGGGTTCACTATTCAGCTCCACCTGTGGTGGTGTGACACCCATGGCTGTGTCCTTAATCGTGACCCGGTCACTCTCCACCCTTATTCATTCATATTGAGCTCTTTTCTGGCATATAGTAAGGTTTTAACACTAGAGTAAGTTTAGGTACCGTCCTGATTTGGGTACAACTTGTCAACTTTAGTCTCTTGTTTTTAGTACAAACATAGTAAGATCTCTTTCACTGAGCTGGGCATTTCATTATAATGCTTCCCATGGCTGTGTGTCCATAATCAGGAACTGGTCACTTTCCACCTTTATTCATATTTAGGTATTTTCTGCACATGGTATTAGGAAGTGGTCAGATACCATCCCGAAATGGGCACTTTTTGTCACTGTTAGTCTCTTATATTTAGTACAAATAGGGTGTACTCCCTTCACTGACCTGGTCATTTCATTTAAAATGCTTTCCATGGATGTGTGTCCATAATCGGGACCCAGTCACTCTTCACCCTTGGCCATATTGAGGTCTGTTCTGACACATGATAGAGTTTTAACAATCGGAAGTGTTAGATACTGCCCCAATATGGGTACATTTTGTTGCAGTGTGATGGTTTTATGCTTTTTATTCTAAATAAAAAGAGTGTTCTCCAAGTAATCTATGTTATTCATATGCACTAATACATGGAAATATGTGGAATCCAGCTGCATTGCTGCACAATTGACCACATACCAAGGAAATTGGTGAATGAAAGTGGCTTTATTCAATGCATTCCAAGGTGTATTCCTCACCCCTTCATCAGGACAACCACCAATAATGGTATTGGTGGTTGTCCTGATGAAGAAGTCAGGAATATACCTTGAAACACGTTGATTAAAGCCACTTGCACTCACCGATTTCATTGGTATATGGTCGATAGTACAGCAATGCAGCTGAATTCCATACATTTTCTCTATTTTTTCTACTATTGCTTCAGCCCGTGGATACTTTTTGCTTGGAGCCTTAATACTGGTTGTGGGTGACACAACCCTCTAAGGAGAGCAGTTTCCCTTCAGCTTACCTGTTACCGTTTTTATCAGATAAGACCTGTTGCGCTTTCTATCCAACAGTTATTTATTCATTGATATGCACTTACTTTTCCCATATTTATTTACAGCAGTGTATTTGTTAATATAGGTTCTTTTTTTTATGTTTTGTCTGTTTAATGGTCAGTGTGAACATGTTCTTATACTTTGCATGTATACCAACTCATTCTGCGGCTTATATACAGCACTAAACAAAAAGTACAATATTTTTGCCAAATGAAAAAAATTATTAGAAGAACCAATAATGTATAGATAGGTTTACTGGCAAATTATAAAACCTACCTCAAAATAAAATAAGACTAACAAAGAATGAGGCAACAATGCATTATTGGCCAATTTACCTGAGACGTCACAATGCTTGCAGACATCAGTCCAGTAGAGCAAGCTTAGGCTTTGGTGTTTTAATTTTGAATCCACTTTAACATGAAGGTAGGTCTCTAAATTACATTTAATTTATTTCCACTGTAGTTCTATTTAAAGTGATTCAAGTTATCAGAAGTATAGAAATAATAAACTGGCTAGAATACTATGTTGGAGAGCTTTTCTCCCATAGACTGGTCTAGCAGGTTATTTAAGGATGACCCATGCAACATCGTCATGTGTTTGAAGAAGACAATTCTTCATCTATTATTTGACATCCAATGAATGTCAAGATCCCAAAAATAAAGCCGGGGCCACCTGATCTTAAGCAATCTATAGTTAGATCTAGTGGGAACAGGGCTTTAAGAATAAGTCCTTAGTTGTGAATTCCAGGGATGGGCGGCAGTGGTGTTGGAAATTATGTAACAGCTGCTACATTGTGAGAACAGCTAAATCAGGCAGTATATACTGCACCCTAAATAATCGAGCACGTGAACACATCCTCCCCTGTCATTCTAATAATAGTCAAGGATAGTACTTTCCTTAAGGTTTCCAATGCACAAATAGGGCTAAATTGAATATCTCCTATTTTAAAGTGATCCTGACCTCACAAATTGCACCCCCATGCTGTTTAAACCTGTCCCTGCAGCACCTTAAGTGCTTCCCAGACATCCCTTTCTCTCTAAATTATCGATTTGGCAAAGTTTATAAAATCACCTTACATACCATGAAATCTGCAGCTTCACAGCCTCAAAAGGCGTGCCTGCTTGCCGCTCCCCACCGCCTCCTTCATGATTATTCACGCCCCGCTGGGCGTGCTGCAGAGAGTGGAGCCGGTCCTCTCCTACGATGGGCGGTATTCCCAGTATGATGAAAATCTCGTCATATCCGGGTTTACTACGTCAGTACACCCATAACTGGCTAGAACAGACTTCGCGAATGCGCATTGCAGCACGAAGTTGGCAGTACACCCAATGGGTGGACTAGTAAACCCGGAATAAATCATAAGGAACGCCATGTGGGAGACGGCCATTCCAGCACGCACGCCGTTTTGAAGGAGCTGTGGAGGCCAGCAGGACTTTCTTGGTTATGTAAGATGATTTTATAAACTTTGCCAAATCGATATTTAGAGAGAAAGGTATGTCTGGGAAGCACTTAAGGTGCTGCAGGGACAGGTTTAAGCAGCATGGGGACGCAATTTGTGAGGTCAGGATCACTTTAAATCTCCATGGACTATATCAATTCCATTAAAGTGGAGTTTAACTTTAGAACTGGAGCTGTGGAGGATACGTAACTCTGATTGTATTATATTTCCTTAGTGTAAGACTAGGGTCACACTTGCATCATGACCCTAGACTGAAGCAAGCACTAAATACTTAAAAATTTCAGCCGCAGCGCATAGCGTAACGCTATGCGCTTAAGGAAACAGAGCCCTATAGAAACCCGATGTTTACCTTGCCAAACGGCCACACACAAAACTCAGGAAGTGGCTTTAGCTGAGCGCACAGGAAAATGCTGTCTGCAAACCAAATGCATCCAAAAACGCAAGGTGTCAATGCAAAACGCATGTCATGTTGCAAAAACGCATGCGGATGATTTTGCAAGCGCAGCCCAAAATGTTGCATGCGTTGAAACCCATGTGTGCATTTTTGGATGCGTTTCAATGTGTTTTTTAGCAGTAAAAATGCATAGAAATGCAAACGCAGGCAAACGCAGACATGAAAAGACCGTTAGACATGACCTCTTTGTAACCACTAGATATGGTGATCTTCCTTGCTGCTAGCTTACTCCACTGCCAGCAGCCTCCTCCATGCCCCTGACTCAGTGGCCGTTGTGTAAGTCCGATTCTTGTACAAAGGTTAAAGGATAAAAACCAGGGCACCCCTGGGATTTTGTTATTGGAGTGGCTAAGCCTGTCTATAGAAGACATATTAGGAGCAGCCACAATCAGTACTTTTCCGATAGTACGTAAGCAAAGGGTTTTTTCGTAATCTTTTTTTGTATCCATGAAGACATAGGAACTCTAGACATAAACGTAAGATATTTTTATACCTCCTAAACTGGCTCTGTGACAAGATCTCATTTATGTCTGCAGCAATCAGTCAGGCTAGATGACATTGAAATGTATTTGCTATGAATATTATCAGCAAGTAATCAGTACTACAAGTCTTAATCATTTCCTGATGGGAATTGCTGCACATTCATATATTAATGTAACCAAAATATAAGGACATTGAGTTAATACAGGTGTGAAAGAAACATGCTTCATACAGCTGCAAGAGGCAGATAGCCCCACAACTATATGGTAATATGTCCCTAATGGCTGAAGATAAATCTGGAATTTATGTTCCTTGTTCTTGATTTATTCAAGACATCTGTAACCAGTGCAAATCATTCTCCTTGTATAAATATTACCAGATTAAGATGACATCTTATAAAAGAATGCATACCTTGTCCATACACATAGGCCAACTCCAAGAGCAGCAGGCAAACCAATAGGCCAGGTCTCATCTTCCCCTGGAGCGTCTTGTCCCGATCTTCACTGTTACCAGATACCTGTTAACAAATTTACTGAATTCATTTTTTTTAGATATTTTTATAAAAAAAATATTACTAGGAGCTGTGACTTATGTGTTACTCTATTTGAAGGCTATACCACCATTGTCAGAAGTCTCCCTTACAATAGTGATAACAGGAGACACTACTTTGGAATGATTTATATCACTTTTTTTTAGACAGAAAAGGCAGTACATCTACCTTAGAAAGGTCTGTTTTCAGATTTTGTGGAGTTCTTAAAGCGTAACCACGGTTTACATTTTTACTTAATAATGTAGAGCAAGTGATTTTAATACACTTTCAATATACTTTATAAGAGAATTCTGGTTGAAAACCATTCATAAACCTTCCACAAGCTGTCCCCACTAGACTGTGTCTGAAAGCAGACAATGTTTGTTCTAATCAGATTCAGCTTCTCACACTGAATGCGCGGCATGTAACCATATAAGGGTAAAGGAGGGGGACCTACAGAGGGCCCATGCTGCTGACTGCAGCTGATGTGGTGACAATGTATAGATTACATCAGGCTCACTGCAAAATCTATTTCCTTTGCATAAGCTTCTGTCTGTCATTTGCTCCACACAGCTCAGTCACAATCTCTGTTAACCCCTTCTCTGCTGTCACATCGCACTGCTCCCTATCAGCTGCTGGCCACGCAGTTTTTAAGTGAGCACAGAAAAATGTGAGAAAATAAGTCATAAGGCACAAAAAAGGCATTATCTTAGCTGCAATGTGACCCATCATTAACAACCAGTGCAATATTGTTTTTTTTTATTATTTTCAATAAATGATATTTACACTTTAAAATTGTTTCGTGTCCCCGGAGGATCAAAGTATATGACAGATAATTTAAGGTAACAGTTTGCCAACAGTCTAAATTTCCTCTTTAAACTTGAGAACCCTCCACAATATACATTTCCACCTCTGCACTACGAATTAACTCCTCCAGACTAGCCATATTTCATTACAGTTATAAGCCAATGAACACATATGACATTCTGCATTAAATAAACCGATCTAGGAGAAAACTGAAGAGTTTTATAGGAGTTGCCCATGTGCTATGCTTCCATTGACAGCAATGATTCACCTGAGGCCAAGGCAACTCCTTAATGTCAGATGAGACATTACATCAATTGATCTGCATCTTTATACCTCTGTAAGTTACCAGCTTTTTTTGACATTTTACTCTGTCTACATCTATATTTCACATAATATGGAAATACCATAAAGTCAACTACAAACCCATCCCAGATTAGCATCTGGTAGAAGAAGCTTCGGGAAAGAAGCTGAAGAACCTTATTAAGAAAAGTCCTTTTAACTGCTATTTAATGAATCTCAATTCGGATAAAGTCTGAGAAATAGATATAAAGATGGACATCTGAAGAATCAATTTGTTTTTGTGGGAAACATTAAACATATTTCCCTACATACATTATACATGAAATAGATACACGTTCCTAGAACATAAAGTGGTAGTTGAGAATTAAAAAGAAAACTTTTCATTTACCAGAATACAAACTTTACCTCTGTATTTATTGAGTCCCAGTCACTTAAGTCACTTAATGCTGGACGTGGAACATGGTTAAGTAGCATTGTTTTTTTGAGCATTTTATGATTTTTTTTTATGCTGTTTTGTTCATGGGGTGTTTTTTCTAATTCAATTGATTTTGTAGTTTGTAGAGTTTTTTTATGTACAAAAAAAACCTCACATATTGTAAGGATTAATTTATCTCCTCTTACTCAATTCAGCACTCAACCTCTGTTCTAGGCTGTAAAGTGAGCATAAATCACACACCGACACAGTCCACATAACCCAGCTACACAACACGCTGCTCCCACTCATTAAACACATGGTGGGAAGAGTCCCTGAAATATACTACTGTTTGACAATCAGATTACACATTCTCTTTAAGGCTATGGATTCTTTAGCGCATACAAGAATCAAACTAAGGGCCCTTTCACATCAGCGTTTTTTGGCCGCGGTTTTTTTCGCTGCCGCACCTGCCGCAAGTGCAAAACCGCACTTGCCGCACCTGCCGCAAGTACACCTATACTTTGCATTGCGTTTACCGCAACCGCGCCGCAAGTGGAGCCGGTATGCGGTAATTGCGGCAGATGCGGTTTTTTCACCGCATCTGCCGCAAATTTCAAAAAACGCTGATGTGAAAGGGCCCTTATTAAAGTTTTAATATTAAATTACTGTGCTAACAGTAAAAAGATATAAAAGCTAAAAATAAAAAGGGCACACATATAGGCAAAATGGTCATAAAATAAAATGGAAGAAATGCAGAAATAACTTTAGACTGGATGTTAGACTGGGGTCACATTTGGAAGGCACAATCTGATAACCGCATCCATTACCGGATCCTGTATTTCCGTGTGCCGTCGCATTTGGCATCACATTGCAGATCTGGATCCAGTAATGGATCCAGATCTGCAATGAGAAAACATTGTGGCACCAAAAACCGGATCCGGTACCGCCAGGTACATTCATGTACCTAGTGGTACCGGATCCGGTTGCCATAGGCAGCCATTATACAAAAAACGGATCCGGATTTACTACCGCTCCGAAAAATGCAGCCTGCATGATTTTTACCGCAGGCTGCAAAACCGGATGCGGTTTTTGCACTTAATGCAACCCGGTTTTTCCATTGCAGCCTATGGCTGCTGATCTGGATCCGGTTTTGACCATTTTTAATGGTTAAATTCGGATCCGGATTTGAAAACAAAACCGCAAATGTGACCCTAGCCTTAGATATATCCTGGATCCTTGGGCGAAGCAGAGATGAAATATGGATTACTTCAGAATGTAGCTGATTCCTATTTGCAAACCAATTTTCTTTGCATGTCAGCTAGCTTTATTTGTTTTGCCTTGGATTCAGGCTTTCTGGACAGCCTCAAATTTTAATATTCTAATCTCAAATCTGTGACTGGACCTTGGATAATGAGTAATTGAATTTTAAATACCCTGTTTTTCCAAGCACCCCCTTCCTATAGAAAACAGAGTATGGCAGGCCTTGCCTCAAATGACCATTTGGTTTGGACCTTTTCACAGGAGTGTTGCAAATGACACCCTCTGTGTTCTCATGGAAGACTCCCTTGGTTCCCAGTTCCAGTAATCAAGGTAAGGAGAGGTTATGCCCCTTTTGTGTAGAAATACAGCATTGAACAAATGTTAATTTACTGCTGTTGTCATAGATTCTCCTATAACTACATATTTCCTTTACATGCATTGTAGATTTTCAATAGATGTCAATAGGAAGCTTATTCAAAACATTTTCAAAGTGTTTTTTTTCATATGGATTTGGGAGCAGAATCCACTAAAAAATCAACACAAAACTACTTCCTGTAATCATAACTGCAGGGTTATTAAGATGTAATGGTTACAGTGTACTGTTAAAGTGAACCTGTCACCAAGAGTTTTTGCCATAGAAAGTGCAGCCACCACCAGTAAGCCCTTATATATAACATTCTAGAGTACTGTATATAAGTCCCAAATCCATCTGTATAACATAAAGAGGAGCTTTATTATACTCACGATGGGCGTTTCTGGTGTTGATTTGGTGCCTCCTCTCTTCTTGCTTCGTGTGAATGACATGACAAACGTAATCCACATTGTCCTTCATAGCGCTCCTGCACACATACACTTCTCTCTGCTCTGCTAAGAGCAAAGCAAAGTACTGTAAAATGCAGGTAAAAGGAAAGGTGAAAGAGCGCCCACACATGTGCACTACAATTCCTTGCTCTGCCCTCAACTGGGCACATAGAATTGCGTGTTGTCAGGAGCACAATGGAAGACACTGTGGGGATGATGTAGGACACATCATCCACATGAAGCAAGAAGTGAAGTGATGCCAGATCAAGACTAGTGACCGCACAGCCCTGTAGGTTAGTGTAATAAAGGTATTTTTTATGTTATGCAGATTGGCTTGGGAACTTATATACAGCATTCTAGAATACTGTATATAAGGCCTTACTGGTGGTGACCGCACTTTATATGGGAAAAACCTGGCAACAGATTCACTTTGCAACTAATTAAATAGTATCAATTCATGGTAAAACCTTATGCTTTTTTTGTCACTCAGCTAAAAGAAACAAGGCCAAACCCTTATGCATCAATGATCTCCTTGTGTTCTTCACATCCTACACCAGGAATCTCTTGCCTTATGGTCATAACATACCAAAGGTTTTCTGACTCTTTAAGGCAGTATGAATCTTTAAATCCTTAGTCATCAATCTCTTAGATAGCTGTATGATTGTTGTACTCACATATGATGCATCCTTAGATAGTACCAACTCAGTCACACTGACTTGTAATAAGAGTCCAGGTAAAAAGGAGATAATTTTCTCTGAAATCTTGTATTTAAGCACAATGCAGCAGGTGGAAAGAGTAATCCAAACAGAGCAGTAAACATGTGCATTCAAAAATGGCTACAGCAAACTAATACTGAGGAAGAAGGGAGGAGCAAAGGCTAACTTGATCAACTACAGGAGGGACGTAGAGACAAACTTTAAGAACCAGAGCATCCGCCTTGCAACAGAGAAATGCAATACATAAGCTAGAAACACACACAATGAGTTGTTCCCATTCATGGGACACAACAACAAGGCATCAAGGACAAATCGATTTAGGCTCAGTGACATGGTCTATGAGTTTACTCTGCATCTTAAAAAAATGCATATAAAGAATATCATGCTTTTCATTATTTTTAATAGCATTATTGTGATGAAATGTTGTGATATTTTTGCATGTTTCTTTCTTCTTTTTATTTTAAACCCTTTAGAGGAACAAAATGCAAGAGAAAAAACATCCAAAGCATCTATAGTGTCTATGTAGGTTTTACTGAAGACTCTAAAATAAGATCTGTATCTTTCCATTAAAGGGAACCAACCACCTCAGATCACCCTAATATACAGTTAGTACATGTCCCTGCACCCTAAGGATACCTTTCCAGCACTGTTTTTGTGTAAAATCTTGCATTAGTATAACTGATATAAAGAGTTTATAAACTTACTAGCCTGGAGACATCTGGGCGTATCCCTCCTTCTGTTATACTTCAGGGCTGTGCATTGCATGTCTGTGCTCCCCCTCCCTCCGTGCCTGCTGCCCTGCCCTGATGGGCGTGATCGTTATCTCCTCTGCACAGAGGGAGGGGGAGCGCAGCCATGCAATGAATGCACAGCCCTGAAGTATAACAGAAGGAGGGATGCGCCCAGATGTCTCCAGGCTAGTAAGTTTATAAACTCTTTATATCAGTTATACAAATGCAAGATTTTACACAAAAACAGTGCTGGAAAGGTATCCTTAGGGTGCAGGGACATGTACTAACTGTGTATTAGGGTGATCTGAGGTGGTTGGTTCCCTTTAATATGTAACTTTTCCATGGTGTAAATGCCACTATTCACATGAATCTGCCATTGTTTGTCTTCACCTGCACCTTTACTTTACAGAGGTATGGCCTTCTGTTCCTTGTATATAAATCTAGTCTTCCTAGCTGAGTGGGTGTGATTCTCGATGCTTCAGTGGGCATATTATTGAAGACCACTCCTAGTTGTTTAAATAAAATTAGATTCATATATGAAGAAAAAGTAGTCATATCTCAGGAAAAGAGAAGTGCAGGTGGAAAAGAAAAACAACAGCAGAATCATGGGTAGGCCTTGTTCACACATACCAATCCATTTTTTTAGCCCTTAGAAAAACGGATCCGATTTTCTAAGGGTGCCAATAGTGACCCCTGAGGTCCTGAACGTTTTTGGTAAGTTTTTGGACTTTTTTCATTAAAAGCGCATATGCGTTAACGCAGGTGCCTATATGTGCCATGCGTTAACGCATGCGTTTTCCATAGGGCGCCATGTTAAAAAAACGCATGCGTTTTTAAAAAAAACGCATGCTTTTTTTACCGCACCCAAAAAGCACTGCATGCAGTGTTTTTTGGGATGCTGAACAAAAATGCATGTGTTGTTAAAAAACGCAGCTACACTTAAGTGCACCATGCGTTAACGCATATGCGTTTTTGGACTTTGAAAAAAAAAGTCCAAAATGTTCCCAAGAACGGATTTAAGGCAAAAACGCGTGGTATGTGTGAACAAGGCCAAACAGTGATATTTACACCAGGTAAAAATGTATCTATATATGTGAAATGATAGCTCCTCAAATTACAACCAAAACAATATGAAAAATGCATCCGAACCCTATGTGAGAACCAGGGGAATAACAATGGTAAAATAGGTGCAGGGGTTTTAATTGCAAAATTATGGTCCCCAAATGACAACAGAAGTCGCTTTGGCCTATAGAAAAAGACATGTTCCAATATAACCTGTAAAGGAAGGATTCCTAAAAAAGAAAAAAAACAGGGAGAGACAGAAGTGCTACTCTAAAGGCCCCGTTACATGCTGCGATGTCCCAGCAATCCCACCAACGATCGGGATCGCTGGGACATTGCTATCTGATCGCTTGTGAGCTGTCACACAGGCAGACTCACCAGCGATCAGCGACCAGCGAGAACTCTGGTAACCAGGGTAAATATTGGGTAACTAAGCGCAGCACTGAGCTCAGTTAACCGATGTTTACCCGGGTTACCAGCTCCCGGCGTGTGTTGTGTGGAGTTGGGAGGTTGTTTATCGTTGGTCTCTCGCTGTCACACACGCCGATGCTGGCTGCCCAGCAGGAGACCAACGATAAAATAATGGTCCTGGCCATTCTTCCACGATCAACGATCAACAAACTTATCGTTGGTCGTTGATACGTGTCACACGCATTTGATGTCGTTTCGAAGTCGCTGCAACATCACAAAACTGGTGACGTTGAAATGATATCGTTAACAATATCGTAGCATGTAACGGGGCCTTAAGAGTAGTACCTTGTTCAAACAAGAGGACTGTAAGCTAATGTGCTCACCTGAATTAGGTAAATGAAATGCAGAATATAATACAAACTCAATAATGAGTATATGGAATGAGTAAACTGGAATGGGATTTGTCAAATCTACTCTTCTTGTTATACTTGTCTTCTGGTAATCAGAGCACTCTGTTGCCACAGCTGGAATCCCCAGGCAATTGCATGTCTGAGCACTCTTCCAAACCTTCCCTTGATATGGAATCCAATTATGGCTTGCTGCTCTCCAGGATAGCTATGTGAACAGTTCCTCCCTCAGAACCTCACATGCAAGGAACAGAAAACTAAGGCTAATGTAAAAATTGGAAAAATACAAGATGAGCTCTACCACCAGATAGGGTCGAAAAAGAGCTTTTTTAAATACATATATGTTTTAACCTAATGAAGGCAGCTTTTTCGTTGGCTGAAACCTGTTGTTGTTTTATTCCAATAAACTTTATATTACTTTTAAAAACCTATCTGGTGGTAGTGCTTATCTAGTTTTTTCCAAGGTTCCCACCCACAGACTCGGGAAACATAGCAACTCCAACAGGGAAGGAAACAGCAGCAAGCACCAAGCATGAATGACCTCACCACATAAGGGTCCTTGTAGAGACTAAACTCTATCAGCGACACCAAGTAGAAGGAAGTGGAATTACATAAAGGCTGCGGAAGTGGAGAACTGAATCATCTGACACCCCTTCCCCCCCACCTGCACCTGCAGAGCCATGCACATAGATAAAACCAGCTTCTAGTATCAACCCCCGGGAGAACTAAAGGAAATTTACTCTGATTTAAATTACAGCAGCATTACACATAGACTGCAAAGCAGTCAACACATGACACTAATTCTATTAAACACTTGAAGTAATTGGGTGCTCCATTAAGGTACCTTTACACGCCGCCACTGAGGTGTAGCAACTGCGTGGCATTCGGGATTTTTGTCACGGTTGCCTTGAAATTGCTACGAATTAGCGGCGTGTAATTGGGGAAAGTGATCGGGTTTTCCGCAGTTGCTCCGGGTAGCGGTTACTGAGCCGTGTTCTAAAATCCGAGGCAACCCAAAGGGTGAATTGCCCTGGTATTGGTGTGTAAACGGCGATAGGGATGGAATCTGCGTTGCCTAGTGATTTTCCAGGGGCGTGCCACAGCGTGATGGATACCGCACCCCATCAGCGATGATTGGTGGGGGCTACTGTGTTACCATTGGCTGTCCCTTCACAGGGCGCCATATTTAAAGAGCTGACCATTCACACTACACAATTTCAATGGCGTCATGTATTAGCCAGCCTTCCAGCGCAGGCTGGCCAACCATGACGCTATTGCGTTGTCCAATCAGCGTGTTAGCGTCACGGAATACACGAGTCTGTCACGCCTATGTTTTAGCGCCGCATAACATGTACACCCACATTCCCTTAGTGCTTGCGGCGTGTGAAGCTGCGTCGGGATTCAACCGGATGTTTCCCGCAGGATCTGTTGGAACTTCCAGGGAACCATGTTCCCTTAGGTTGAGGGCGCAATTGCGGTGTGTACATGCGGAATCGGCGATCGTTAGCAATTGTTAAAAACGTGCACGCGCACATACGGTTGCTACCGATTGCCAGTGATAGTGGCGGCGTGTAAAGGTACCTTTAGAGGTTTGCTATTGGGGCCTGTGAGCTTCAAGTTACACTGCTGGTGAAAACACTATAACCCCCTGTTGATATTTTATCTGGGGGCCCAAAATTGAGATTGTATCAACTCCACTGCTATAATCCACAAATCCTAGTTAACAAAATCTTTAAATCCCGTTCATTGAAAATCAAGAAAAGGAAGACTTATATTTGGCATGTCGGACAACTTTCAGCTTTCTTTTGCCTTGAAAAAGAATCCATTGAGCTGAAAGTGAGCTTTGAAAAAGCCAGACATAGAAAGTAAATGTGCTGCTTGTTAACAAAGCGTCTAATCATGAGTCCTCCTAAGCAGCTGACTGCACGAAGGTGTGTGACATCATACCATAAGCTGTGCAATTGTGTAAAGATGTCATGAGAACACAGACTGCTATATACATCAGCGCTAAGGAAATGCTTCCCTTGTCATCCAGATCTAAAGCAACGTTCCAGAACAATCCTCTGCTATATGTTTCATTGGACTGTAAAGCTATTTATAACCATGAGAACCGTTCTCGTTCTGGATCCATTCATCTGGTAGAGGAGAGATTTAAGACGAATGTCTGGGTTTTCATTACTTATTTTTGGCTCTGATGACAACTTCTCCTGTATCCTAGAGTTGAAAGGCCAGAATCTGTTTTCTTCATGTATTCCAATGGAAATAAACATTTAATCATATCTGTATAGAGCAAGATTATTGTACATCCCTACCAGACTGCTTTACGTGCCATTGGTATCCTTGGCATTTTATAGTATAAATACATCCTCCAGGAATGTCTGCCAATGTCTAACGAGGTTGCGTCATATTTCCTCATGTTAACTGGCCTGCTGGCAATGATATTCACAATCTTCATTTTAACCCCTTAGTGACGAAGAAATTTGTCATTTTTCATTTTCGTTTTTTCGCTCCTCGGCTTCCAAGAGCCATAACTTTTTTTATTTTTCCATCAATATAGACATATGATGGCTTGTTTTTTGCGGGACGAGTTGTACTTTCAGATGCAATAATTTGTTTTACCATATAATGTACAGGGAAATTGCAAAAAAATTCCAAGTGCAGTGAAATTGCAAAAAAAGTGCAATTACACATTTGTTTTTTGGATTTTGTAGTCGCCATGTTCACTATATGGTAAAACCGACATGACGGTGCAATGCCTCGGGTCAATACGAGTTTGTAGATACCAAACATGTATACCTTTATTGGTATCTGGGTGGTGGAAAAAAATTCAAAAGCATGAAAAAAAAAAACATTGCACTTTTTGTGCCATGTTCTGCGACCCGTAGCGTCCTCATTTTTCGGGATCTGGGGCTGGGTGACAGCTTATTTTTTGCATCTTGAGCTGACGTTTTTAATGATACCATACTTGGGTGCATGCGCTGTTTTGATCGCCCGTTATTGCATTTTTTAGCATTGTTGCAGCGACCAAAAAAACATAATTTTGGCGTTTGAACCATTTTTTGCGCTACGCAGTTTACGGCTCTCATTAGTTGATCATTTATATTGATAGATCGGGCGATTCTGAACGCGGCGATACCAAATATGTGTATTTTATTTAATTTTTTAATACTTTTATTGTGGATGGGAGAAAAGGGGGGTGATTTGAACTTTTATGTTTTTTTTTTTTTTTTCAACTTTGTAAAAACTTTATTTGTTTTTTGATTCTTAATTTTACACTGCCCCATAGAGAGGCATGCAGATGCACAGTCCGATCACTTCTGACACATACAGAGGAGCTGCAGCTCCTCTGTATGTGTCAGAATCGCGGACCTGTTGTGGTTGGCAGCCCCTGCCAACCACAAGCAGGAAATGCTCCATGACAGGTTCCAGGGTCAAGCCAGGACCCTGGCCTGTCACATCAGCACGGGAGATCCCACGATACTATCGCGAGATCTCCCCTGGAGCCCGGTAAGCGCGCTCTGCTGGCTCCGGCTCCCATAGATCCCGCTTTCAGAGATTGATGGCGGGATCTAAGGGGTTAAACAGTGCCGATCGGTGGCGGGACCGATTGGTGCTGTTAGTTCCACATCTCAGCTAGTGAGATCAGCTGAGATGTGGGAGGTTTGAAGAGAGCTCCACGCCGGAGCTCACTTCAAACACGGGGGTAATGACAGCCGACGTCTACAGACGTAAGGCTGTCGTTAATTACCACAAATCACATTAAAAATAAAACACATAAAAACATGTTTCTTGTTAATAGACATTGTAGACCAAGTTTAGCATAGAGATCTGTTTTGTACTTTTGTGTCTTTCTTCATCTCATATGGTGAATTTCTGTGGTACTACAGGGTTTGCCATTTATATGGATGCACCTAAATAAAATGGGAATGGTTGGTGATATCAACTTCCTGTTTGTGGCACATTAGTATATGGGAGGGGAAACTTTTCCAGATGGGTGATGATCATGGCGGCCATTGTAATGTGGCCATTTTGGAGGGTCTTGTGACACATCAAACGTATTGAGAATTTCATAAGAAAAACAATGGTGTGCTTGGTTTTAACGTAACTTTATTCTTTCATGAGTTATTTACAAGTTTATGACCACTTATAAAATGTGTTCAAAGTGCTGCCCATTGTGTTGGATTGTCAATGTAACCCTCTTCTCCCACTCTTGACACACTGACAGCACACACACAGAAGAAATGCTAGCACAGTCTTCCAGTATCCGTTGTTTCAGATTCTGCACATCTCGTATCTTCACAGCATAGACAATTGCCTTCAGATGGGTGATGAGGCAAACTTTTTTGTGAATGGTGAAGTTAACAAACAAAACCAGCGCTATTGGTCTGACACTAACCCACAGTGGATGGATCCCTCCAAGACTGTTGGAACACAAACATTGATGGTATGGTGTGGTATATGGGGTACAAAGATACTGGTGCCATTCTTCATCAATGGAAACCTCAATTCCACTAGATATCTGAATCATGTAGCAATTTCAGATATCCAGTGGCATTGAGGTTTCCATTGATGAAGAATTGCCCCACTATCTTTGTACCCCATATACCACACCATATTATCAATTTTTTGCGTTCCAACAGTCTTGGTTGGATCTATCCACTGTGGTTAGTGTCAGACCAATACCGCTGGTTTTGTTTGTTAACTTCACCATTCACAAAAAAGTTTGCCTGCTATAATGCTGCATAATTTATACTTCCATGTATCAGGCTAGGAACACAGGCAATGCATTACATTGATCGATTCAGCACTGCCATGGTCTCCCCTTCCCCATAGCTTATACCATGTGTAACAGATGTATCCAGGCAAGAAAAGTGTTTCCAGCAAGGGTTGAAGGAACAGTAATATTCAATATTTAATGACTCCAAAAATGTTACACGTATAGAGACAAAAAAATCAACCCCTCACCCCCCCTAAAAGTATGAGTTTCGGCAGATGCCTCTTGAAGAAGGCATGTGCTGAAACGCATACTTTTAGGGGGTGGTGAGTGGTTGAACTGTAGTGTACAGCTTTGCTTCATCATGTAGGAGGGCAGGGACTGTACTAAAAAGTTTACTCTTCCCGGAGTTCACTTTTAAAGTTTCATAGAGCGTTAAGGGTGCTTCATTAAAGGGATGATATGCACAACAAAGAGCATATTTAACAACATATTATACTGGCACAAATTCATAACTATATATAGACATTTTTAGAAAATCCTAGGGATCCAGGGTTTATATCTCATGTAGGGCAATATCTGCAAGGGTTTTATATCCTCTCCCTTTGGTTGCATGGGTTTCTAACCACACTCCAAAGACATACTAATAGCAAATTTACAGTGGCTTGAGACAGTATTCACCAGTCTTGGCATTTTTTGTGTTTGCCACCTCACAACCTGAAATTTCACTGACTTTTTTGAAGGCTTGCTTCATGTAAAGAACATGACAACTGTGAACATTTGGTTTTTATTGTGAATCAAACAATAAATAGGACAAAATAACTGAAAACTTCAGTGTATATAACTATTCATACCCCTTAAGTGACTACTTTGTAGAGCCTTCTTTTGCTGCAATTATAGCTGCAAGATGCTTTGGATAAGTCTCTATGGCTAGGGTCAAACCTGCATCAGCCCTCAGGCTGACGATTCCATTTAAAACTTAGTTTTCCTCAGTGTGAGCGCATAGCGTTAACGGCATGTAATGCTATGCGCTGGCTGCCTATTCATCTCTATGGATACCTGATGCTTGATGTAGCCGCCGTCTCCACACGTAAGGACCAGATATGCGCTTTTGCTGAGTGCACAGGAAAACGCTGCAATCCGTTTTTCCTGTGCACTCTGCAGTAGCGCATATCCGCTCCTTGTATGTGGAGCTGGTCAGGTGCGCGAAGCATCAGGTAAACATAGTGATGAATAGGGAGCCAGCACATAGCATTACATGCCGTTAACGCTATGCGCTCAGGCTGAGAAAAACTACATTTTAAATGGAATCGTCAGTCTGAGGGCTGATGCAGGTTTGCCTATGAGCTTTCCCCATCTTTCCACTGGGATATTTACCCATTTCTCAAGGCAAAACTGCTCCAGCTCCATCAAGTTAGATGGTTTACTCTGGTGAACAGCAATCTTCAAGTCTGACCACAGATTGTCATTGGGATTAAGGTCTTGGCTTTGACTAAGCCACTCCAATACATTTATATGTTTCCCTCTAAACCACTCAAGTGTTGCTTTAGCAGAATGTTTTGGTCATTTTCTTGTTGGAAGGTAAACCTCCAAACCTGTCTCAAATTGCTGAATGAAACAGGTTTTGCTCAAGAATATCCCTATATTTCACACCATCAGTGCCGGGACAAGGCATTTTGGTGCCCTAGGCAGGTAAGGCAAACGGCGCCCCCCCCCCCCCCGAAATATGTCTGGGAATAAAAATGTCAGCATACTTTGAAAGTAAATTTAAGTTAAAGAGGACCTATAAAAGGTTCGTCCAACCACACTACAGAGACATACTGATAGGTTGTTTACATTGTGAGCCCCAATGGGGACAGTGTTCATGGTGTATGTAAAGTGCTGTGGAGTTCATAGTGTAATATAAATGCAAAAAGTATTATTCTTAATATTATGTCACAATACCAGGATCTGAGGATCTTCTATTTCGAGGTCAGGGACTCTCTGATGCCATGTTGCTGCTTGTCTCGCTGTTGTCCTCTTTTGACACTGCAGTTCGGTGGACAAGAGAGCATTAACTGGTTAATAACAAGAAGTATGGAGTGTGTACTGAGCCATAAACCCTCCCCTTACCATGAAGTATGGAGTGTGTACTGACTGAGCCATAAACCTCCTCATACCATGTCCAGCAGACATTGTAGGATTACTACCCGTATATACTCGTGTATAAGCCAACCTGTGTATAAGCCGACCCCCCTACTTTTGCCCCCAAAACCTGGAAAACCTATTGACTCGTGTATAAGCCTAGGGTGGACCCCAGCACAGGTATACAGCCCCCAGCAGTGTGGTATACAGCAGCCTCCCCAGTGGTATATACAGACCCCAGTGGTAATACAGCAGCCCCAGTGGTAATACAGCAGCCCCAGGGGTAATACAGCAGTCCCAGGGGTTATACAGCAGCCCCAGGAGTTATACAGCAGCCCCAGGGGTAGTACAGCAGCCCCAGGGGTTGTACAGCAGCCCCAGGGGTAATACAGCAGCCCCAGGGGTAATACAGCAGCCCCAGGGGTTATACAGCAGCCCTAGGGGTAATACAGCAGCTCCAGGGTAATACAGCAGCCCCAGAGGTTATACAGCAGCCCCAGAGGTTATACAGCAGCCCCAGGGGTTATACAGCAGCCCCAGGGGTAATACAGCAGCCCCAGGGGTAATACAGCAGCCCCAGGGGTTATACAGCAGCCCCAGGGGTTATACAGCAGCCCCAGGGGTTATAAAGCAGCCCCAGTGGTATATACAGGCCCCAGCAGTATATACAGGCCCCAGCACTATATACAGGCCCCAGCACTATATACAGGCCCCAGCACTATATACAGCAGCCCCAGTGGAATATACAGGCCCCAGCAGTATATACAGGCCCCAGCACTATATACAGCAGCCCCAGTGGAATATACAGGCCGCAGCAGTATATACAGCAGCCCCAGTGGTATATACAGGCCCCAGCAATATATACAGCAGCCTCAGTGGTATATACAGGCCCCAGCAGTATATACAGGCCCCAGCACTATATACAGGCCCCAGCACTATATACAGGCCCCAGCACTATATACAGCAGCCCCAGTGGAATATACAGGCCCCAGCAGTATATACAGGCCCCAGCACTATATACAGCAGCCCCAGTGGTATATACAGGCCCCAGCAATATATACAGCAGCCTCAGTGGTATATACAGGCCCCAGCAGTATATACAGGCCCCAGCACTATATACAGGCCCCAGCACTATATACAGCAGCCCCAGTGGAATATACAGGCCCCAGCAGTATATACAGCAGCCCCAGTGGTATATACAGGCCCCAGCAATATATACAGCAGCCTCAGTGGTATATACAGGCCCCAGCAGTATATACAGGCCCCAGCACTATATACAGGCCCCAGCACAATATACAGGCCCCAGCAGTATATACAGGCCCCAGCACTATATACAGCAGCCCCAGTGGTATATACAGGCCCCAGCAATATATACAGCAGCCTCAGTGGTATATACAGGCCCCAGCAGTATATACAGGCCCCAGCACTATATACAATCCCCAGCACTATATACAGCAGCCCCAGTGGAATATACAGGCCCCAGCAGTATATACAGGCCCCAGCACTATATACAGCAGCCCCAGTGGAATATACAGGCCCCAGCAGTATATCCAGGCCCCAGCAATATATACAGCAGCCTCAGTGGTATATACAGGCCCCAGTGGTGGTATACACAGGCCCCAGTGGTGTTGTATACAGGCCACAGTGGTGTTGTATACAGGGCCCAGTGCTAGTGTATACAGGGCTCAGTGGTGGTGGTGGTGTATACAGGGCCCAGTGGTGGAGGTGGTGTATAAAGCAGAGCCCAGTGGTGGTGAATACAGGGCCTAGGATGCGGACTGGGGGGGAGGGGCGCGCCTTTACATACTCACCGCCACCGATCACCGAGGCCGCCGTCACCGTGCGTCTGCTGGGCGCTGGCTGTACGGAGGAGGAGAGGAGGGGCGGGCAGAGCCGCGGGACAGGAAGTCGGCCTCCCGCCCTCCTCCCTCTCTGGCCGACGCGCCGCGGCCGCCGGCGGCCAGCACGGGGCCTTCCCAGGGAGCGGGCAAAAATGCGCCCTGCACTAGATGGCGCCCTAGGCGATCGCCTAGGGTTGCCTAGTCGTAGTCCCGGCCCTGCACACCATCCATCTTTACCTTGACTTAGACCATTTTTCTTGTTCCTGCTGCTAAAAATATATCCTCATAGCATGATGCTGCCATCACAATGATTCACTCTTTGTATGTGTTCTTGGGGTGATGACTGAGTTCTGTTGGTTTGGTGCCAGACATAGCGTCTACCTTTGTGGCCCAAAAAGTGAAATTTTGCTCTCACCTGACTGCCTTCCTCCATTTATTTGAGGAGTCTCCCACATGTCTTTTGGCAAACTGTAAATGAGTTTTCCAATTTTCGGCTGTAAGTAAAGGCTTTTTTTCTGGCCACTCTTCCATAAAGGCCAGCTCTATGGAGTGTACGGCTTACTGTGGTCCTATGGACAGATACTTAGACCTTTAGTCTGTGTGCTGCCTCTCTGATTAATGCCCTCCCTGCCCGGGCTGAGAGTTTTTGTAGGTGATCCTCTCTTGTCAGGTTTGTTGTGGTACCATGTTATTTCCATTTATTGATAATGGATTAGATGGTGCTCCAGGGGATCATCAGAGATTGGGATATTTTTCTACAACCCAAACCTGACTTGTACTGCTCAAAAGTCTCTGACTTTTTTGGAGATCTCCTTGGTCTTCATGGTGTTTGGTTAGTGTGGCCTCCTCTTGCTTAATGGTGTTGCGGCCTCTGTGACCTTTCAGAAAAAGTGTCTATATACTGACAGATGATGTGACCATTATGATGTCCACCTGTGTGCAATCTATCACTAAATAGGTGACTTATGAACTTAATTGCTTGCACCAGAAATTTTTAGGGGCTTTATAGCAAAAGGGGTCAATACCCATGCACATGGCAATTTTTATTCCATACATTTAATTTTTGCCTATATTTCTCACTTCCTTTCCCCAACTTAAACTATTTAATGCTGATTCATTACATAAAAATCGACTTACAAAAATATTTAAACACAGGTTGTAATATAAAAGATTAGGTAAAATCCCAGGGGAGCGGGTGGGTGAATACTTTTGCAACTCACTATAGGTTGTGAATGCCAACTAGGACAGTGATGATGATGTCTGTAAGAATGATATATGTACGAGTGAAATAAATAAAACTTGGTGGCTTAAAACCAGTATGTTAATAAAATAGGAGCTGTATTTAATGGATATGTTAAAGATAACATTACTTCTATAACAAGAGATTCTGCTATTAAACACCAATTTCCAAAGTTAAATTTTATACCATTTTAGGTGACTTTAAGTATTATTCTATTGTATGTATAATTTTTGAGGTTGAATAAATTATGAAATACCACAGAATTAAGATAGAGGATTGGAAAGCTGTAAAAACTGGTGACTTCACTTCAAGTAATGTTTATTGAGTTTTCTTGATAATCAGTATATTACAATGGGTTACAGCATTAAGTATTCATTTTAGTGTAATTAAAGTAGTATAATGTACAAAGTACACATTCTTTAGCTGATAACTCTATATTGTTGATAAGTATGCTTGATATAATCATCAATAATCTTCGTTTACAACTGGTGACTTCAATAGTTGTCATTTCAGTAGCATTGTTGTTATAGAAAGATAGCTGAAGTATTAAAATTTGGGTACTAGTTTACAAGTTGTATCATGAGTAATTATGCAAGAATGCATTGCCATTAGGCTGGAATCACACACTAAGGCACTGTTCAGACAGAGCTTTTGTACTTCGTTTTTTATTGATCCGTTTTTGGTGTAGTTTCTGTACCAAAAACGAATCCTCTTTTTGCAAAATAACATCACCTGTTTGTGCCGCTTTTTTGCTCCATTTTCCGAGGACACAGACAGCCAGAGACACTCAGACAGCACACACCTTCTTCTCTCCCGGTGATCCCTTGGTTAGCTCCAGTGATGTCTTCATCCCGGGCAGCGGCTGTGTGAGTTGTTCGATGCTTGAGGACCTGTGAACCATGTGACTGACTGAGTGAGTCACATGGTCCACAGGTCCTCAAGCATCGAACAACTCACACAGAGCTCCTGCTGCTACCCGGGATGAAGACATCATTGGAGCTAACCGGGGATCGCCGGGAGGGTAAGTAATCAGATGTTAGTGATGGAGAAAGCGCACCAGTAAAACACCACACAAATTGACATACTCTTTATTTTCTGGATGTGTTTTCTGCACCACTAACGCAGCAGTCAAAAAACACAGCGTCTGTACAGCAAATTCAAAATCCCATTCACTTTGCCGGCAGACGTTTTGACTGATCCATATTTGGTGCAGTTTTAAAAAAAAAAACGCAGCACCAAAATCTGATCAGAAATGTCCAGTGTAAACATAGCCTAAGATTTTGTAATAATTTTTTTAATGGATTTTTTGAGCCAAAGCCTGAATTAGGCTAGGGTCACACTTGGAGCTTGCATCCGTTTGCCGGATGCATTAAAGGATCCTTTTTTCCCCTTGCCATTTTCATGGCATGTGTGCATACTTGTTGGCTCAATTAACTGATGCGTTAACGCATGGTACATGTATGTACCATGCGTTAACGCATCAGTTAACGCATAATACATACATGTACCATGCATTAATGGATGCGTTACCCATAGATTCCCATGTTAAATAAACGCATGCGCTTTTCAAAGTGGGCTAACAACTGCTGCAGACCCCTTTTTTTTGTGCACTATGAAAAATGCATAGCATCAAATGCATTGCACATTGGCAATGCGTTTTTTTGCATTGGAGTCTAGGGTGCGTTAATGTGGCGCCCCACTAGTCGGTGTGCCGCAAAAGGGTACTGCACCCAGACCAGTGTGTGTGGTATCCCAGTGGACAGTGGATGAGGGAGGTTTGTATGTGGCTTTCACTATGCATTCACACACCTAGAATCAGGGGACTAAAGGGTTAAATCCTCTGCTAGGAGACCTGTGGGAGAAGTCTTAGGTGGGTAGTGAAGAGTGGGAAAGAAAGCTTGCTCAGAATGCTGGGAGCAGGAGAACGTGAGGAGGACCCTACAAGGGACGCAGAGGGAGAGCACCCAGAAAGAGAGGTGACCCAGACGAGAAGAGTGAGCCCGAGGGTGTTGGTAACACCCGGCGTCAGACCGTCCTAATACCCGGTCTGGGGGGATCCCAGTCCGAAGAGTGGAGAACCGGCTCCGAGTGCAGTGCAGGAAAGTTCAGCTCTGAGCCGCCAATACCGGAGGGTCGTGAAACTTCAGGCAGACGCGGCCCAGTCCAAGCACATCCCCACAAGGATCACCGTCCAGGGTTGGAGCCCCTTCCAGGGTAACGATTCCCTCAGAGAGAGATGGGTAACCTCTAGCAGACCCGTGGGCCTGGTGCAGAACAAGTGGATCACTGAAGGGCCGCGCTAAGGAAGTAGGAGCAGTGCAGAGAAAGTGAGGATAGAGGGTGAAGCCAAAAGAAACACCGTTGAAAGCCACAGAAAGACCCCACATCCACTGGCTACCCAAGACTGTAAACCTGTTAAGTGGCTGACGATTATCAGTAAATCAGTACAGACACTCAGTAACGTGTGGTGTGTTGTTCTTTCATGCTGTGAGAAATCACTCAGTCTCTCGCCTGCAGAGCTGTCTCCCTCTGCTTGCAACCACGACAACAAGTACTACAGCTTCTGCCGTAGGCATTCCGCTCCACCTGCAGGGAGCAACTTCATCTGGCTGCAACAACATCATCCCCGGAGGTCTGAGAGCAGCGCTTGTACGTTCACCAGATACCGTAGGTGGCATCACGAACTTTACACTTTTATTATTATATTCTCAACACTTTTCAGCGACCACCAGCCAGGGCCACAGACCCGGGCACTAGCCACCAGTGACAGCAACCGTAATCAACGCCCGGGATCCGAGTACCCCAGCCTTGGGGTGGGTCATTAACGCATCCATTTAAAAAAAAAAAATGCAGGAAACAACGCATCCATTTAGTGAATGCGTGACGCAAGTGTGACCCTAGCCTTAGATCCTTTTTTAAGAAATAGTAATAGAAATACTGATTCTTAGCTCCTTTTTATCTACATACTACAGGGTTTTGCTTTCTTATAAAAATAAAGCCCAAAATAACCTGCATTTTGATGTGAATTCTGAATTGAACAGCAATTCCACTACATTTAAATATGTTACAAAATCCAGTAGTAAAAAATGCTGATTTTTATGTTGGATGTGTGAATCCACATTTAAGCTGCATCAACAGGACAATATTCTAGTCATAATTCTACATCAGTATTTGTAAGCCAAAACTAGAATCGTGGCCAGAATACAAGGTCCACATTTTTGGTATAACACTTTTTCTTTATTCTGGATGTTGGTTTTGGCTTACAAATGCTGATGCAAAATACCTCAGGACTAAGCTTTAGTTCAAATAATCATTGCATGTTTCGTTCTTGCTCTGTGTATTGACTTTGCTTTATGTATGAGCTTTGCAGTCTTATTCTATGGCTAGGGTCACATTTGCGGTAGCAAATGCAGATCCTTATCCGGTTTTGAGCATGCAAAATGCTCAAAACCGGATCAGGATCCGCAGCTCATAGAAGCCCTTTATAAAACCGGATTGCACTACATGCAATCCAGTTACCACTCCCAGATTTGCAGCCTGCGGTAAAAATCATGCAGGCTGCAGTTTTCAGAGCGGTTTGCAAGCCGCAGCAGGCTTGCTATAATGGGCTCCTATGGGAGCTCATCCGGCTACCGCAAGGCACACGTGAATGCCAGCAATAGCCGGCTGCTTTGTTCATCCCTGTGGCAGCAGGGATGAACAAAGGGTTAATATTATTAATAGATGTGAGCAACATGTCTCTAGGGAGTGCCCACCCTCCCTAGAGACATGTTGTTCACAGAGTTCGGCATGTCAAGGGTCAATTCTTTATTTTACATGATCGCCGCTATTGTCGGCTTTTCCTATACTTTACAATGACAGCCGCCGGCGGTGCGGTGCTCATAGAACTACTGTAAATGATTTCAGCACCCAGGACAGCAACCTCTAGACTACGCAAATGGCGTAAGCACCAGGGACAACTCTTTATAAAGGATGCTGTCCTGTCCCTGGTGCCTATGCAAAGTACGTAGTGTACTCCTGCAAACCCATGAGCCGGCGGCTGTCACTGTAAAGTATAGGAAAAGCCGACAATAGCGGCGATCATGTAAAATAAATTATTAACCCTTGACATGCCGAACTCTGTGGACAACATGTCTCTAGGGAGGGTGGGCACTCCGTAGAGACATGGTGCCCACATCTATTAGTAACATTAACCCTTTGTTCATCCCTGCGGCAGCAGGGATGAACAAAGCATATGGTAACCGGATTGTTCCAGATGACACATTATGAGCAATCCGATTACCGTATGCGGGGTTAGGGACACATTTTTGGTGAAATATGTGTCTGAAGGCACTTGCAATTACCACATCCAGATCAGGATGCAGTAATCGCAACATGCCTTGAAAATGTGACCCTAGCCTTAGTATGAAATTTGCATTCTTTTTTGAATCAGGTTCATTTTTATTGAATTGAATTTAAAAAAAATAAAAATAATTTGTCATATAAAGCAAGAAAATCCACAAAACATAGATCAATACTCCAGTAACAATATATTAGAAAAGTCATAACCTCATTCCCCCCCACAACATTGCATTGGTGCAGATGATCAGCTATAACATACAATGACATTTGTTACTACTTGAATGCTTTCGATCCAATTAGGAATTTAAACCTCAAAATTCAACAAGGCGTCCTACCAGTATGGATGTGCCTGAGACGTCACACAGTCGACTTATATCCAACCTTAATTATAATTTTCTATATCTAATGCACATTCTTGGCATAATACACTCGAGGGAAGTCCCGGGGTCTCCAACCCTACCTCCCAAATCCTATAGGCTAGGGTCACACTTACGGGCTGGATGTGATTTTCCATGCGTTTTACACACTTGTCTTTTGTGAAAAACGCATGCAAAAATGCATTCATAGACCTCAATACAAAAAACGCATGCCCCAATGCCAAAAACGCATGGCTAAAGTGCCATGCGATTTTGGCATGTGTTTTTGGCTCAGCAGTAAAAAACGTCTCTTGAGAATTTTTTGGTGCTTTTCCAAAAACGCATGCATTTTTTTAACTCGGGGCCCTATGGTTTACGCATGAGAAAATGCATTGCGCTAAATGGTAACGTGCGTTTTCACATGCATTTTCGCATGCGTTTTTTAAGGCTGCTCCTGACCTAAAAGCAAAAACGCAGCCCAAAATTGCAGGCTGTCAAGAACAACCTTAAAAAACGCATGCAAGTGTGACCCTAGCCTAAATCATATAATAAGATTAGAAAGGGGTGTCTATCTAAAGAGGAATAATCTTAACAAATTCTATGAACTTTGCAGTCTTGCTCTATGTATGAACTTTGTTGTCTTGCTCTATGTATGAACCTTTTGGTCTTACTCTATGTATGAAATTTGAAGCCTTGGTCTATGTATGAACTTTGCAGTCTTGCTCTATGTATGATCTTTGCGATCTTGGTCTATGGATGAAATTTACTTTCTTGCTCAATGTATGGACTTTGCAGTTTTGCTTGCTCTATGTATGATCTTTGCGATCTTGCTCTATGTATAAACTTTGCAGTCTTGCTCTATGTATGATCTTTGCGTTCTTGCTCTATGTATGATCTTTGCGGTCTTGCTCTATGTATGAACTTTGCTTTCTTGCTCAATGTATGGACTTTCCAGTCTTGCTCTGAGTATGAACTTTGCTGTCCTGCTCTGTGAATTAACTTTTTAGTCTTGCTCAATGTATGAACTTTGAAGTCTTGCTCTATGTATGAACTTAGCTTTCTTGCTCTGTGAATTAACTTTGTGGTCTTGCTTTATGTATGAACTTTGCGGTCTTGCTCTATGTATGAACTTGGCGGTCTAGCTCTATGTATGAACTTTGCGTTTTTGCTCAATGTATGTACTTTGCTGTCTTGCTCTGTGAATGAACATTTTGGTCTTGCTCTATGTATGAACTTTGAAGTCTTGCTCTATGAATGAACTTTGCAGTTTTGCTCTATGAATGAACTTTGTGTTCTTGCTCTATGTATGAACTTTGCTTTCTTGCTCTGTGAACTTTGCGGTCTTGCGCTATGTATGAAATTTGCTTTCTTGCTCAATGTATGAACTTTGCAGTCTTGCTCTGAGTATGAACTTTGCAGTCTTGCTCTATGTATGAACTTTGAAGTCTTGCTCTATGTATGAACTTTGAAGTCTTGCTTGCTCTATGTATGAACTTTGAAGTCTTGGTCTATGAATGAACTTTGCGGTCTTGCTCCATGTATGAACTTTGAAGTCTTGGTCTATGAATGAACTTTGCGGTCTTGCTCCATGTATGAACTTTGCGGTCTTGCTCTATGTATGAACTTTTTGGCCTTGCTCTATGTATGAACTTTTTGGTCTTATTCTATATTTGAACTTTGCATTCTTTCTCTATGTATGAACTTTGCTTTCTTGCTCTGTGAATGAATTTTGCAGTCTTGCTTTATGTATGAACTTTGTGGTCTTGCTTTATGTATGAACATTTTGGTCTTGCTATATTTATAAACCTTTTGGCCTTGCTCTATGTATGAACTTTTTGGTCTTGCACTATTTATGAACTTTTTAAAGAAAGCGAGAGAAGATGTTTTTGTGCTCTAGATTAAAATACCCGAATGTCCACACTCAATTTTGCAGTACAAAAGTGATTTTAATAAAGTTACTGGTGGTACAAAAACGGGCAACAGTCAAGAAGTAAATAGGAATAGTGTTGGAGAGGGAGGTGAGAGAGGAAAGCAGGAGAAGCAGATGGACAGTGCCCTCACCCTGGTACCTAATGAAGGAAGCGAGTGCTCTAATAGGGACCACTACCAGCCGGGAGGCAGGTAGATTGGTGTCACCTAGATGTGATATCAAAGCTCCAAGCTATCCAACTAAGTCTTACCCATGGGTGTAGTTACGGGGTCCAGTGCTCTCCTACCCTCCTCTCAGGGGCCCCGACACGTGTTTCGCGTCCGGCTTTATCAAGGGGCGAGTGGTCCACTCGCCCCTTGATAAAGCCGGACGCGAAACACGTGTCGGGGCCCCTGAGAGGAGGGTAGGAGAGCACTGGACCCCGTAACTACACCCATGGGTAAGACTTAGTTGGATAGCTTGGAGCTTTGATATCACATCTAGGTGACACCAATCTACCTGCCTCCCGGCTGGTAGTGGTCCCTATTAGAGCACTCGCTTCCTTCATTAGGTACCAGGGTGAGGGCACTGTCCATCTGCTTCTCCTGCTTTCCTCTCTCACCTCCCTCTCCAACACTATTCCTATTTACTTCTTGACTGTTGCCCGTTTTTGTACCACCAGTAACTTTATTAAAATCACTTTTGTACTGCAAAATTGAGTGTGGACATTCGGGTATTTTAATCTAGAGCACAAAAACATCTTCTCTCGCTTTCTTTAAATGGTCTATATTGATGTGTGCTCAGTAGTATGACTGTTCCTGGTTCCTTATGTTTATATATTTATGAACTTTGCGTTCTTGCTCTATGTATGAACTTTGCGGTCTGCGTCTATGTATGAACTTTGTGTTTTTGCTCAATGTATGAACTTTGCAGTCTTGCTTTGAGTATGAACTTTGCTGTCTTGCTCTGTGAATGAACTTTTTGGTCTTGCTCTATGTATGACCTTTGAAGTCTTTCTCTATGTCTGAACTTTGAAGTCTTGCCCTATGTATGAACTTTACAGTCTTGCTTTATGTATGAACTTTTTGGTCTTGCTCTATGTATGAACTTTGCTTTCTTCCTGTGTGAATTAACTTTTTGGTCTTGCTCTATGTATGAACTTTTTGGTCTTGCTCTGTGTATGAACTTTGTTTTCTTGTACTGTGAATGCATTTTGCAGTCTTGCTTTTTGTATGAACTTTGCTGATTTGGATTTGTGATTTATCTGTTTTTTTTCCAAGGTTAGTAAGCAGTCCAATCTCTCATACAACTGAATTATTTTCTTCTCTCTTTATCTTTTTTATTCTATTTTTGTCTAGAACACTTGATAATAGAAGCTTTTTCTTAAAAAAAATTCAAGTAAAATAAATTGTTTCCAGATTTTTTTTCCACGGTTATTTTTCCAGGGTATTGCAGCTCAGTCCCAAGAAAGCCTAGTCTGTAACAGTATGTACAGTCCTGCTCATCATTATTGGCACCCATACAAGCACATAATGTGGAATATCTCCTGAAAAAAAATGAATTAAGTGTATAGAGCACTCATGTAAAAAGATCAAAAGATTTGATCAAAAGATCAAATGATAAAAAAAATGTATAACCAAAAACAATGGGAGGAAAAAATATAAAAACCTAATGCTTACTGTGAGGCTAGTATTGGCACCCTTTACATTAAACTAGTATGCAAATACATTTTGACTTCCTGTGGTAAATCACAAATGAGAGTCATCTGTGATAAATTAGCGGCGCCCATGTGATATGAATTAACTATTGAATGAGGACTCCAGTGTTTTAAAAAGCCACATGTTTGGCCCTGTTTTTTTGTCACAATGAAGACAAAGGAGCTGTCTGAAGACATCAGAACTGCTATTATTAGCAAACACAAGACTTCTAAAGAATAAAAGTTCATCTCCAATGAATTTGGAGTCCCAGTTTCAACAGTACACAATTTTATTGCCAAGCATGAAACCATCAAGAACCTCTCTGGTTATTGGGGAAAGGAGAAAATTGTCAAGAGGTATCTTAGAAGGCTGGTGCGAAAAAACACCTCCTGAAACATCCAAAACCTGAACACCAACCTGGAACAGTCTGTGGTCAAGGTTTCAAAAAGTGCCATATGCTACACGCTAAACCAAGCAGAGCTTTACGGGCAAAGGCCAAGGAAGAAACCATTGCAGAAGAAAAGACATAAAAAGAAACAATTGATCTTTGCCGAAGAGTACCTTGATAAGCAGGAAAACAGTGGAATGGGGTATCCAAACTGCTTTGTTTGGCGTGGTTGTGCCTGTCACAACCTGGAAAAGGTGAGCAATTTCCTATTTTTGTTCTCCTCCTGACCACACAGGTATACCCTATATGCGCTTTCTCCTTTCCAGACACTGCATCCAAAGAGAACCTTGACAGACCACAATCGTTCTGGGAAAATGTTCTGTGAACGGATGAAATAGAAATAGACCTTTTTGGCAATGCAAAGCAACAGCTTGTTTACAGGCGGTGCAATGAAGCTTATAAGGAAAATAACATCCTACCAACAGTTAAGCATGGTGGAGGATCCATAATGCTGTGGGGTTGCTTTGCGGCATCTGGTACTGGAGGCTTTGACTGTATCACAGAGATCATGAAATCAGACAATTTGCAAGAGATTTTAGAGTGAAATGTCCTACCCAGGGGTGGACATTTTAAACAGCCTGTGCAAAGGGCCCAAAAATTGTTCTTGCACATGCGCCCTTTTCTGTCTGTGTCCTCCAGTGGTCCTACCCTGTGTAAAAAAATGTGGTTTGATTCGAAAATCATGGATCCTCTGGCAAGACCATGATCCAAAGCACAAGTCCAAATGTACACAGGAAAGGTTCAAAAAGAAAAAAATGGACTGTATTAAAGTGGCCAGCAATGAGTCCTGACCTCAATCCCATTGAAAATCTTTGGGGTGAGCTGAAATCTGCCATTGGGAAAAATAACCCTGCAAACATTCAAGAGCTTGAACAAACTGCAGAGGAAGAGTGGAAGAATATACCAGCTGAGAAGTGTAAGAGGCTTATAGATGCTACAAGAAATGTTTGAAGGCTGTCATCAATGCCAAAGGGTGCAACTAAAATTAATTAGGGGTCTTTATTTCTGCACATGCTATTTATTTGGTTTCTTCTTTGAAATTGCAACATGTAAGTTGACAAACAATGTCTTATTCTTGTATTACTTTGGACCACTAATTAAAAAATCTTGAGGATATAACTTGTGAACTCAAAATGTTAAACAAACATATGGCAGCAAACATATGGTTAGGACTCGTAAGCGTGAGGGCCCTTGACGGTGGGTTACAAGCTTACATATTTTGGCCCAAAATATCTACTAACACCTCACATTTTCATCTTTAGTGTTTTGCTGCACCTTTTTTATCTGCAGTCTGAGGCTGGGCCCTCTGGGGGGCATCTGTCATTTGTGAGGCATGTAATCAGTGTGGAGGGCGTGACCAATAGGCTGCTCTGACACTATGCTTCACATGCACCTAAGTGGCAGAGCCCTATGGTGACCATTGTCTGTAGATGTCACCAATCACCTCCATGACAGTATGGCTGGACGCTGGTGCAACAACCGCCCCATCTGTGTCTTGTAGGTGATTGAGCACCGGTATACTGACACCTGTGCTGCCTCTCAGAGGAGCTAGCAGCCTGCTGTAGGTGCAATGGATATTTACTGGGCAATCTTTTGGTGAGTTTTTCTGATTTTATGTCCTATTTTGGTGAATCCCACTCTGCAGTGACCAATCCTCTCATTAGCAGAAAGAATCAAAAGGTTAAACTGAGCTTTGGTGTGGAGTGTGTTGTGTGGAAGGAGAAGTGGTCAACTGTTCATTTTAGTGATGAAAGCAAGTTTCATTTGTTTAGGTCTGATGGGAAACATTATGTTCCTCGACAAACTGGGGAAAGGCTGAATCCAAAGTGTGTAAAGAAGTCAGTGAAAAGTGGTGGAGGAGGTGTCATGGTTTAGGGAATGTTTTCTTCTGCAGGGGTTGGACCTCTCATACAGCTACATGGCAGATGAATGCAAGTGCGTATCAGAACCTTCTTCAACAACACGTGGTTCATTACTTGCGTTCAGCACTCAATCAGCCAGCAATTTTCATGCAGGACAATGCCCCTGTCTCACAGGAAAATGGGTAAAGCAGCTTCTTGAAACAGAAAACATTGAAACAATGAACTGGCCGCCCAGAGTCCTGATCTAAACCAATAGAAAACCTCTGGAAAATCCTTGGTGACAAAGATATGGCTAAGAAACCCACAACAGTCACAGAACGTGGAAGAGACTGGAAGAAGAGTAGACCAAAATCACACCAGAGCAGTGTGAGAGATGTAGTGATGTCCTGTGGCTACAGATGTGCTGAAGTCATTCAAAGCAAAGGCCTGTACAAGGCAAAGGCCTGCACACTTCCTACTGATTGATGACTGTTGTAACCTTCACAACTATTTAGTTTTAATCTTTCTTTTTTTTAAGTAGTTTTAAGCTGATAAACTTTGGTTATTTTGAAAACACTGTTCTAGTGGCATGGTGTACCCCTTACACAAAAACCACCAGATGTTCATCAATGTAGATTACATTCTGTCTGACAAAATCAAGTGATCATACATTATTCTCTAATTTTGACCGCCAGTGTAAATTGCCATGTATAAACTCAAATAACCCTGATTTTTTATGCTAGTCAGTGTTTACAAATGTTCCTAAATCCTACACAAATTCCTCAGTGGGGAATGAAGTGCTTTGTGATTTATGGACTATAGCTGTGAGGAAAAGACGTGCAGAATATGAGAAATGCTCAGTAACAAACATATAGAAGATATCTGCACATGATCATTCCAAAGGACTATTGGACATTGGGCATGCTAATGCTATGCAACATTTCTGTTCTATTGGCTGTTCAGCTCTATGTACTTTCCACACATGGTGCTTTCATCATTTTTATATGATAATTACTGTGTAATTACGTTTTTTTGTATTTATATACAGTAATGTGTAACATATGACTTGTTGGTACATAGATAAACACTTGCAGCCAGTTAGATGTTCCTTGTCATAGGGAACCATGTCCACAAACATATTACTTAGGGAAGCCTGGCATTCATTCAGTACATTGCACCATTGTCATGAAATGTGTTTGGATGACGTATTGCATCTCACATCGCAGGAGAACGTGCACTATAGCATGTAGTGTCCTGCCAGCGTCCTCCTCCTCAACATTGTCATGAGTCACTTTGGAGTCTACAGAAGAAAAAATTATTTTTCCGTTGGGTTTTGTGCCCACCCTTGTTCCCATTAAGCACATTTATTAAGATTTTTGCATGAGTTATTTAAAACAAAATCAGGAATGTACAAAATGGTAAATATTGGATTATTGTCATGTTACAATGATATTTTTGAACTGATAAGTGCTCAATGTAAATGCACAAAATTATCTTTACGATTGTACATTAGCAACAGTCACAAGGACCGGGGTACTCGGACACTGGGGTGTTAGCCTGTTCGGTAGTCACGGTGGCAACCCCAGGATCCATGGTCCTGACAGAGCATGGGAAGAGGGTATTTACAGTGGATTGATAAAGTTTATTTGTGATGCCAACTGTGGTGTCTGGTCAGGGATGACCTATAGACCCCAGGGGATAGGTGCTGTGGCAGTTTGAGTGGAACACTCACCACAGGCAGAGCAGGCCCTCAGGGTTTCAGTATTGATGTAAATGTGGATGATGGTGGTGGTTGTGCAGGTAGGCGCAGAAAAAGAGGACAGATACAGGGGATGCAGTTCTTACCAGGTTCTTTTACTGTTGTTCTCTTCAAAGCAAACCGAGCCTAGTACTATGCTCTTTCAGCTTGAAGCTTGGCCAGCTCTCAGATGATCCAGGGACACTCTGTTGAGATACCCTTTATAAGCCTTCCTTTGCTGCCCTGTCTGCTCTGATCTTCTCTCCTTCTTCTGTCCTGCGCTCTCGTGCTACAAGTCCCAAGGCAGGCGACTGCGGGTTTTGTTGAGTGATGACCTGGCAAGTACTCTTGGCACTCTATAGTCACACAGGGTTGGGAGTGCCTGGGAGTGCACACAGGGTTGGCTACGGTACATGCAGTCCAGTAGCCTCCGGTTTCCTGGCTTGAACGTACAGTCTCACACCAGAATTGGGCCTGTTCCCTCATGCAGCTAGTTCCTCTACCAATGACCTAGGTGGTGGTTGTAGATTCGGGGTCCCTCTAGCCAGGGTTCTATGGCGACCTACCCACTGATCCAACTCCACCCCAGCACTTGCCTCCCCTAGAACTCCATCTTGCTGCTGCTTCTTCTCCTTCCAATTACTGACTAACTAACTCCTCCTCCTACCCCCTAGCCCTACTCCTCCTTCCAGCCAGAGTATTGGCTGCTTAAGTATGAGCCTTTTCCACCCAGAATCTCCATGGCCTGGAGTTTGGATGGCTGTTGGGTGTGTTTTGGTGTGTCTCAGCTTTGTGTTCCCAGGTTACCTGAAAGCATGGCACCACACCTGTGGAGTAGGTGCAGTACCACTGTGGCAACCAAGACGCAGGGGCACCACACATTGATAAATAGATATAAGTTGTTGGGTTATCATTAAATGTACCATGCCCATTGTAGAAATATTCACATTTATAATGCTCAACCCTGAGCAGAGCTAATGATTGACTATGATGATTGTCGAAAAGGTTCATAGAAGGACCAACAAAATTGTTTTCTGTAATCTCAGTTTACACAGGTTGTCTGAGATAATCAAAAGAGCCAAAATATATCTAAAATAATATCATGATAGATATTCACCTGCACCTCCACCACCCCCTCCCCTGCAACCTGCACCCTGCTTCATGCCGGAAGGCTGAATAAAGAAACCTGAGACCAACTTTACACATGGGTGAGTGCCTCCTTTCTTTATACATTTGGACTATGATCTAGTGCTGATACAGGCGAGCACCCCCATTGAATGACTGTCTGCTGCTATATTGGTATAAGGTGTCCAGTGCCCCGATTCATTCTTTGTGAAGTTTATTCACCTTTTACCCTCCCCCATCTCATGTTTTTTAGCACTTTATCCCCGATACTCACTGCTAATTTTCCATTTACATTGCATTTACTTATGCACTACATGTGACTACAGCCCATCCTTAGGAGTATATTGTTTTAGACTGCCAACACCAGTGATTGGCTACAGTGATCATGTGGATATATAGGCTTTGATGTCTGCAGCTTCGGCGAGCATCGAGGACAAAATACTGGAATAGTGGGGAGTAAAAGGGTTAGCATATACAATTAAAGCACCTCTCCAGGGTTTGTTTTTATTGTACTGTTGGAGTGGGGCTTCTAAAGCTTCTAAACTAATCTAATCTAAGGTGCCTTACCCTAATCACATACTCACAAGTCACCGACTTCACCTTCTATCGTCACAGTTCTCATTGGTCTTCAGCAGTTTGTCACCATTTCAGTGTTTGCTGGAGCAATCCGGAAGTCGCAACTCAAAGTAAATCAATGAGTAGTGATGAGCGAAGTCACCGATGTTCGAGTTCGGCGGATCTGATCAGACTGTTTTAAAATCCGAGTTCGGGGCCAAACGTGACTCGAACTTGAGTCCAAATTCCGAACTCAAACTTAAACAAAAGCATTATACTTACCGTGCATTAAACTTGCCACGTCTAACATGCTAGTATTTATGAAGTAAGTTGATTCCCTGTAGGGTATATATAAAAAAAACAAACATGTGGCGCCAATCTAAGCGCGTTACCAATGTAACTCTCCGGTGCCCTTTTAATTAAGTTTTATGCACTTACCTCTTGCCATAAAACTTCAAGCACATGGTTTTTCCAAAGCCTCCTCACGCTTTGAATGTTTATCCAGGTTTGCTGCTCGCCTTGAATTGATCCTGTGTTGGGTCCTGCCACGGATTCCTACAGGTATAAAGGTTCAATAGGAAATGATCCAATTCTATGGTGTCCGCACTCCCCGTGGTATTGATTTTAAGAACTTCTTGTCCACAAAAAATTTTTAATACTCAAAACATGCGAGAATAAAAAACGGATACAATGCGTTTCGGCAGAGACAACCTCCTTCCTCAGGTATCTGAGATACCTGAGGAAGGTGGTTGTCTCCGCCGAAACGCGTTGTATCCGTTTTTTATTCTCGCATGTTTTGAGTATTAAGAATTTTTTGTGGACAAGAAGTTCTTAAAATCAATAAACGGATACAACGCGTTTCGGCAGAGACAACTACCTTCCTCAGGTATCTCAGATACCTGAGGAAGGCGGTTGTCTCCGCCAAAACGCATTGCATCCGTTTTTTATTCTCACATGTTTTGAGTATTAAAAATTTTTTGTGGACAAGAAGTTCTTAAAATCAATACCACGGGGAGTGCGGCCACCATAGAATTGGATTACTTCCTATTGATGCTAGTATTTATGGGCTGTTTCCAGGTTACTCCAACAGCCAATAACAGATGCCCACTCTATGTGACAGTGGCTGTGATTGGCTGTTCCGTCCTCAGCAGAGCAAACCCAGGAAGTTAATGAGCGGTCCTTGAAGTACAAGCGGCCGGACGATGGTAAGTATAATGATTTTGTTTAATCACTATTTTCTTTCTTTTTACAGATCCCCCACCCCTGAACTGAACCCAAACTGTAACATGGACTTTCCTAGGAAGTCAGTGTTCAAGGTCTGTGCCCGAACACTAGGTGTTCAGTACAGACCACGAACATTACAGTTCAGGTAAACCCATGCAAGATAGGGATGGGTTTACCTGAACTGTAATGTTCGTGGTCTGTACATGTTACATGACTAGCCTTGTTACTTGACTTCTGACTAGCCAGAACCACAGGACTGTAACGGTGCCAATAACAGGTGAACACACAGGGATTATGTATATTTCTAGGGGCAGGAACTTTAGATTATTGGCAGAGCTGAAAAAATGCTGAAGTGGTGCTTTAATTATATTTTTAATTTTTAATTATCTTAAGCAACCCTTTTAACTCATTGCTATTTCCTTCTTTTGTGTTACAGGAGTTTTTCAAGAATGAGATAAAATGGAGGCTTAAGTATCATTCAACCTGCAGCACGTCCTTGTCACGTGTGTATATGGTCTGCAGACTGAATATATATGAAAGGCTTGAATGCAGCTGCTCAGCTTTGGAAAGCCATGCCATGAAAACATGTACTGATGTCAATACCAGAGGAGCTTTGGAGCTCTGCAGTTAAGGAATCAACAGTGCTTTGGTGACTTTTATGTATTACTAGACAGGAGCCTGATTCTATTGCATCGGGAGATTGTACAACATGTGCGATTATACCGAGTGGGCCATTTATATGGATGCACCTAAGTAAAATGGGAATGGTCGGTGATTACAACTTCCTGTTTGTGGCACATTAGTATATGCGAGGAGGAAAACATTTCCAGATGGGTGGTGACTGACCATGGCGGCCATTTTGAAGTCGGTTATTTTGGATCTAACTTTATTTTTTTCAATGGGAAGAGGGTCATGTGACACATCAAACTTATTGAGAATTTGTTGGATTGTCAATGCAACCCTCTTCTCCCACTCTTGACACACTGATAGGAACACCGCAGAAAAAATGCTAGCACAGGCTTCCAGTATCCGTTGTTTCAGATGCTGCACATCTCGTATCTTCACAGCATAGACAATCCAACACAATGGGCAGCACTTTGAACACATTTTATAAGTGGTCATAAACTTGTAAATAACTCATGAAAGAATAAAGTTATGTTAAAACCAAGCACACCATTATTTTTCTTATGAAATTCTCAATATGTTTGATGTATCACATGACCCTCTTCCCATTAAAGAATAAAGTAGGATGCAAAATGGCCGACCACCCATCTGGAAGAATTTTCCCTCCCATATACTAATGTGCCACAAACAGGAAGTTGATATCACCAACCATTCCCATTTTATTTAGGTGTATCTATATGAATGGCCCACCCTGTATATTAATTCAACTATGTTGTTAATATTTCAGGTTACTAAATAAAATAAAAAAATAGCTGCATGTAAAACTGTGCAATAGCTGTGAAAGATCAGGTGTACAAATATGGCGATTGTTACAACTGGAATGTTACTTCCCATGAGCTAGAATGTATGTGCTCCTTCCACGTGTGTCATGTTATACGAGCGTGTTAAAAATCAGGATGATGATTGAACAAACATGAAGGAATAAACATTAATTTTCTAAGTCCTTGTAGGCATGGAGTTGATTGTAATAAGTATCGGGGGGGGGGGGGTTCTGAGGTTAAGACGGCGGGGGGTGGTGCAAGGTAGGTCGAAGCTCCCCATTGCATGATTGTAGTGGATGGGAGTGAATGTCGACACCCCCACCAATGAAGTCGGTCACGCCCACCAATGATGGCAATCATGCACACTAACCTGGAAGCAACCCACACATTCCAGGCTTAACCGTGTCATCAGCATAATGTTGTCATCATCAGCAGTGGGACCAATATGGCCACCACTACACCCGAGCGCTACTGCAAATGACTGGTTGCGCTAATATGGTGGCCGCGTTAATTTTTGGCGGTCCTGCACATGAGCCTGGAAAGACTGTTTTTTTCTGGCATTAGATGCATCTCAGCACTCGGTGACCCTGCGCTGTAACTTTAGCCTCCTTTTTATGGATAAATATCTGTCACTTCCACAATTTACCAATAGAGTTGAAAACAAATGAAGAAATTTTATGACTTGACCTTGTCGTACAAGTCTAAAAAGTGTTATAAAATAATTTGTGCAAATTGCACTAGAATTCTGTAATATGCCCCTTTGTGTGTAATATTGAAATGGAGAACATGTTTACAGGTCATTTAATTTTAAAGTTTCTTTTGGCCATAGATGGATAAGTTATCAATATTAGCTCAGGGGGTGTCCACACCCATCATCCTCTTACTCACTCTGGTAGCGATTGGATGTAAACACTGAATGAACAGCACAGCTCTACAGTATGCTCTGTAGAACAGTCACTGCCGAGACCTGCAGATCAGTGCTCATTCTTGTGAAGGGAATTTTTTTGCAGGGTTTCATCCCTTAGTTTATATGTGCATGAAGCTTTTTCAAACTTAAGTCCAGCAATACTGTTACATGGCCAAGTTTGTTCCTCCGATACTGCGAAATTAGTGTTTAAACTTAAATCTGAAGCCTCTGTCACTCCAACTCTATTTTCTGCCAAACTCTACTTGTTTTTCCCTGACGACCTCTAGGCCGTCTGACTTCAGCCACACAGGAGGAGGCGGCACCGAATGGTGAACAGAGCTAGAGTGACGGAGGCTTCAAATTCACCATATCAATTTGCATATCAATTCAATGATTTTTCTGTAATGCAGGAACAGGATGGTCTTGTAAATGTATTGCTGGATTTGTCTTTGAAGGAGTGGTGAAAGATGGCAGACAGCTTCCCTTTAATTAAGCAACTTTAGCATGCTTATGTGTTGTGTATTTCAGCTCAATTGGTACAATTTAATTACTTGTGGCAGCAATACTCATTTTCCCTACAGAACCAAGCAATCCATTATAAAACAATATAAACCAAATGAGTTGTATAATATCATCCTCATGCTCTGGGTGCTTCAGGCATTTTTACACACACTCACATATACCGTACATACAAAACATAAGGCTAGGAGGATGACATTATAAAAGACTAACTAAAGAAACAGCTAAAACAACATACCAAGTATTCTAGACTGCACTCTCATATTCATTAATTTTTTATGACATTATACATACCATAATGATTGCATTGGTCAACAGATCAGAAGCAAAGGTTATGTTTGCAGGATGTTGCAAAGCTAGGCTTCGGCCACATGTGGGATAGTATATACCGTATGAAGTTCTTCATGGCAGAGCAGATATAGCAATAGCAGATTCATATTGATACAATTGCTATACAAACTGTCATGGACAAAAGTGTTGGCACCCATGAAATAGTTCCAGAAAATTAAGTATTTCTTCCAAAAAGTTATTGAAATTACACGTTTTGTTATACACATTTCTGTCCATTGTGTGTACTGCAACACAAAAAATAGAGGGAAAAAAAGACAAAATGGAAATAACAAAACAAAAATGGGCCAGACAAAATTGTTGGCATCATCAACTTAATATTTGGTTGCACAAACTTTGGAATAAAGAGCTGAAATCAGTCGCTTCACATAACCATCAACAATCTTCTTACACCTGTCACTTGGAATTTTAGACTTTTCTTTTGTAAACTGCTCCCGGTCTCCCATATCTGAAGGCACCTACTCCCAACATTAATTTTAAGATCTCTCCCCAGGTGTTCAATGGGATTTAGATCTGGACTCATTGCTGCCACTTTAGAACTTTCCAGCGCTTTTTTCTATTCATTTCTGGGGCTTCTTGAAGTATGTTTGGGGTCATTGTGATGCTGGAAGACCCATAACCTAGGACACAAACCCAGCTTTCTGACTTTAGGCACTACATTGTGACCTAAAATCCCATGGTAATTCTCAGATTTTATGATGCCCTCCACACAATCAAAGAACCCAGTGCAGAGGCAGCAAAACAAACCCAAAACATTTTTGAACCTCCACCATATTTGACTGTTGGTATTGTGTTCTTTTCTTTGTAGGCCTCATTACATTTTCGGTAACAGTAGAATGATGTGCTTTACTGAAAACTCTATATTGGTGTTATCTGTCCACAAAACAAAACGCTTTCCCACAAGGATATTGGCTTACTTGGTACATTTTGGCAAACTGCTGTCTATCTTTTTAATGCCTATGTGTCAGCAGTGGGCTCCTCCTGGGTTTCCTGCCATAGAGTTTCATTTCATTCGAATGTAGATGGATAGTTTGCGCTGACACTGATGCAGCCTGAGCCTGCAGGACAGCTTAACGCCTTTGGAACTTGGCTCTTATTCACCATCCAGATTATCCTGCAACCTTTCATCAATTTTGTTTGTGCACCATGGATAAAAGAACATCAAGATTTCTGGCGATAGACTTGTAACCTTGAGATTGTTGATATTTTGTAACAATTTTGGTTCTCAAATCCTCAGACAGTTCTCGTCTCCTCTTCTGTTCTCGATGCTTGGTTGGCACATCCAGACACACAATGCAAAGATTGATTCTGCCCTTCTTACTTGCTTTCAGTTGTGATTTTCATATTGCCCACGCCCGTTACTAGTTCCACAGGTGAGGTTCAATGAGCATCACATGCTTGAAACAAAGTTATTTACCTACAATTTTATAAAGGTGCCAACAAATTTGTCCAGTTCATTTTTGGAGTTTTGAGTAAAATTATGTCCAATTTGACTTTTTCCTCTCTATTTTTTTGTGTTGTTCTCCTCCAATACACACAAAGGAAATAAACACGTGTATTATTGTGATAATTTTCAGGGACAATTTCAAGGGTGCCAACACTTTGGGCCATGACGGTACACCATGATCTATAACCAAAGAGAAAAATGTGGGGCTGAATGGAAAAAGACCCACCAAAGAAAATGATCTTAAGAACCAGACCCTATACAAAATATGTGCACAAACTGTTATCTTTACATATATTGGACATCATTAATAAGATGTAATATGGAATTTAACAAACAAACAAGAACCTTGTGATAAGTAAATAGCTCTAACTTCAATTTAAATGTCACAACCTGGGGCCACCAGATGGTTTTCCCAATGTATTCAGTCTAGCATGCTCTCAGATCATTCTGCAATGGGAGGCAGGTAATGGAGTTTAATGCAGCGGTTTGTAGTTAGAGCTTCATAGGCAAACTACAGGCTGCTGTAAATCACTGTAAAGCTCATTAATTTCTAGAATTCCTGTCATTGTATATACAGTAGATCAGTTTTGGAAAAATAACTATATTCTCACTTTATAATTGACATATAGGTAAAAGTGAAGCTCATATGTTGAGCCACATATAATAAATAATCCAATTTTAGACTTTACTTCCCGTTTAAGACCATTTAGGTCACGCAGACACCTGTCAGACTGTCGTGAGTACCGCGGGGCTGAGTAAACATTGGGACACACTTTAAGCATTTATTAGTCTTTAGTCCAAAAGTCAAGTATTTATAGCAATTAGAGTAATAAATGGTCCTTTTTAACCATGGCGCAATATATATTAACACATACTGAACCCCGAATATTGTTTGTACTGCACTGGCCACTTTGTGAGAATACCCTAAATTAGCACAATATTTAATCCCCATTATGTTTAGCAAGCAATTTATAAAATTGGAAATTCAATTTTTTAACAGCATTTCACTGCTGCCGTAAATGTATATTATTTATGCCAGAGTATAATGGGGACAATCAATGTCCCATCATAATGCCGGTGTGCACGTGTCTGTCATCTGGGAGATACCGCGCTAACCAGATACAAATATGAAATAAGTCTTAAACTTAAGAATAAATGAGGCTTTATATGACAAGGCATTAGGGGCTCGAGCTGTGCATGTCAAAATTAAATCAATGTGTAGATTGCAGAAGGGTTTATGTATGTGGTTGTGTATATACAGATGACATCTACACTGATCTCTAATGGACAGGAAAAAAGTACATAAACACTCTATGGATTTAGCACACAGAATATTAACACTTTCAGCCATTTAGAAATATTCCAATAGACTTTGGACCATATACTGAATGATACATTAGGAACAAATCCTATGACCTATTACAAGGGTAGATGAATGCATAATGCAAATACTTGTACATAACTTTGTTATACAGGACCTTTCTTTCAGTATTGCAAAAAATGTCTTAAAATCATATTAAAATAATCCATAACAGTGTAACTATACCACTTCAACATTTCTAATATACTTTGGCTAATATAAATGGGAAGATAACTTGCAAAAATATTAGAAAATATCTAAAAACTATCTATCTATCTATTACTATCTATCTATCTATCTATCTATCTATCTATCTATCTATCTTCTATCTATCTCTCTATCTTTCTATCTATCAGCTATCTATCTATCTATCTATCTATCTATTCTATCTATCATCTATTCTTCTATACGTGTATTTAATATTTAAACCGTCTTTAATATTTTAGACTTGTAGCCCTATTTTCCTGTGTGTGATATATACAATATTGTCATACATTTAGTCTTACCTAAGTTTCTTGTGTTTCCAGTCGTCCTGCCGAGCTGAGTTTCTCCTCCTGAGCTGTCTGGGGGTCTTTTTATATAGCAGCTCAGCTAACAGCTCGGGAGTGGCTGGCAACCACAGTACACAGAGGAAACCAAATCTTAAAAAGAATACAAATCCACATAGGATTTATAACAAAGGTATAAAGCATCCTATGCCATCAGGCAGGACAGGAGGACAGGGTGCTACAGAAGCTCATAAGCGAAAAAGAAAACTACAGCATATTCGTTAAATGACAAGGCATAAATTTATTCACATGTGTCCTGGGCACTTGGGTATTATACATCTCATTTATTTATTGTCCTTTTTCTCAAGACTTTCCCAAACCTCATTTCATAATGTGTTATATTATGGAAGACAGCCTAATTTTAAAGGCAATAAAAATTAGAAAATGATCAAATAAAAACATACGTTCACTACATACATCTACATATACCTTCACCACATTTAAGCATTCTACTACACATCCCGTGGTGTACCTAGAGTCCGGGCCCCAGAGCAAGATTAGGCTCTCTACCCCTCCTGCATGTTAGTCAGATGTATGGGCCCTTGTAGCATTCTAAATCCTATGAATAGGATCCCCTTTCCCTTCATTATATAATAATGTTCTCCATACTGTACTAATGTTCCCCTATTCAGGGCCCCTTCCAGGTATATATGACCCCCATCCTGGTACATATGTCCCCAATCCTGTTATCTCAGGGCCTCGTCCTGGGCCCAAACTGGTAAATATGTCTCCCATCCTGGTATATATGCCCCCATCCTGGTATATATGTCCCCAATCCTGTTATATCTGTGCCCCATTCTGAGCCTGTCCTGGTACATATGTCTCCCATCCTGGTATATATGCCCCTTATTCTGGTATATATTTCCCCGATCCTGTTATATCTGTGCGCCATCCTGGGCACATCCTGGTATATCTGTCTCCCATCCTGGTACATGTGCCCCTCATCCTGATGTATATGCTCAAGGCCTGGTGTATATGACACCCATCCTGGTATATATGTCCCAAATCTTATTATATATATGCCCCATCCTGGGCCCGACCTGGAATATATGTCTGCCATCCTGGTATATATTATTATTATTAATTTATATAGCGCCATTAGGTTCCATGGCGCTTTACATGAGGACGAGGGAGACAAGCACAAGTACACTGACTCTAGACAATCAGGACATACAGGTACAGGAGGGGAGAGGACCCTGTCCACGAGGGCTCACAGTCTACGAGGGGTGGGTGGGGATACAGTAGGATGGGGGAATGTCAGTTATGGGGTGGTCACCTGGGTCTCATGGCAGGTTGAAGGCTTGACGGAATAGGTGAGTCTTCAGGTGACACTTGAAGCTTCTCAGGGTCAGAGAGTGTCTGACGTGTTGGGGCAGGGAGTTCCAGAGTATGGCAGATGCCCGGGATGCGGTTATGCGAAGAGGAGATGAAGGAGGAGCAGAGGAGGAGTTCTTCGGAGGAATGGAGGTTGCATGAGGGTAGGTATCGGGAGACCAGGTCGGAGATGTATAGTGGGGACAGGTTGTATATGGCTTTGTATGTCCTGGTTAGTGTTTTGAACTGTGATCTCTTGGAGGCGGGGAGCCAGTAAAGGGCTTGGCAGAGGGGAGAGACAGGAGAGTAGCGGGAGGACAGATGGATTAGTTGGGCAGCTGAATTGAGGATAGATTGGAGAGGTGTAAGGGAGTTAGCCGGGAGGCCAGTGAGAAGGAGGTTGCAGTAGTCAAGGCGGGAGATGATAAGAGCATGAATAAGTGTTTTAGCGGTGTCGTGGGTAAGGAAGGAACGGATCCGTGAGATGTTTCTAAGTTGGAGCCAGAGGGATGTGCTGAGGGCCTTGATGTGGGGCTTGAAGGATAGGGAGGAGTCAAGGATTACCGTGAGGCACTTGGCTTGGGGACTGGGGAGAGAGCGCAGTCATTGATGCAGATGGATAGGTTGGGAAGTGGGGGGAATTTCTTGGGGGGAAGACTATGAATTCAGTTTTGTCCATGTTGAGTTTAAGGAAGCGAGCAGAGAAAAAGGATGAAATGGCGGAAAGGCATTGTGGGATTTTGGAGAGTAGGGAGATGATGTCGGGGGACAGGTAGATTTGGGTGTCGTCAGCGTAGAGGTGGTACTGGAGGCCGTGGGACTCAATGAGTCGCCCTAGGCCGAGAGTGTTTATGGAGAAAAGTATCGGTCCCAGGACCGAACCTTGGGGAACTTCGACAGAAAGGGGTAGGGCGAGGAGGAGGTGTGGGAGTGGGAGACGCTGAAGGTCCGCTAGGTTTGAGGAGATCCAAGAGAGGGCAAGGTGGGTGATGCCGAGTGATTCCAGGATCCGGAGAAGAAGGGAATGGTCAACCGTGTCGAAGGCAGCAGACAGGTCTAGGAGGAGGAGGATGGAGTAGTGGCGTTTGTTCTTGGCGGTCAGTAAGGTCGTTGGTGACTTTGGTCAGGGCTGTTTCGGTGAAGTGGAGGGGTCGGAAGCCGAACTGTAGGCGGTCGAAGTGGGAGCAGGAGGAGAGGTGAGAGGACAGTTCTGAGTGGACGTGCTGTTCAGGTAGCTTAGAGGAGAATGGGAGAAGAGATATGGGGTGATAGTTAGAGACAGAGGTGGGGTCGAGGGAGGGTTTTTTAAGGATGGGCGTGATTAAGGCATGTTTGAAGGCCAAGGGGAAGGCGCCAGTGGTAAGTGATAGGTTGAAGAGGTGGGTGAGGGCTGGGATGAAAATGGAGGTGTGGTTGGGAATGAAGTGGGATGGGAGCGGGTCGTGGGTGCTGGTGGTGAGGTGTGATTTTGACAGGAGGGAGGAGAGTTGGTCTTCAGTTATGGGGAGAAGTGGCTAATGGAGGAGGAGGGCAGTGTTGGTGAGAGGGGGAGTTGTGGGGATAGTGGGCCAAAGCTGTTTCTGATCTTGTCGATCTTCTCCTTGAAGAAGGTCGCAAAGTCTTCAGCAGAGATGAGGGGAGAAGTGGGAGGAGCGGGGGGGCGGAGTAAGGAGTTCAAAGTTTTGAAAAACTGTTTGGGGTTGCGGGACAGAGAGGCTATTAGGGATGAGAAGAAGGCTTGCCCCCATCCTGGTGTATATGCCTCCATCCTGGTATATATGCCCCCGACCTGGTATATACTGTATATACCCCATCTTGGGCCCCTTCCTAATTTATATATATTTATGTTTGGTTGGTTTCTATATATATATATATATATATATATATATATATATTTATATAGTAGATTAGTTATTGGTGCAGCACAGCTCCCCTTGGTTCATATATATATATATATTATATATATATATATATATATATATAGTAGATTAGTATATTGGTGCAGCACAGCTCCCTTGGTGCTCAGCAGTCACAGCTCTCTCCTCCTTGCTGTATAAGTATACAAATAAAGGACTGCAGCACTTTCTTTGTGAAACAACCGCCTTTATTCGGCCATCAGGTGGGTGGTGACAATTCACCCCACCTGATGGCGAATAAAGGCGGTTGTTTCACAAAGAAGAGTGCTGCAGTCCTTTATTTTGTATATATATATATTAGTAAAAAGAGCAGCGCGGCTTCTGCAGTGGGTGCAATTCAATATAAGCAATACTTCTGTTTGCTATTCATAAGATACCAAAAAGGAATGCAGCACTCCAAATCAAGTGTCCGAAATCTGCCTTTATTAGGCCATCAAGTGCAGTGTGCAACGTTTCAAGCCCAGTCGTCCTTCTTCTGGCTAGAAGTGTGTATTGCAGTGCAGGTACCCAGGTCCTCAAATGCACTACATTGGACAGAAGTATAGAGGACACCTCTGGATGTTAGTATACCTCCCATAAGGGAGGGGGATGTAGGGTAATGGAATTATTTTTGAGGGAACTTTGGCAGTCTTTATCCAGGCTCTGGTTGTCACTACAGTAGGTAGAGTGGGTGATGACTGGTTCAGGATTTATGGCTTTTCCAGGTTACCTTCTGTGCCTTTTCACCCTTAGCCAAGATGGATTCTGCTGTCTCACCATGTCTATGTGCTTCCTGCCCTTCCTGCTTTTTAAGCTTCTGTCCAACATCCAGACATTGCTTGAGTATTGTGTTTCTGCTGTGGCTCAGCTGTGCATCTCGGCATCTTGCTCAACCTCCTGGTATCCTGAGGCGGCTCTGCTTTCCTGCCTTGCAATCTGCTACTCAGCCTAATTTTGGTTACTCTCCAGCAGCTAGTGTGTGCCTCACATGGGATCTTTCTGCTGCCAATTCCATACAGACTACTCTGCTTCACGTAAGCCTAGTTTGCTGCAATTTGTTTGTTGTGTATTTGCGCAGTACGTCTTTAAAAGACAGTTCAAAACTGGTATTTCTAGCTGCATTGCACTGCTAAATCCAGGACTCTGTGAACTTTATTGAGCCTCACACTGTGTGAACTGTGTTGAAAAGACTGTTTCCATTATTGGGCCTCGCACTGTGTGAACTGTGTTGAAAAGACTGTTTCCATTATTGGGCCTCGCAATGTGTGAACTGTGTTGAAAAGACTGTTTCCATTATTGGGCCTCGCAATTTGTGAACTGTGTTGAAAAGACTGTTTCCATTATTGGGCCTCGCACTGTGTGAACTGTGTTGAAAAGACTGTTTCCATTATTTAGCTATGCACTGTGTGAACTATAATGTAAAGACTATTTTTATTAAAATGTGTGTTTCCAGGACTCATACTCGCTGCCAGCCACATCTAGTTTTATATAATTTCCAAGAAGACTTGTGTATTTTCTCTGCTCTTGTTTTGCCTACAAATATATACTTGAACTTGTCTCTGTCTAGTCTTGCCCTATGCCATCAGATCCCTCGAGGCACCCACATAAGGCATTACACACTGAAAGTGGCTCACAGCCATCTCTCAGAGCCAAATTTGGCTTTCTCATTATGAAGGTTTGAGTACCACTGTCCTAACCTTAATGTCTACGTGGGGGCCATAACTTTATATAGGTATGCAGCATACTCTTTTATGCTCACTCATTACATAGATACAATCTATGCACATTCATTAACATGCAGGCATGTGCAGGATCGGATTGGCCCACTGAGAGGCAATTCCCCTATAGGCCCCTGTGCTGCAGTGAACCACTTACCCTCCAATATGAGCAGTATTTTGCCGCATTACATTAGATTGTACAGAAAAAATTAAACTCTCAGCTTTCACTCAAAAAATTACTAGTGCATTATTACATAGATATAAAGATAAATGTGTGGATAAGGCTAATGTAATATTTGCATGTAGCTGAAAAGTAGACCCCCATTCAGTGTTACTGGTGGGCCCTTGGCTGCTTAGTCCAACACTAGGCATGTGCACATGTTTACTGTAAAATACTAATCATACGGTAATTGGCACACATGCGTACTGTATGCGCACTGGCAAAGTGGGCATACCAATATAAAATGTGATGACGTCATTGCCCGTGACCACAGGAAGCCGGAATCCGGAAGACGCGGTTTGAAGCCCGGGATCGTGTGTCGGCAAGCGGCAGGACAGCGCGGGACAGTGATAAGTATGATTTTCCTTTACAGGTGTGCCGCGCAAGGGGGGGGCCCTGGAGCTTGATGGGGGGGCCTGTATACCTCCGGGGCTGCTGCTGTATACAGCCCTGGGGCTGCTGCTGTATACAGCCCTGGGGCTGCTGCTGTATACAGCTTTGGGGCTGCTGCTGTATACAGCCCTGGGGCTGCTGCTGTATACAGCTTTGGGGTTGCTGCTGTATACACCCCTGGGGCTGCTGCTGTATACACCACTGGGGCTGCTGTATACTACCTAAGGGCTGCTGTATATACCTCTGGGGCTGCTGTATACACCACTAGGGCTGCTGTATATACCTCTGGGGCTGTATATACCTCTGGGGCTGCTGTATACTACCTTTGGGGCTGCTGTATACTACCACTGGGGCTGCTGTATAGTAACACTGGGGCTGTATATACCTCTGGGGCTGCTGTATACTACCACTGGGGCTGCTGTATATACCACTGGGGCTGCTGTATAGTACCACTGGGGCTGCTGTATACTACCACTGGGGCTGCTGTATACTACCACTGGGGCTGTATATACCTCTGGGGCTGCTGTATACTACCACTGGGGCTGCTGTATAGTATCACTGGGGCTGTATATACCTCTGGGGCTGCTGTATACTACCACTGGGGCTGCTGTATACTACCACTGGGGCTGTATATACCTCTGGGGCTGCTGTATACTACCACTGGGGCTGCTGTATACACCTCTGGGGCTGCTGTATACTAACCACTGGGGCTGCTGCTGTATATACCACTGGGGCTGCTGCTGTATACTACCACTGGGGCTGCTGTATATACCTCTGGGGCTGCTGTATACCACACTGCTGGGGGCTGTATACCTGTGCTGGGGTCCACCCTCGGCTTATACACGAGTCAATAGGTTTTCCCAGATTTTGGGGGCAAAAGTAGGGGGGTCGGCTTATACACGGGTCGGCTTATACACGAGTATATACGGTACCTTTGCCTAGAACCTTCCTTCCTTTTTGGTGAGGCAGATTCCTAGTCAATTTCATTGACATTTGTGGCAGCAAGATAAAAAACCAAACATTCCTGTTAGTGCTGCCCCTAAATTCCTCTGTCCGAGACACCTGCCTTCGATTGTCTATTGGTAAATGCAGTCCTTGATAAGGTATTAAAGACAAGTGTGTTATTTTAAGCTAAAAAATGATCGTGTTGTTTTTGAATATGTTTCCAAGACCTGAATGTTCCCATTTAATCCCCTCTTGTCACAATTCAACCCTTTATTGCAGTAATATTTTACTATGATGCAAACCATTAAGGATTGTACATATTCCAATATTTGACAGCAATATCCAATGACACTTTATGAGTTAGCAGTCAGACTTAGTTTCCAAAATGTGGAAAGAATTTCATGGGATTCTCAGACACAGGACAGATGAATACAGATGTACCTAATGCACGCAAATAAGTTAGGTACAGTATGTTGTACTAGACCCAATAAAGCACTGTTCACATGTCCATTTATATTTACAATAACAATTACATTTATAATAACTAAGGATGATGATGGACAATTATGAGATATAGCATACATGTCACTTTCTTCAGTTGAGGGTATATGATAAATGGAAGGATGTCTAGAAAAGCTGCCTAAGCGAGGGGAGCTATCCTATAGATCTACACAGGGCCAAATAGGGTAAGCCACCCGGAGCAGGAATACCAAGATACCTTAAGGCCACGTCACACGTGGCGACATCGCCGCCGATTACATAGGCAACATAGGGGCGTGGCCTATCAGTGGCAACATCGCCCCTGCGTCGCCTAATGTAAAGGGGCGATGGCAACGCCTTTTACTGGTCGCCTGGTTTCAGAGCAGTGCTCTGAAACCAGGCGGCCGATCTGGGGCGATGTGTCCACATCGCCCCATGTAAACGGCCGCCGGCGAGCTGAAAGGCGATGGGAGACTATGTTCCCATTGTACTGCATCGCTGCTGGGGTTTTGAGAAACCCCGGTGGCGATGCCACCTCTCAGCTCGCCGGCCCATCGCCAAAGATGTCTCCCTGTGTAAACGGGGGGCGGCGATGCTGGCGGGGCACCAAAAACGTGTGCACTCCCGCCCGCCGCCGCCGACATCTCCGGGGCCGTCGCCAGGTGTGACGGTACCCTTATTGTGTTGAAATACTCCGCTGACAGGCAGGGCATTGGAGCAGGTAAAGTTACAGATAATTACTGTGATCCTTACACGGTGACACTAGACAATCGTTGGTACCTGTGTGTGTCTTTACATGTGTGTGGGGGTTTTATAATGTGTGGGAAGGCCTGTTTTAGATCTTTCAATAAAGTTTAAAATTTTGTCCTAAAAAATCGGGGTCTTTGTATTCATGAAACATTTCTTTCCATTTAATATTAAACTGGATAGTTACAAATCCCAAATGTCTATTCGAAGTGAGGCTAACTAAGTATCATTAGTGCTAATACTTCATAGACTGTTCGGCATTCCTAAACTGTAACACTCTGAAAATGGTGACCACTGGAAATGGCTGCTTCTTATATGCCGAGGGACATGTGACTTAGGCAGCCAATCACACAAGCCCTTGTGTCTGCAAGATGTGAATGCTTTATTCGCCCTGATTGGCTGCCAACCTGGAATATCCACATAGTAAGTGCAGGAAAGAAATAAAATGGGGTCCGGTGCTCTCCTGACCTGAGACCTCTCCCCATCCCATCGCCTCAAACACCTCCCTCCCGCTATCCTAAACACTGACAGTCATCATAACATAGAAGAGAATCATTAGAGCAAATGCATTAATGATTTTTTTCATCTGAACAGTTGCCGAACATAACCCAAACTTGCCGACATGCAAAGCATTCGTGTTCGAGTGGCCTAGCGAACAATGTGAAAGTCGGCCCAGATTTGAAATTGGTGAACATGTTTGAGCAAAGTTCACTCATCACTAATGGAAAGGTCGGATTCCCAATATATTTGTTAAAAGAATGACAAAGCAGCTATCTCGTTTAGTCTGTATGGCATCTTATGTAAGAGCATCGTATATGATATACTAATGACTCTCACTCAGGCTCTGCTGTGAGCATGATCTAAGTGTCATGTATCTGTGCTCCACTCCTTTGATCAGATCACAGGTGCGGAGAGGAGGGAGAAATGAATTTCCCCATCTTCTCCATTGCCAGTCTCTGTGTATATCGCACTGCACTTGGATGTCATCTGAGCACAGTCAGATGTTTCACTTTCACTGAAAGACTTGTATGGGTGTGAGTGAGCTAAGACTGGCTGACTTTCGCAACATGCTGCAATTTTTTCCTCAGTTCGATTAGGGCAGAGAACAAAGTCACAGGTCTGAGCTGCCAGATTATCTAACATGGGGCTGAGTGCAATGTGAGATTTTCTGGCATTTCACTTCTGCAAGTCGCACGCTAGTGTGATTCTGCCCTTACATGCAGTTTTGCAATATTGCTGACTAGGTCTACACATGTCAATGAGTGGTTGTTATGCAGATTCCTTAGGGATGTCCACATTTTTGAATAGATATCACTTTGGATTTTAGACCCAATATATGCTTTCTATAGGGTTGGTGGTAGTGGCATTGCCAGTACTTGTCAAGGGAGGCACAGATCTGTTACTATCTGTGACTACTTCAATTATTTATCAGCCTCCTCCTCCACTACCAGTGTCTATGTACCTCTATGTAGTACTATACATTGAGGGATCAATATTTATGTGAGGAGACAATATTTGTCATTATTAACATTGCCACCTTTTTTGATTGGTGAATTATTGGTGTTGCCTATATCTTTAGCAGTTTCCAAGCAGTATTTCCTCCACTAGTAACCATTCTTACTATATATTATCATTAGTGATGAGTGAGTAGTAAGATATTCAGGGCGGATAGCTCTAATCGAATGGTTTGAACTGTTTCAGTATTCGGATCCGAGTGAGTTCCCCATGACTAGCAATGGATTCGTCACTCGTTACTCATTCAAAGTATTCGATTAGAGCTATCCAAATATTCCCGAATCTCTTACTACTCGCTCATCACTAATTAACATCCGAGACTGAAAATGTACACTGTTTCTGCTGTAAAACAGTGACTGAGCCTGTTATACAAACACCTAGCAGCCCATATTTCGGACTCTACCTGTCTGTTTCGTTATGTCTGGAGGGAGTTTTTGTTAGGATTTTACACCCTTAATAAAGCTTCAATGACATTACTACCTATGTCTTATGGCAGAAGACAGGAGTACTGGAAGTGTTGGAATTGAAAGCTTATGTTGGCCCACGAAGTGTTGAAACAACACAATTACAGCTTTCAGTATATGTCTTAGTATAGTGCTATTAAATTGCATCCTCCTGCTTTTACTGGCCACAAAATGTATTCCACACCAATATATGACATTACTAATATCAAATGTACTTGACAGGACCTTATTAAATCTTTAATAATGTAAGCAAAAAGACAGCTAAATTCCAGCCAAAGTGGTAATGTCCTTTTTTTTTTTACTGCTTCCTACATATATAGCATCATTTTAAAGGGTTTTTTGCAGACCAGGGTGGGGAACCTTTTTCCTGCCAGGGGCCATTTAGATATTTCTGCCAACCTTTGGAGCCACACAAAATTATCAACATTAAAATTAGCCTGCTGTATTAGGTCAAAAAAATAATTCCCCCCTACTGTGGTGGCTGGAGCTATCTCTCTTTGGTGCTTCTGTGACGTTTGGTACTTCTCAAAACTGCTTTGTCAGGTTTGCATTGGTCATTGGGGTCATTATCCTGCTGGAAGACCCATGACCTAGAACTCAAACCAAGCTTCTGACGGTACACTACATTGGGCTCATCAGTCCACAAGACATTTTCCCAGAAGGATTTTAACTTACTCTTGTACATTTTCAAAAACTGAAGTCTAGCTTTTTTTTGTCTCTGTATCAGCAGTGCGGTTCTACTGAGTCTCCTGCTGTTATGCCAGGGCAAAGGAATGCCTGTTTTGCAGCATTAGTGGAGGGGTACACCAGGGAACATGTAAAGGAAGGCCCTGATGATAGGGAGAGGGGAGAGAGTTCACCACCTAACTCTCCTGTGGCTGATTCATGTGCTCTCTAAGCTCTCTAGATGGGTCCTTCCTGCTATGGCCATGGTTGACCCTGGACTTGCCCTGAATAGTGAGCAGGCCAGCAAGACACTAGTCTTACTACTAATAAAAAGAGGGAATGGAGACAAAGAAATCCAATTCTTTTCCACAGATTCTCCAGACTCCACTGCATCCTCTAAAAAGATCACTACAGCTTTCTCCAGAAAAAAAACTCCTTCACAGGTAAACATAGAATGAACTATAGCCGACATAGGAGAAACAGAGACGTAGGTTTATATAGTGCAATAAAGTGGCAACAGCTGCGATTACAACTACATGTTAATCACAGCAGGATAGAAAAGGATCCTTAACTCTCTTCAGCACTAAATGGAATTAAATAAATTCCTGCTCAGGATAAACAATGAGTGGGCTCTAAAGAGGATCTGTGGTCAACTAAACACACTGTGACCTTCTTTTCCCAGATCCCCCAAGGTTTTATTGGCCCATGACACACTTGTGACACCTGACTTAGCATATCATTCATTCAAATGTGATCGGATAGGTTGTGCTGACACTGATTCATCCTGAGCCAGCAGATTAGCTTGAAAATCTTTGAAACTTGTTTTGGGCAGCTTATCCACCATCTGAACTATCTCTGCTGTCCATGTACAGGTATATTAGCTACAGTGTTATGGGTTCTAAACTTCCTGATTATGTTGCGCACTGTGAAGAAAGGAACATCAAGAACTCTGAAGATGGACTTGTAACCTTGAGATTGTTTATATTTTTTCTCTATGCTTAGTGTAATACACAATACCAAGACTGAGTCAACTTCTCCCCTTTTTTATCTGGTTTCAGGTGTGATTTTCATATTGTACACATGTTACTTGTCACAGCTGAGTTTGATTGAGCATCACATGCATGATTTTGTTTACCCTAAATTTTGGAAAGGTGGCAACAAATTTGTTCGGCTCATTTTTGGGGTTTTGGTGAAATTTTTTTCTATTTTTTTGTGTTGTTGCAATACACACAAAGGCAAAAAAATGTGTATAACAAAACATATAATTGCAATAAATTTGTGGAAGTAATGCTTAATTTTCTCGAAGTGTTTCAAGGGTACAAACACTTTGACTGTATATGACAGGAGAGGGCTGGGGCAAAAACATCATAGGAGGTGCTGGGGCATGTAAATTACAGGAGTGGACTGGGGCATATACTTCACAGGAGGCGCTGGGGGATATACATCACAGGAGGTAGTTGGGACATATACATCACATTAAATGCTCGGAGCATATACATTACTGCGAAGGGCTGGGGGCATACATATCACAAGAGTGGACTAGGGCATATACATCACAGGAAATGCTGAGTGAAAATGCATCACAAGAGATGCTGGGGGAATATATTCATCACAGGAAATGCTGGTGCATATAAATCACAGGAAATTCTGGGCGCATATATATCAAGGAAGGGGCTGGGACATATACATCACAGGAGGGTGCTCTTGGGCATCTTCACATCACAGGAGGTGCTGGTGCATATACATAACAGGAGATGTTGGGACCTATACATCACTTGAGAAGCTGGAGGCTTATACATCACTGGGGACGGTAGGGTCATATACAGTGATGAGGCTGGTGGGGGCCTATAATCACTGGGGAAGCTGGGGCCTATACATCACTGGGGAGGCTAGGGCCTATACATCACTGGGGAAGCTGAGGACCTATACATCACTGGGGAGGTGGGTTCATATGCAGCATTAGGTAAGGTATGGCCGATGCTGATCTGTTCATTTTTTAGGATGGGAGCACATCACATTCTAACTTAGTCCACAAATTATGTTCTCATGTTGACACTGGCCAGCGTGAGAACTCAATCCTTCAATACATGTACATGCAGAGGATGCACCTCGGGAATGAGAAGGGGTGGTCCAAAAAAAACCCCTTTAAGTTAAATAATGAATGATTAAGGTGTTGGTGTGGTAGGAGTATTCACTACTGAACTTTGGCTTAATGCTTAATACCTACTTTTACACCCCATGCTGCGGGACCAACCTCTTCTGGGCTGCGAGGTAAGTGCCCAACACGCAGCCCAGGGCACTCTGTTTGCCTACCCACTACCGCGGAACTGGTCTCCACTGAGCAGGGAGACAAGTGCCCATCTCGCGGTTCACTGCTGTCTGCTCGTTCCCCTATGTAGCTTCCCGGTCCCCTTACTAACCTTGCCAGTGGTCCCTCGCCATCCTCCTGCACTTCCTCTATCTCTTTCTGTTCCTGAGGCCTACATCTTGCGTACAGAGCCTCCGGGAGTGTCCTTAGGAGACACACTCTGCCCTCTCCCCAGATTTAAAGGGCCAGTACAACTGATGCTCTTTTCCCTTATTGCCCCTTCTGACTAGCTACATCGATATATGGCACCCTTCCCTTAAGGGAGGTGCCTGAGCAACATCACCTGTCCCTAGTAGTGTTGCTTTCCCTCAAGTCTCTGTACCAATCCCTGCCTTGGTATTCGTCTTGGCATTATCTGTTGCCTATATTTCTTGTCTTATCATAGACCCTGCCACGTGTACCTCTGGACAATCTCACCAGTATGCCACCTGTCCATCCTGCGGTGCATCCGCCTCGTTGCCTCAGAACCCTGCACGAGCCGTTCCAGAGGTTACAATATCTACTGTGCCAATTCCATAGATCCGAATGCCGTGTCTTCACCTCTGGCATCTCCTGGACTGTCTCCCAGTAGCCTCGCAACTCCGAGCTCCATGCAAGCTCCTCATAGACTGTGATTTATCCATGTGCATCGTCCCTTACTGTAAAGGCAAGAGCTTTCATTAAAAGTCTTTTGCTTAATCACTACCAGCATCTCCTGCCTGCTCCTGCCTACATGTCAGCCTCCACTTCAGTGGTCCAGTGGATCCTCATCACCATTCCCACACCTCCGTGTGTCTTACACCTACATGTTTACATGTTTGTGAAAATGAACTGCTTAATCACAATGGTGTTATGTGCCCCCTCACTACTTTTAATGCTGACATATTGTAGTGTTTTTCAGTGACTGATATTCTACAGGTACTCCCAATACAAAAGCCCAAGGTCTTCGTACTGCAGCACAAACCCACAATGGTATGTGAGTAAGGTTACATTTACAAGTCATACTTTTAGAAGACACATATGGAGTCCATATCTGGCCTTTATGAAATGAGTATAAATTCCATCCCGATGACAAGAAATATCTGTTGAAAAAGTAATCAGACTATGGAATTTGCTCACTGAGGAAGTTGTGACTAGAGGTTAAGATCAGGAACTGGTAATGAAGTCGGATAGGTTACATGAGGAAAACACCACAGACATTAAATATGTAGAGACGTTTCACATTTCCTCCCATGTATACATTTTTCTCATTCACGTTTTAACCGTATATACAGTACATTTTTCTTAGTTGATGACATGAATGGTTCCTGCAGTTTTAGAGTTTAGACAGTAGCAGCTTTACAGGGCATTTCATGTAAATGGTAATTGCCAGATAATACTCCAAAAAGGAAAAGTAGTTGAGCCATGAATAGTCTATTATACAGCTTTAGCATGGACGTAACTATAGCCACTTTAGCCATAACAGCTGATATGAGGCTCAGAACTTGAGGGGACTCGCTCAGGTACAAGAACTTGTACCTTTCTATAGGTTGGTGACGTTCTGCTATATAATTTCTTTGATGGTAATGCTATCCTTAATGGTAGTTATGCTCAGGGTCGGACTGGGGTGTCTGGGGCCCACCAGGGAAATTGACTCCGGGGGCCCACTCACCCGCTATATGCAAATACCTGTTAGCGTTATACCCATTATAGCGGTTACTCCTGCACATCACTCTACGCTCACCATTACTGCAATGTACCATTACTGTAGTGTGCATTAAAGGGATACTTTGGTGAAAACAAGTTACCAACAATCGTCAGGTTCGGCAGGTGATCACTCAGTTATTGGTGGAATCCGACCAATCAAAACCACATTGTCAGAGGGCTCAGTGGTTAGCACTGTATATGGTGGCTCAGTGGTTAGCACTGTATACGGTGGCTCAGTGGTTAGCACTGTATATGGTGGCTCAGTGGTTAGCACTGTATACGTGGCTCAGTGGTTAGCACTGTACAGTGGCTCAGTGTTAGCACTGTATATGGTGGCTCAGTGGTTAGCACTGTATATGGTGGCTCAGTGGTTAGCACTGTATATGGTGGCTCAGTAGTTAGCACTGTATATGGTGGCTCAGTGGTTAGCACTGTATATGGTGGCTCAGTGGTTAGCACTGTATACGGTGGCTCAGTGGTTAGCACTGTATATGGTGGCTCAGTGGTTAGCACTGTATATGGTGGCTCAGTGGTTAGCACTGTATACGGTGGCTCAGTGGTTAGCACTGTACAGTGGCTCAGTGGTTAGCACTGTATATGGTGGCTCAGTGGTTAGCACTGTATATGGTGGCTCAGTGGTTAGCACTGCATGGTGGTTCAGTGGTTAGCACTGTATGGTGGCTCAGTGGTTAGCACTGTATGGTGGCTCAGTGGTTAGCACTGTATATGGTGGCTCAGTGGTTAGCACTGTATACGGTGGCTCAGTGGTGAGCACTGTATATGGTGGCTCAGTGGTTAGCACTGTATATGGTGGCTCAGTGGTTAGCACTGTATACGGTGGCTCAGTGGTTAGCACTGTATACGGTGGCTCAGTGGTTAGCACTGTATACGGTGGCTCAGTGGTTAGCACTGTATACGGTGGCTCAGTGGTTAGCACTGTATATGGTGGCTCAGTGGTTAGCACTGTATATGGTGGCTCAGTGGTTAGCACTGTATATGGTGGCTCAGTGGTTAGCACTGTATATGGTGGCTCAGTGGTTAGCACTGTATATGGTGGCTCAGTGGTTAGCACTGTACGGTGGCTCAGTGGTTAGCACTGTACGGTGGCTCAGTGGTTAGCACTGTATGGTGGCTCAGTGGTTAGCACTGTATATGGTGGCTCAGTAGTTAGCACTGTATACGGTGGCTCAGTGGTTAGCACTGTATATGGTGGCTCAGTGGTTAGCACTGTATACGGTGGCTCAGTGGTTAGCACTGTATGGTGGCTCAGTGGTTAGCACTGTTTGGTGGCTCAGTGGTTAGCACTGTATACGGTGGCTCAGTGGTTAGCACTGTATATGGTGGCTCAGTGTTAGCACTGTATACGGTGGCTCAGTGGTTAGCACTGTATACGGTGGCTCAGTGGTTAGCACTGTATATGGTGGCTCAGTGGTTAGCATTGTATGGTGGCTCAGTGGTTAGCACTGCGCAATGTCTCTGTGGTTAGCAAAGTATGATGGTTCAGTGGTTAGCAGCACAGTATATGGTGGGCAGGCGGTTAGACCAGGACGGAGGCTGGGGGGGTGAGCGCAGGAGGACGGAGCTGGAGGGGTGAGCGCAGGATGACGGAGGCTGGTGGGGTGAGGGCAGGTGGACAGAGGCTGGTGGGGTGAGGCAGAGGACGAGGCTGGTGGGGTGAGGGCAGGAGGACGGAGCTGGAGGGTGAGGCAGGAGGACGAGGCTGGGGGGTGAGGGCAGGAGGACGGAGGCTGGTGGTGAGGCAGGAGACGGAGCTGGTGGGGTGAGGGCAGGAGGACGGAGCTGGTGGGGTGAGGCAGGAGGACGGAGGCTGGAGGGTGAGGCAGGAGACGGAGGCTGGAGGGTGAGGGCAGGAGGACGGAGGCTGGAGGGGTGAGGGCAGGAGGACGGAGGCTGGAGGCCCCCATCACAAGCACAGTGCAGCCAACTTTATCTTTATTTACATTACATTTATTTTACTTTCACTGTGATCCTCCCGGCTGTTCTGTCTCTACACACACATTGCACACACACATTCACACACACACATTGCACACACACACACACACACATCACACACTGCACACACACACACACACACACTGCACACACACATTGCACACACACACATACACATTGCACACACACACACACACACACACATTGCACACACACACACACACAACACACACACACACACACACACACACATTGCACACACACATACACATTGCACACACACACACCACACACACACATTGCACACACACACACATTGCACACACACACACATTGCACACACACACATTGCACACACACACATTGCACACACAAATGCACATACACACACACATACACATTGCACACACACACATACACATTGCACACACACACACACACACACACCGCACACACACACATTGCACACACACACATGCACACACACACACACACACACATTGCACACACACACACACATTGCACACACAACCTGGCTGCACAACACACTGCACCTTCTGCTGTCCTCTCTTCATCTCAGGCTGAGGGCCCCATCGGCCGTAGTGTTCCTCCACATTATCTGTGGGGTGAAAGTCCCCCAGTCAGTGTACTCCAGTGCAGTGCAAATAACACGCAGTACACCGTGTTCCTCCCGCAGAACACCATTACCTCCTCCTCTATGATCAGTGCCGGACATCATCTGTATGCAGTAACTGGAGCACTGTGCCCGGGGCCCCGACGGTGACTCTGCACAGCGGGCTCACAGCCCCGGAGTCCGGATCCTGTGCCTCGGATCCTGACCGCACACATTCCTGTGACTGTCACCCACCGAATCTCCCTGGAATTACGCCACCACTGACGGCCACCACCAACCCTGCAACCCACCATCCAGCACAGGCGAGGCTTGTCTGTGTTTTGCCGTTGCTCCTCCCCTGCCCCGCCGGTATTTGATGCTCCTCGGCTCCTCCGGTCCGGTGTCCGCTCCATCATCTCTCCCTCTGCAGCCGCTGAAATCCGTGTCATCATTACTGGCGGGCGGCGGCAGGCAGCAGGCAGCAGATATTCCGTTCGGGCCTGTTGGGGGGCGGGGCTAGGGCGGGCAGGGGCGGGCCACAATGCCTGGGGGCCCACCATCACTTTCAACCGGTTACCCGGCGGCCCAGTCCGAGCCTGGTTATGCTTCTTATGCTGCTTTTTTCATTTTCTTGTTATTAGGCGATGGGGACCCATTAAATTTTGCTATGTGGTTTGACACCAATTGTGTATACTAGTGACCCAGTAAAATACAATTAGGTAATTAAAAGTAAAAATGTGATAAGGTAAAAATTTTAAAACCGTGTTGCCATAGATAGTAAAATTTTAGATTTGATCTCATGGTATACCTTTTATGGCTAACTGAAAAGATGTAGCAAAAGCAAAGCTTCGGACACTATAGCCCTTCATACGCTGATAATGACAAAAATCTGAGACAATAATATAAACAAAGCAGCGTATGATATACATGTAAAAAATGTAAATACTAACAGGTGAGACATAACAGCAAGCAGTCAGGCTTGGGAGGGGAGAGGAGCTGGGAAGGTAAAATCAAAAATCCGAGATAAAAGGAACCAATTGTATTATTGTGCTATGATTAGTGGCCTGTGGAGACCCGAAAATTTCTCAGTGAGAGTAGAAAGCTTTAAATCCACGCGAAACAGTTCACGAAATTTCAATGTCCTCTAACTGGGGTCTGTTGGAAGATGTGATATCCCCAAATGCCCTTTCAATTAATATAAAAAAGCATGAATCAATGTGAGACATTCAATCCTGTTTTGAATGTGTCAAAGCAATAGGTCCTCTACCAGATGGAACCAACCTCGCCACCATGGATGTGGAATTTCTGTACAGCAGCATCCCACACCAGGATGGATTAAATGCCTGCAAAATCTTCCTGGAAAACACAGGGATTGATGCCGACTCTGTGGTGAAGCTTACAACATTCATCCTCATGCTCAAATATTTTACATTTGATGTCAACACATATTTACAGGACACTGGCACAGTAATGGGAAGCAAAATGGCTCCACAATATGCAAATCTTTTCATGGCCAAGCTTGAAGGTGACTTTTTATCCTCTTGCCCTATCAGGCCTCTGGCCTATTACCGTTATAACGATGACATTTTAATCATCTGGCCAGAGTCTGCGCAACAGCTGAACACTTTCCATGAACACTTTAATCAGTTTCACCCCACCATCAACTTAACACTTAACTACTCCTGCACTGAAATCAGCTTTCTGGACACCATCATTAAACTATGGAACAATGAAATAGAGACATCTCTGTACCGGAAGCCAATTGATCGTCCAACATATCTCCAATGGGACAGTTTTCATCCAAAACACATAAAAAACTCTATTGTCTACAGCCAGGCCATCAGATGCAATCAGATATGTTTCAACCCTACAGGTAGAGACAATCATCTTGAGGACCTCAGAAAAACCTTTTTGAACCAGGGCTACCATCCAATTGAAAATCAGATTGCAAGAGCCACTAGAATATCAAGGAATCATCTACAAAACTAGAGAAAAAAACAACCGGGTTCCTCTCGTAGTCACCTACAATCCAAGGCTGGAGGTGCTTAAGAGGAGCTGCACGGAAACTGCAACCACTTCTACAAAAAGATGCCTGACTAAAATCAATATTTCCGGATCCCTCACTCTTGTGTTTTAGACAACCTCCGAAACCAAAAAACATCATTGTCAGAAGTGCCCTATCCTCTCCAGCAGTTACAGGAACTGCTCATTTTACAAAGTAACTTCAAATCTCAGAAAAAGAGAAAAATTTGGAATACAAATTGATAACAACCTTTGACACATTCAAAACAGGATTGAATGTCTCACATGGATTCATGCGTTTTTATATCAATTGAAAAGGCATTTGGGGATATAAATCTTCCAACAGACCCCAGTTAGAGGACAATGAACTTTTGACACTTGACACTCGCATGGATTTATAGATTTCTACTCTCACTGGGGAATTTCCAGGTCTCCACAGGACACTAATCATAGAACAATAATACAATCAGTTCCTCTTATCTCGGAATTTTGACTTTACTTTCCCAGATCCTCTCCCCCTCCATAGCCTGACTCTGCTTTACATCACCTGTCGTATTTACTGCATCATCTCACCCTTATATATATATGTGTGTGTCTTCAAAATTTGTGTCATTTTAGCCTGATGAAGAGGCCATAGTGTCCAAAAAGCTTGCTTTGCTTATGTGGCACCACTGCGGGTAAGTGTCACAGAGTCACCTGGTGCACAGAGGAATTTCCACATCAGGTACGCTACAAATGCAACACCTTCCACCCCAGACCTGAAGGGGGAGCTCTACTTGCTGCATTCAAGGAAGTTCCCCCATAAATTCAGGCCCGGGGGAGGAGTTAAGCAGTTCAGTGACCAGTCTCCTGGGACACTTGTAGCATAGCGTAGTAGAGAGCCAGGGATGGCAGGAGAAGGGGCAGTGCCCAGCAACAGGTTCTCACCACCTGCAATACAAGCAAGGAACACAGGAGAGGTCAGGGCTGAGCTTCAGGCAGGCCAGGACATTAACACACACACAAGAACAAAGAGGCCTCGCAACTCACTGGGTGTGGAGATTCTAAAGTGCCTCCCAACCAGCTGGAGTGTACCCTCGACGCTACCTGCAATTCCATCAGTAAAAGGTATGGAAACATGTCCCAGCGTGTGTGTGTCTGTATTGCAGCCCCTGATCCTGCCCTTAACACAGAGTGCCTGCCAGCATCTCCACCTGATGAGACACCTTCCCCTGCAGCAACAGAGACAAGGCTGAGTGGAGACCTGCCTCCCTGTGTAGAATCCCTGCATCCATCCCTGCCCCGCAGACCCCACTCCACCTACGGGGAGCGTTATCATCTAGCTGCAGCAACACCATCCCCGGAGGTCTGAAGGCAGCGCTGGTATCTTTACTGGGTACCATAGGTGGCGTCACAAACTTTTATTATTTTTCTTTTTAACCCCATTTTTAGCGACCACCAGGGCCACAGGCTTGGGCAAGCCACCCGTGACAACCCCACATAATCAATGACCGGGACACGGGTACCCAAGGCCCTGGGGTGGGTCACGTACTATCTTTTCAGTTAGCCATTACAAGGTATCAACCACTGAGGACTCTCAGATTCTAAGGCCGGTTTCACACCACAGCAACATCAGCCCCGATTGTGCAGTAATGCAGCCCTATGGGGCCGGATGGTAGCTATGTGCCATCCGGTTTCCATCTGTCTGGGAGGATCCGGGAAAATTCGGATTTTTCTCCCGGAACACAAAAACGTTGCTTGCAGCATTTTTGTGTCCGGGAGAAAAATCGGATAAAATCGGATCATCCTGGACCTGGCGCCATAGACCCCCATGTTAGGGGGCACCGGATCGTGCTGATTCTGGCATAAAATAGGATCCGGGAGCCAAAAGCCGAGTGCTGGAGTTTAGCAGCGAGCGCTGATAAACTTCAGCACCATGAGCTGTCCCCTACCAAGACTTCAGGACCACGGCTAGCTCCCCGCTAGATCTTGACATTTCTGCAGCTACTGCTGTGATGTCCCGAATCCGGCTGCAAACCGGACCGGAGAGCATATTTGCCCTCTGGTTCTGTTTCAAAATCATGTTCGGGCTGTCAGGTTTACACCTAATCTTGCCGTGATGTGAAACCTGCCTTATGAAAATGTGATAAATTTAAAGCTTCCTATAAAAATTATTCAGGACTTTCAATGTGTATCAGATGGTTGAGATTAAGTTTTAGTTAATATTTTAACTTTCTAAAGTCCAATATGAAGAGAGAACTTATTATTTATTGGCATTCAGCTCGATCTTCAGCCATGATGACTTGATGGATAAACGCTGTGGTGCTCTGAAAGGTGTAGTGCTGGAAGGAAGGTACATTTATCCCAGTATGGCAAAATGTGACCAGGATTTTCCCTAAGGCCAACATCACACCATGTTTTTTGCCGTCAGGCTGTGTCCGGTGCTTTGCAGGCGGCATCGGACACAGCCTGACAGCTCCGGACAAATGGAACCGGAGGGTTAATATGCCCTCCGATCCTGTTTGTAGCTGAATTTTGCAGAGTGCAGCTAAGGAAGCTGTCCCCTGCTGAAATGGTGTTGAACCACTTCACAGGGGACAGCTCCCTGGTGTTGAAGTTCAACATAGCTCAAGCGGAACTGCAGCAGCCGGCGTCTGGCCCCAATCCTCCCGCCGCCATAGACTCCCATCTTAGGGAGCGCTGGATTGCCCCGGATCTAGGAAGATCCAATTTAGGCAGATTTTGTTTTGCCCCGGGACACAAAAACGTTACAAGCAAAGTTTTTGTGTCTGGGAGGAAAATCTGAATACACACAGATCCTCCCGGACACATGGACACCGGATGGCACATAGCTGCCATCCGGCTCCATCTGGCCCCATAGGGCTGCATTAGGACAAAATTGGGTCCAGGGCTTTCAGGTTCACCCCGGACAGCCCTGGACCTGATTGTACCATGGTGTGAAGCCGACCTAAGTCTCTGGGTTTTCAGGTCATCACTTGGCATGCACAGCTGCAGCAATCAAGCCTGCATAAGCCAGTTAGTGAGGGAATCTGAGTGTGTGCGGAGCTAGGCTGCAGTAAGTCTGAATATGCTGTATTGTTTGGTAATACATGCTTTAGGGGTCTGTGACAAGACTCCAGCAACCCTGGGAATGGCACCTGATGGCCGCCTGCGGACTGCAACTAACCACATCACTAGTGGTGACCAGGCGGCAGCTTAAGCCCGTCCCGTGCAAGGGTGAATCTGAGACTGGTGGTTCTCCGAGTTGGAATACATTTATGTTGGATTTTTTTTCCTTTCTGCCACCTGTTGTTTGAAGTGTGAATAAAACACTAACGTTTGGACTTTACACATGTGTGTTGCCTCATAACTGCATCCCTGCCGCTGCCTACCAGAGCAAATCCCTACATTGTCCTGTAGGAAGATCGATCTTGTGCATGTCTTGATATATCCACCAGGGTCTTCTCTGCCATTATCTTGGTTGTATCAAACCATTGGGTTGCTGGTCTTCCTTTTGGCCTTGTACCTTCTATTCTTCCCATCATTTTCTCTTCGCATGATGTGTCAAAAGTAGGCAAGTTGTAGTTTGGTGATTCTTGCTTTGAATGACTTGTCTGGCTTGATTTTTTCCAAAATGGATTTGTTTCTTCTTGTTTCTTCTTCTTGCCATCCATGGTATTGATAATATCCTTCTCCAGCACCACATTTCAAAGACATTGACTCTTCTTCTGTCTTGTTTGTTTATCATCCATGGTTCACTTCCATGTTACTACATAAAAGACCAGACTTTGTATGAGCCGTGTCTTTGTTGCCAGTGAAATATTCCTTGATTTTAAGACCTTGTCCAGTAACTACATTGTTGAATTTCCCATAGCTATTCTCTTATTGACTTCCGGTGTTTTCGCTGCATCTTGAGTGATCATTGGTCTGAGTAGGTTGAATTTCTTTACCATTTCTAGTTCGTCGCCGTCCATCTCAGATGTGTCCTTGTCGTACCTGGCAGTAGTCAAAATCATTCTCTTCTTTGTGTTGAGTAGCAGTCCCATATTCGAGCTTTCCATCTTGACACTCTGTAATAAGTCCTTCATTCCATCTACACTTGTTGCTATCAGTGTTGTATCGTCTGCGTTTCTCAGATTGTTGATGATTCTTCCACCAATCTTGATTCCTCCTTCTTTTTTGTCAAGTCCAGGCTTCCTGACAATAGCTTCTGCATATAAATTAAAGAGAAATGGTGAAAGGATGTGGCCTTGTCTGATGCCTCGCTGTACTTTGAACCATGCTGTGTCACCATATTCTGTTCAGACTGTAGATTCTTGGTCAATGTAATGGTTCCTAATGAGGCTGATCAGATGGTTTGACACACCCATATCCTTAATTGTATTCCAAAGTTTCTGGTGATCAACACAGTTGAAGGCTTTGCCAAAGTTAATGAAGCGAAAATAGAGCTACTATTCATTAGACATTTCCATTATCAATCTCATGTTAGCAATTACATCTCTTGTTCCTCTGCCTTTTCAGAATCCTGCTTGTTGCTCTGGCAACTCTTTGTCAAAGTAATAACCACTCCATTGATCCGCATATATTACTTTCACCTATGGTATAAAGCACAAGGGGAAATGTTTGCAAATCCTTCATAGACATATATCAACAAAGAAAATTAAGATTTTAAATGCTTTTATTTCAAGAATTATCTAAAATGACTTGCATACAGGGTTGACATAAAAGAGAGACAAATTGCACTAGCCCCAATGCCAAATAGCGATTTCCTATTTTGCATGACTCTCACAATTGTCATGTGGTACAGACCATCTTGCATATGGTATTTATGATGCCTGTGGTATTTGTGTCTCTGTATTGAGTTGGTATACTAATTTAGCATTGGGGCTAGTGCAATTTGTCTTTCTTTTATGTCAACCCTGTTTGCAAGTCATTTTTGATAATTCTTGAAATAAAAGCACTTAAAAATCTTAATTTTCTTTGTTGATCTTTGTCAAAGTAAGGTTGAAGCCGTCTTTGTAGGATCTTCAGCAGTATTCTGCTGGCATGAGGTGTAAGCGCAATAGTCCGATAGTTTCCACAATTGGTAAGTAGAAGAGAATTAAAGGAAAACTTAGAAAAAAGAATTATAAAAATTAGAATAGAGAACTATATTCTGTTATTGTACACCAACCAGGCTGTTTTTTATGTTCCAATACCTCTTACACAGGGGTTTTAACTGCCATAGGCCCTGGAGTAAGTTTGAATCAACTCCCCATAACCACCTATTATTTATATGCATAGGTCATTGTTTGTCTTCTAAAATCGTTAAGTGTATCTACCCGTCTCCATCCCTCTTAAAAACAATTAAACATCTAAAAACCACAAGCATATAAACAGCAAATAACATGATTATTCAAGTAAATATACCACCTCTTAACTCAACAAAATCTACTATACTAACAAAACATAACAACTTAAGAAACAGATAATAAAGCATGACCATGACCACATATTACCACAAAAAGGGGATTTTTGTGTGTACTCTCAGTAAAATCCTATTCCCTGAGCCTGGGTGTTATGCTGCAGTTTACTAGGAGGCGACACTAAGTAGAATCTGAAAAGAACAGAGTAACTCCTCCCCTGCAGTATACATCCCCTGGCTGGCACAAGCCAAACCAGTTCAGTGACCAAAGCAGTAGGAGAGATAAAACATAAGTAAGAAGAGAACTCAAAGAACTAAAAAAGAACATCAATCGGCTCAGAACAGGCAAAAGGGAGGGTGCTGTGTCCCCCAATTAGAGGCTCAGAAAAGAAGGATTTTACGGTGAGTACACACAAAAATCCTCTTTTCTCAATCGCCTCATTGGGGGACACAGGACCATGGGAGGTCCTAAAGCAGTCCCTGGGTGGGCATGTAGAAAGAACACAGGACAAAGATCAATAGCCTTTTGCAAGAAATACATTCTAGAGATGACCTACCGCCGCCTGCAAGATACGCCTACCCAAACTCGCATCTGCCGAAGAATAAGTATTGACATTGTAGTGTTTCGCAAAAGTGTGCAAGCTGGACCAGGTGACAGCTTTGTACACCTCTCAGCGGATGCCTGGTGTTGAATGGCCCAGGATGCTCCTGCCACACGTGTTGAGTGCACTCTTAACCCAACTGGAATGGGCATGTTCCATAATTGATTTGCTTCCCAAACGGTTGACTTAATCCAATGTGGCCTTGGATGCCGCCATGCCCTTCTGGTGAGCCTCTGGGAGAATGAAGAGAGAATCAGACTTCCGGATGGGTGCTGTCCTAGAGACATAGTACCTAATAGCTCTAACCAGATTGAGTGTGTGCAGAGCCTTCTCCACATGGTGCACCGGCGCTGGGCAAAATGAGGGGAGAGAGATCTCCTTATTCAGGTGGAAGAAACCACCTTTGGGAGGAATGATGGTACTGGCCGGAGCACAATCTTATCCTGGTGGAAAATAAGGAAAGGCGCTCTGCAAGAAAGAGCTGCCATCTCAGAGGCATGACATGTAGAAGTTATTCCCACGAGAAAAGCAACCTTCCAGGATAGGAGAGAAAGGGAGACCTCCTTGAGATGCTCAAAGGGGGTGTCTGAAGGACGTCTAGGACCAGATTTAGGTCCCACGCTTCTAATGGCCTCCTATAAGGGGGAACCAGAAGGGACACTCCATGAATGAAGGTCCTGACCTGAGGTTTAATAGCAAGGCATCACTGGAAAAGCACCGAGAGTGCAGCCGCTCGAGAGCTGGCTGGAGCTGGGGAATAAAGTAAATTGCGGGTCTGGGAATGGTGCAGAATAATATACAACCCTGGCACACTAAAAATGAGATTTGAAAGTTGAATCTTTTGTGTTTTTTTTATTAATTTGCAGAAGAAGGTAAATCATAACGTTTTGGCTCAACACGAGCCTTCCTCAAATGGTTCTGTACAAAATACAAATCAATAATACGAAAATCATATAGAGTCATATAGAAATTGCATTCTAGTGGATCACGCCGGGTGATTGTGGTCTTGAGGTGTTGGTGATGATACTGTGATGATATGGATTAAGGGGCAAGGTGATTGGAAACAGTGTGATGTGAGAAAGGTAAAATGAGTGGCATGTAGATGTGTGGAGTGAAGGATTAGAGGGAAAAGTGAAGAAATAGACAAATATAGGGGGACAAAGATAAGGGGCTAATAGCTAATAGTTGTAAAAAATAGAATGATTGAAAAAATTGGTATATACCTTCTTTAGAAAAAAGAGTGTACTTGGAAGGTACATGTATCCTATAGTAGGTAGTTCTGGATACTGACTAGGTGAATTACTAGGTATTATTGAGATAGACTTCACAAATGTAAGTCACATTAATGAACTAGAGCAGATCACAAAATGCTTAATGGTAAATATGAAAATATATGGGAATGAATAGGATTGCATGCATGATGTGATACATGATAGTTACTGTTGGAATCTGTGTTAGACAAATGTCTAGTGGGATACTATAGTATAGGGAAAGTAAAATTATATGTCAATCTGGGGGGAAAAAAACCAAGGTATAAGGATACAAAAAGTATGGTGAAAATATAGAGAAGGATGTAAGACAGGGGAACATACCACTGTATAGGGATCAGTAAAGTGACTCCTGTCCTGAAAGGAAGAGAGGTTCCAATAAGAAAACAATGGAGGTATATGCACAGGAAGGCTCATAGTCAAAGTGACTAAATGAGCCAAATTACCTTTAGTTGAGGGTGTAGAGCTCATAGGGCTAATGTAGGTGTGTGGACCCAGGAGCAGGGAAATTCCCTGACCGGCCGCTACTTATAGCAGGTCGGGAATGAGAGACGCTGCGAAAACCAGAAGTGCGTCACCGGGCAGATGCACAAGGCGCATGCACGGCGCCCGTCGCCATCTTGGTGGGGGAATTTTTGTCTGGATTTGAACAGAGCGCATGCGCGAGCTGCGCAGATAGGAAGTGTGGCGTTTGTGGCTGTGGTGACGCAGGGAGCGTCCCTGGTGATGTGTAGCATGTATAAAGTGATGGTGGAGTATTGTGACAGGTCCATCAATATGGTGAGGGATTCAAGCCATGCAGTTAAAACATGCAATGCGTTCCATGTGCAGTAGTGTCCAGTGAGGGTGCTACATTTCATGTTCCTTTCTAGAATAGAAAAGGGACATGTTAGTACAACCATATTAGTTACTTTTCATGATTGATTTAAGTACAGAACAAATCATTGATCAAAATTGATTAATCAATAAAACAATGTGACAATTGTAGGATTTACGATAGCCCAATCTACACAACTCTCCAATCTGATGCTGGAATAGAAAAAAGAACGTTATTGTATTTTTTGCTCAAATTAAAGTGGGCAATTTTAATAGTATAACTCAAATTCACGATTCATGCCCTTGGGATGAAGGGTATTGAGGTGGTATATCCAGAAAGATTCTCTTTCTTTAAGTTTTTGTATACGGTTCCCTCCTCTCCTAGCTAGAGGGACATGTTCTATTACTTGAAATTTGAGTTGACTTACAGTGTGTCCTTTTTCTATAAAGTGAGCTGGTACAGCATTTTGTGATCTGCTCTAGTTCATTAATGTAACTTACATTTGTGAAGTCTATCTCAATAATACCTAGTAATTCACCTATTATAGGGTCAGTATCCGGAACTACCTACTAAAGGATACATGTACCTTCCAAGTACACTCTTTTTTCTTTTTTTTTTTTAAATAAATTTTTATTAATTTTCTCCTTTAAACAATACACAACAAAAAAGCAAGAAAAAAATACATTTCCAACACAATATAATACAAGACACTACAAGATCACCATTATTTGGGATTTCCTGTACATACTGTAACAGACAACAAACAAAAAAAAAAAAAAAAAAAAAAAACAACACCCTTATTCGCAACATTACAGAAGCAAATACACTCTTTTATAGATTAACCTTTATAATATTTACACATCAACCATGGTCTCCACATCTTTCGGATTTTCTCCCCTCTGGTTCTAAATTGATATAACATCATTTCATTTTGACACTGTATATTTAACCTCTCTATTACATTTTTTATAAGTGGAGGATTAACCTCTTTCCATTTAGTTGCTACCGTCATACGAGCGGCTATTAACACATGCGAAACAATACCTCTCATTTGTTTTGGTAACCTATTCATACCCATGTGTAGGATTACCTGAGATATTTTTATTTGAATTGTTTCTCCAGTAATTTCTTTGATTAATTCTATCAGCCCGGTCCAAAAACAACTTAAGGCCGGGCATGCAAACCAAGTGTGTATCAAAGATCCCACCTGGCCGCACCCTTTCCAACATAATTTAGAATATTTGGTATTCATTTTTGCTATTCTATCCGGACATAAATACCACCTCATTTGTGTTTTTTTTATTTGCTCTACATGATTTATACACGCAGTGTATTTTTTAATTTCATTTATACTATTTCCCCATTCTTCCAATGTTAGCTCCTCTCCTAACTCCTGTTCCCATTTTTTCATGTAGGCAAATTTACTTCCATTCACCGGATTAATTAAAATTTTATAACATTTAGATAGGCATTTCCTGTTATTCCCTCCTATCATAATATATCTCAAAATATCTTCTTCCTTCCTATGCACTCCGTTTCCTCTATATGAATTTTTATTTAAATAATGTTTGATTTGCAGATATTGGTAGAAATATCTACGTACTCCCTCAAATTTACCAGCCACTTGATCAAACGGTAGTACTCCCATTGGTCCCTCTATCTCTCCTACTGTTTGTATTCCTGCATCCTTCCAGTTTTGTAGGTTTAGATATGGGATATGTGGTTCTATAGATAGAATAGATAATGATGTTCTCATCAACCTGTTATGATTGGGGGTTAATGATCTCCAAACCCGTAAGGCCGCTTGCATTGTCAATAGTGGCGGTACAGTTGTGGTTCGCTGTAATATTTCCGCTTCCATTATAAATCGAGTCGAGCCCCGTCTAGAATAGACCTTCTCAATCTCCAACCATTTATGATCTACACTCTTTTTTCTAAAGAAGGTATATACCAATTTTTTCAATCATTCTATTTTTTACAACTATTAGCTATTAGCCCCTTATCTTTGTCCCCCTATATTTGTCTATTTCTTCACTTTTCCCTCTAATCCTTCACTCCCCACATCTACATGCCACTCATTTTACCTCTCTCACATCACACTGTTTCCAATCACCTTGCCCCTTAATCCATATCATCACAGTATCATCACCAACACCTCAAGACCACAATCACCCGGCGTGATACACTAGAATGCAATTTGTATATGACTCTATATGATTTTTGTATTATTGATTTTTATTTTGTACAGAACCATTTGAGGAAGGCTCGTGTTGAGCCAAAACGTTATGATTTACCTTCTTCTGCAAATTAATAAAAAAAACACAAAAGATTCAACTTTCAAATCTCATTTTTAGTGTGCCAGGGTTGTATATTATTTTGGATACCCTTTTTCCCTTGAACACCTTTTATAAGCAGTTGAGCCTGCCCTTATCCTTTGGGGAATGGTGCAGGGCCGGCGCGGAGGTACAGGGCGCTGCATTTTTAGCCATCTGATTGAACCCTCTGACTTTGCCCTTCCCAGTTTGCGGTCTGTGTGAGGACCAGTCTGCAGACAACTCCAGTAAGGGCCCAGGAGGGTAGATGGGGAAAGCCTGGAAGGATTACCTGGTGCTGGCTCCTGTAACCCATAGTCCCTGTGAGATGAGAATGGGGAGGGCGGTGGGTAAGGTGAAGATATCGGCGCCTGAGACCCAGGGTCCCTGGGAAGGGAGGGTGAGGAGGGCCAGGGATCCCAACCATGTTACCAGGCTCCTGCAACGCAGTGTCCCAACTGTGGGATCTGGGGAGGACTGTAGAGCTCCTGTATGTTACCGGAAGTCTAGACCCGATTATCCTTGTTGCAGAGGGAGATATAGGGAGGTAACACTCCGTCTGCCCTTCTGAGGATGGTGAAGATCGGAATGCTAATGGAACCGTCGCCTTGTTAATAAAAATGAAAGTAAAAAATAAAAAATATTGGCCCTTGTCACAGAAGGGAGTATGTGGAGATAACACCCCACGTTCCCATCTGTTGGTGGTTGTGGGAGAGCGGTACGCGAGGGCATCGTCGCCCGTCTATTTCAATCGGAGGGAAAAGCGAAGAAAAAAGTTAATATGCTGGTTATCTCCGGGAAATTCACAAAACACTGCTGTCAAAGCAGCAGAATGCCTGGCATAGCTATTATATCTACAGATCTTCATCTGTAGATATATAGCTATCGGGCTTTCCTATGTCGGGAGAATAGCACACGCGCGACTGACTCAGGAGTGCTGTCTGGGTGCGAGGTTTCCTCGCACCCATAGACTTTCATTAGCCACTCGCACATCAAACACGTGTTCAGTTGCAGCATGCTGCAAATGAACTCGCATTAGACTCGCAGTGCGAGTTCAGCGCAGGGGACACGCACCAGTGTGCCCTGCCTGATAAGGCAACACTGGTCAGAGTGCAATGCGAGTTTCCCTCGCATTGCACTCGCGCGAGTCACTTCACAGTGTGCCTTCAGCCTTACACAAAACCTCCAAATATTTATCAATGTAGATTACTTTCTGTCTGAAAAAAATCAAGTGATCATACATTGTTCTCTAATTTTGATCGCCACTGTATATGTATTAAGTATAGATACACTCAGTAACCCCCTAATGATGTTTTCTTTTATCATAGTCAATTAGTTTCCTTGTTCTCTTCCATCTAGCCTAGACCACCGTGAAAATTCCATACCATCTACATTGTCATGCCTTGGGACGACTGATGGACGGACTCGCCGATGTTCGGGGTTGGCAAGCTGGCCAGAGTTTTCCTTAAAGTCTTGGTTCGGGACCGGACTTGACCCCAATTTGAGTTCAAACCCCAACGTCAATTCATGGTGCTTTATGCGGCTCTTCCTGAGGCCCTGGTGCTGAGGCATCGGGGTGATAGAAGGGGTTATTGACAGCTGAGTATTGACAGCTTGTCATTAAGCCCAGAATGATAATGTTCAGGTTACCATACATTTACCAACAGCCATAGATTTTTAGTTCACGTTGACATAATTAAGGCTATGTGGGGTTAAAGAACTTGCAAATTATTGAATACAATCCTATGAGACCTTTGAGTGTTTTACATGTTTTTAAGGTTTCTGGTAGCTTTGCAGGACTTGCGAGTTGCTGCAAAACAGCACACAGTGAATTGAATTTTGGGGAAAAATTAGTTGAAGCTGGGGCATTTGAAATTGAATAAAGTTGCTCAACTCTAAAGGTACTGTCACACGGGGCAACATCGCCGGCAACATCATGGGCAACTCAGGGGCGTGGCAAAGTTGCTACAACATCGCTCGGGCGTTGCCCCGTGTAACAGGATGATTTCAACGGCGATAAGTTGCTTGAGCAGAGTTGCCAGGTTTTGTTGGGAAACCTGGCAATGTTGCTCAGGCGATCTGCCAGAATCGCCCAATGTGACACCGTAACAGCGATGTTAAAAGCAACTTCCCCATTCACAGCAATGTTAATGATCGCTGCCTGGGTTGAGTTTAACCCTTGCAGCAAAAGTTGCTTTCAACATCGCTGCTGCGTTGCCGGCGATGTCTCCTCGTGTAACATCTCCACAGTGATCTTGGCAGAATTCCCAAAACGTGCGCGCTCCCGTGAGTTGCCGGCGATGTTGCCGGAGATGTTGCCTCGTGTGACGGTACCTTAGTCGTAACATAAATCACAAATTGTATTGCGAATATATGATGTAAAGTATTTCCTGGGGTTTGCAATTATGGAAAGGCTCCAAGTTCCAGATAGGGTTGTTACCTTTTCACCCCAAAATCCTCATCAATAAAGCAGCTACCTATTGGGTGGGCTGAAGTGAAATAGTATGTACTGTATACACCAGCTAACAAATATGTTATTATTTCTATGTAGGCGGCTTTGTGGCTATATGGGTAGCACTGCAGCCTTGCAGCGCTGAGGTCCTGGGTTCAATTCCCATCAAGGACAACATCTTCAAGGAGTTTGTATGTTCTCACCGTGTTTGTGTGAGTTTTCTCTGGGCACTCCGGTTTTCTCCCACACTTGAAAGACATACTGATACGATATTTAGATTGTGAGCCCCAATGGGGACAGTGAGTTCAAATGTATGTAAAGTACTATATAAATGAGTAAAAATTATTATAATATTATTACCATATATACTCGAGTTTAAGCCACCCTGAGTATAAGCCGAGGCCCCTAATTTTACCACCAAAAAGTGGAGTAACTTACTGACTCAAATATAAGCCATTGGTGGGAAATGCCACAGCCCCCATCCTGGTATATCTGTCCCCATCATGGTATATATCCCCCCTTCCTGGTATAGCTGTCCTCATCCTGGTAAATAGCCCCCCATCACGGTATATAGCCCCCATCCTGTTATATAGTCACCCCATCACAGTATATAGCCTATCCCATCCTGATAAAAAGCCCATCATCCCTGTATATGTTTCCCATCATAGTATATAGCCCCTTATCAGTGTATATAGCCCCCATCATTGTATATAGCCCCCCCATCATCTATATAGCCCCCATCATTGTATATAGCCCCCTCATCCTGGTACATGGCCCCCCTCATTGTATATAGCCCCCCAATGCTGGCACATGCCCCTTATCATTATATATAGCCCCCCATGCTGGCACATGCCCCCCATCATTATATATAGCCCCACATGCTGACACATGCCCCTCATCAATGTATATAACTTCCATACTGCACATGACCCCCATCATTGTATATAGCACCCCATGCTGCACATGCACCATTGTATACAGCCCCCCATGCTGGCACATGCCTCCTATCATTGTATATAGCCCCCCATGCTGGCACATGCCATCTCATCAATGTATATAACCCCCATGCTGGCACTGCCCCCATCATTGTATATCGTCCATAGCTGGCCCGGCGACACATTTATGCACGCATAGCACATGAGAGAACCAGACATGGCGGTGTCTGCAGGGATTCGCCAGAAAGGTAATGTAAATACTATGATGGGGGGGGGGGCACAAATACACTAAGTGTAATGTAATATGCTCTGCTCCACCTGCCACTGATGGACAGGGGGTGCAGTGCATATTAGTTACACTAATGCGCGGCCCCACGTGACCTCTCACTCCCTCTGCAGCCCCCTCCCACCTCCTTCAGCCCCCAGTTACTGCCCGCCCCCCCTCACAGCAAATACTGAGTGACTCGAGTATAAGCCGAGGGAGGCACTTTTCAGCACAAAAATTGTGCTGAAAAACTCGGCTTATACTCGATTAAATACAGTATTATTGCATTGTTTATACTACACATGGGGACAGTGTTAATTATAACCTGTAAATTACTTGTCAGTGTTCCTTTTCATGTTATTTTCTACACTCCTCATTTTCATAATTAGTTTTCATATAAACTGAATTCTCAAGGATTCTGTGTGAAAAAACACAATAACAGTTTTATCACATTGAATAAAGGTCACAATATATTGTTTTAATAGTTAATGTAAATTAAAATATTTATCTTGATAAATTACTTGGTTGTAGAGTAATCTAAAGCTGATTAGTGTTTCGAATCCTATTCGTAGTTGACATATGAAATGGTCAAGATTACTTTAGAGATCATATAAGCCAATCCATTACATTGCCTGAGCGTCTGCAAAAATCTACAAACTGCTCATTAACCTCTAACACCGGCAGGCAAAAAAGTATTACATCCTCATCACTGTCACTATAGAGGCGTTGTGTGTAAACCTAGCTCATTAAGGATATTGATTTATAGCAAAGATATTATTTAGAATTAATCAGATTGTGCCAATCATTTCTTCTTTCAGTGTTACTACATTTGAATCTATGGATAATATCTACGGTGGATTTATGTGCTCCCTCGTTATTTGGATGTATTTTCCAAATTTTGCTTCCACACTTTAAAAACTCATAAAGAGACAAAAAAAAAGCCGGCTCATCCAGTCTTATTGTGTCTTATTGAATCCTCCTCCTTTCTTGCCACTGGATCATCCCCAAATGTTTGCAATGTGGTGCCCCCGTTGGTCAGGCGTCACACTGGTGTATTACACCCATAAAAGCGGTGTAATTGTCCTAACTGTAAGTGAATGCAGGGTTGGTAGGAGGGACCCAATTCCAGCACTCTCGCACTCAAGCCGGGGTGGTACCCTAGGGGGAGGGTTAGGGGAGTCGGAAGGTTAGAACAGGCGAGTTGCAAACTAGACCTGAGGGAAGATGAATGGGGGTCCTGAGTGGACCTTAAGAGAGGATGCCTGACGCATGAGTCTGGGCCCGAAAGAGAAAGGGGGAAAGCCAGAGCGGAGCGACCATACTCCGGGAGCTTCCCCAGTCCACCACAGAAAGCCGGATCTGAGGAAACGACCGGAGTCCATCTCCGTAGCCGTCAACCGGTTGCTGGGGCCTGTTTACGAGCCACAGCACCCTGCCACACACGGAGAGGTCCACCCGGTTCTCCATAGAGGTCGGGGTCCAGGTAACAGAGAGAGAGAGAGGAACTTGATTACTACCTCAGCGGGACTGGGAAGAGACTTATCCGAGGCAGGGCTAACAGGACACGGGTTCGTTAACTAAGGCATACCGCGGGTATCTCCAAACTGCCTTGCATCCATTTACGGTCACCTGAAAGGTTACCTGTGAACAACATAATTTATGAACTGTGGACCACGTATTCGTTGGATGCTTGTTCCCAGTAAAGTCCCCCGGAAAGAGTGAAACTGCCTTCGTGTCTCTCTACTGCCATCATTGAACTTTTATTTCAGCTAACGCTGCCCCGAAGGCCAGCTTCACCTGTAGGAAGCTATACCACCCTTACCGCAATACCAACACCCTCAGGAGGACTGCAGCGGTGCTGTGATCCCTCACCAGGTACTACAGGTTGCATCACGAACTATTCTCACAAAAACTATATTTAAGAAGTCACCGATCCCCAGAGCCACGGACTCGGGTGCAGCCACCAGTGATAGCGTCCCCCTGACACCGTGCCCGAGCTCTGAGTACCCCGGCCTGGGCGGGTCATGCAACACTGTAAAAATGCAGCTGCAGACTGTTATTCTTTAGCGTGGGGGGCCCTAAAACAATGAACCCTCACACCACTGAGAATACCAGCCCTCAGCTGCCTAGTTTTACCTTAGCTAGCAATTAAAAATAGGATAGAGCCCACACATTTTTTTTGCCAGCCAAGGTAAAATTAGACAACTGAGGGTGGCAGCTCGCAGCTCTCAGCTTTCACTGAGCTGGACTGAAAAATACTGCAAAGACCCATACATTTTTAAAAAATTGTATTTATTTAACACACTATGATGACAGGTTGGTTGTCATACACTAATATGTATGGCAACCAAGCATAATCAGCGTCCAGATTGAGGAAATGCAGTATAATTGCAACAGCCAATCACAGACGCTCATGTAGTGTATGACTACCAACCTGCCATATTGTGTTAAATAATTAAATAATTAAAAACAAAATGCGTGGGGCTTCGCTGTATTTTTCAGTCTAGCACAGATAAAGCATTCGGCTGAGAGCTGCCACCCTCAGCTGTCTAATTTTACCTATGCTGGCTAAAAAAAATGTGTGGGCTTTGCCCTATTTTTAATTACCAGCCAAGGTAAAACTAGGCAGCTGAGGGCTGGTATTCTCAGCGTGGCAGGGATCTTCATTATTGGGCCCCCCACACTATAGAATAGCAACCTACAGCTGCCCTTGAAAATGGCACATTCATCATAGCGCTATTTCCAAATGCTTTACTAGGCTCTTCCAGCCTACGGGTAGCATGCTGGCTTAATACCAGCTTTGTATTACCAGCTGGTATTAAGCCCTGAGATTCTTAATATTGGGCCAAGTTAGACACGGCCATTAAGAATCTCAAATAATTGGTTAAAAAAGACACAACACAAAGAAAAATCATTTTATACAAAATAAAAACAGAGACACTTAGTAACTTTATTTTTGTTACTCCTAGCCCACCCTCATAACCCTCCATGATCCTCTGCAACATCTTCATTGGAGGCTATGGTGAAAAATATAGCGTTCTTTCTCCACAGTCTCCAGTCACTGAATAAAAGAGTTGCAAATCTGTCCATGAGCGGTGACTCGCTGAGGTCAATTTAGGTCATTGTTAAGGTAACCATGGTATCTGCTATGATTAGCGGCCACCATGGTTACCTGAACGATGACCTCAGATGACCTTAGCAAGTCACCGTACACCTTTAGCAGAGCTGGTGGTGATTGACATGCGTGGCAGCTGATCTAGTCACTATAGTAAGCAAGTCAGGGAGCAGATTAGCTGAAACTATCTGGTCACATGATTAGATTGCCATGGTAATCAGATCTGCTGACTGCACACGACACTCACCGACAGTGCGAAAGCGGAAGTGAGAGGGAGTGTGTGAAGATGGACCGGCGCAATCAAGCAGCGTGACCCGGAAATGTTATCTGTGTCTGTCTGTGTGTGTAGGATATCAATTATATAGAGCTTGGCTCACCTTGGGGAATAAGGGTGCTAAGAGAAAAAAATCAATTACATACAATAAACTCTAGCACACCATGTCAAGTAATAAAGGAGACAAAAAATCTTCTGGATGCTGTATTTTTTATTTTATTATTATCTGGATCCAACCAAGGTTCAGTTGTACAAAAATTTTTTTTATAACATATATTGATAATTTACATAATGAAATAAAAAATACAATGATGATCCATCCATAGTGAATCAAAGATCTAATGAAAAAGTATCTAGGTTATTATATCTGTATGAGAAAACATGCTAGATTTAAATTTAATCACAAAAAAAACCTATGGTATACCTTGATTAGAGATCCTTGCAAGTAAAGGCAAGTATAACTCTGGTCTATAAAACAGGTTGACCACGAAAATGCAATATCTAAATAGAATAGATAAGGAAAAAATCAATGCTACCAGTCAGGACATAGAAAAGATCTAATGAATAAAATGCCAGGAGCAATGTACCATGGTAGAATAAAAAATACCTAGGTTCAGAAGCAGTCAAAACCTAGACTGTATGGACCCCTGGATAATGTAGTAATAGACAGCAACCCTAGTTATGCGGATCGTGAAGTAAGTACTTTATAGTCTAGATATAAGGAAATGCAAAGGATAAAGGATAAGTAAACAATGCATAATGACTGCAAGTAAAGACACAAAGGAACTACCTTATGAAGACTTCCAATGTTGCATGGGGCTCACAGCTTGGGGAAAGCCAATCTGGTGCGATTACAAAGTGAGGAGATATGAAATGAACATTTGCCAGGTCAATTAAAGGCAATTTGCTAAAGGGCATGCACAAAAGTATGTAAGTAATGATGCCAGCAATATGGATCACCATGTGGGTAAGTTAAGACCCCCCCATATACACAAAGAAACCCCTGTTGTGATGTGGGCTGTGAGCGGCGTGTGACCGCGCCGCCACTTGTTAAATGCGGTGGGGAAGTGACGCGGCTGCCTGCTTCCGGTATTTGGAACGCAGGTGGCCGCTGCATGGAACGCAAGCCGCGCATGCGCAGAAGAAGAAAGGAAGATATGAATACAGCACAGCGCCACAAAAGGATACACTACTGGAGACCTGTGTATGGGATCAAAAGTGAAGAATTGAAGAATCAGGAAGGCTGAAAAAGATAAAAGAAAGGAATAAATGTATAAAATAATGCAATATGAGGTATATAGTAAAGCGCCAATATACCTAGCCCAATGGCAAATGTAAACATGCTTAGTGAACACAGAACTAATTATAAAAGACTATTGTTAATCCAATGTGCCAAATGTCAGGTTATACATTACTGCATGAATAAAGATAACATGAAAATATATATAACCAACAATCAATTCAAAGGATGACCTCATATTCCCTATTTAACCCTTTTGGTTCTAGTGTCTGGAGTGTAAAGATCCAGAAGGCTTCCCTCTCTTTTAACCATTTAACACGGTCTCCTCCCCGTCTCATAGGTGGAACATGCTCAATAATATGGTATCTCAACTGGGATACAGTATGCCCTTTGGTTACAAAATGATATGGCACTGGCAATAAAAGGTTTTTACAACGTATTGTAGATTTGTGTTTAGAGATGCGGTCTCGGACATCCTGGGTAGTCTCCCCAACACATCTGAGACCGCACGGGCACTTAATCAAGTACACCACATAAGATGTATCACAAGTTAAGTAATCATAAATGTGAAAAATCTTCCCTGTTCTGGGATGAGAAAAAGTACCTCCCTTAACTAGGTTAGAACACTGTAGGCATCGGTGACAAGGTTAAATACCTTTTTTGGGGGTAGCTAGAAATGTTTGTCATGATTTCACGGTATTAGAACCCATATCGGCACGAACTAAATGATCACGAAGATTTGGTGCTCTTTTGTAGCACCATAATGGTGGGCTTTTAAACTCCTCAATAGATGGATAAGAGTCTGTCAAAAGATGCCAGTGTTTATTAACAATTCCCTGTACGATTTTATTAAAGGAATGAAAGGAATTAACAAATGTAACCCTAGGTAAAGATTTATCACGTGGAGGGTGAGTGAGTGTCTGTGGAGAAGCAATGTCAATTGGATAACCACGTTGAACAAACCTAGAGGTCATCTCATCATGTCTAGCCTGTTTCAAGATGGGGTCAGAGACTATGTTATCAATGTGTATATGCTGCGAATGAGGAAGGGCCCTCTTAGTATGTTTTGGATAACAACTATGAAAGTGTAACACACTATTTTTATCTGTTGGCTTCCGAAATAAATCGGAGGTAATAACACCATCTGCTGAAACTGATATGAGAGTATCCAGAACACTGATATGTTGCGGGTCATGATGTATAGTAAATTTAAGGTCCTCAGATATTGAATTAAGAATATCATAAAAGACCAACAGTTCTGCCAGTGTACCTGTCCAAGTCAAGAAGATATCATCTATATAGCGATACCAGACCAAGGAATGCGACAAAAAAGATGGGTTAGTAAGAATGTGGCGATCCTCAAACCAGGCCACATAAGCATTTGTGTAAGTGGGTGCCACATTACTACCCATTGCCGTGCCTTTAACCTGAGCATAGAACTGATCTTGAAACATAAAGAAATTCTTTTTAAGTATAATGTCCAAAAAATTCAGACAAAAAGATTGCTGTAAATCAGAAAGTACCGAAAATTTTTGAAGAAACCAATGCATAGCCGCAAGTCCCTCTGTGTGTGTGATACTTGTATATAAATTATTGACATCAAGTGTCACAAGTATACTAGAGGGAGGAATCTTCCCCAAAGTATGAAGTTTTGACAAAAAATGCAAAGTATCCCTGATATAAGAAGGTATTAGTGGTATCAGAGGTGCTATGATCCTATTCACTACTATAGCCAGTGGTGATAAAAGTGAATCGGTTAAAGCAACAATAGGACGGCCAGGGGATCGTGTAGGTCTTTATGTATTTTGGGCAAAACATAGAAAACAGGTATCGAAGGATATAATGGCTGTAAGAAATTTGCAACCTTGGTGTCAATGACCTCCATGGTTACATAATGGTCCACTTTATCTTTTATCATACATCTAATGGAACTAGAAGGATCTCTAGATAAGGGTGCATAAGTCGAACCATCAGATAACTATCTTTTAATTTCAGCAATATATTTTGCCCTGTCCATAATAACAGTGGCCCCTCCTTTATCCGCTGGCTTAATTTCTATGGAGCGGTTCTGTTTCAATTGTCTAAGGACTTGAGACTCATGTTTGGAAAGATTATGTCTAATCTTCACATTACCATGGGCAATATTTAACCTCATGTTTTCCACTTCAGAAGATACTAAGGAAGAAAAGGTTTCAACAGCATGGTACGTACGTGGCGGTGAAAAGGAGCTAGGTAATCGGAGATCTGAGTTCTGAAGTTTAAACTGTGAGGTAGATAGAGGAGTAGAAGGGGTCACAGTGCCAGCGTCCGATCTCTTTTCTTTATCAAAATGCACTCGTAGCCTCAACTTGCGGTAAAATCTACGTAAATCCTGATCAAGAACAAAAGCATCAAATTTGGGAGAAGGGCTGAAAGTTAGACCCTTTTGTAATACCTCCAAGTCAGTGGGCAAAAAGGTGCATGATGATATATTATATATTAAGTTATCTGTACCTTAACCGTAATCTGAATGAAGCCGCGGCTCCCCTGACAGTTGTGCAGATACTGAACGTAATGTATGTATAGTATGTGCCGCTGTCCGAGGTCCTGTAGGCTTTTACATTAGATCTATGGGAAGCGCACCGCCATAGATCTACTGTAAAAGCCTACAGGGCCTCGGACAGCGGCACATACTATACGTACATTACGTATAGTATGCGCGCAGCTGACAGGGGGGCCGCGGCTTCATTCAGAAAATTGTACAGAGCCGACAGGAGCTGGCTTACTGTACAGGAGTTATTAACACATTACATGCCCACCTGAGTAGGTAGCATGTCTCTAGGGGAGGTGGGCACCCCCTAGAGACATGATGGCCACAATTATTATTAATATTTAAGCTTTTTTAACTGTGTTAACACTTTGCTCATCCCTGCAGCAGCAGGGATGAGCAAACTGTATGGTTGCCGAATTGCGGCTTCAGCCGCACATTTTGCTTGCAAAATGTGTGGGAAGCCAATTGCGTTCACCGCATCCGGATCTGGATGTGGTGAACGCAATTTCATTAAGAATTGCGACCCTAGTCAAAGTCTATTTTGTATGAAGCTGTATTATGACTCCATATCATTTTTTCTTTGCCTTAGATTTCATACAGGTTACATGGTCTTTATGTATTGATATTATGATAATCATATGCTATATACATCTATATAAATATATAGCCATAGTTAGAAATGTGAACTGTATTTCATCTTATACAACACAGCAGACTACAAGAAATACATATTGCCAATGTGACACTTGTAACATCGACAAGTGCTGTTATTACCCCTCCCAGTAGAGGCCCCTTTGTGAACCCTTCTCTGGTGATCATTTTAACATTCTTCAATCTGCATTTTACATTTGAAATGGTAAAGGGCCATATAAATCGTGGAGCTGAAGTTACACATTTTCTTCCCGATCATAATTCCCAAGATATAGTGTCAAGTGTTAGAAAAGCATTCTCTGGAAAACGCAGCACTTTACATATGTCTCTGCAGAAGACTAACACTAGCTTATTTAGGAAAATATTGTATCACTTCATCTGAGAATAGCATAAAGTAAAGTCAGAGAGCATCATTGTAATACTGGGGCACTTACTTCTTAGACTATGTGCCCTCCCTGTGTATTTGGTGCTAACATTTTCGGCACTAAATACACATCTGGCAGAAATGCGGACCCACAAATGTGTCACATTTTTGGCGCAATTTTGGTCTGTTTTTAGTGCGTATGTGGTGCATTTTTTCTCCTTGTGATTTTTATAATAAAGTCAATAACTGGAGGGCAAAAAAATGCTGTAAAGAAATGAATCACAAAAATTGACATGCTGCACATTTTTCTGCATCCAAAATGTGCACCAAATACACAAGGAAAAAATAAGCATCATTGGCACAGTACTTCTGAATTCTCATAGACTTTGCTGGCTTCATGATATACATGCAGATTTTTATGCAAATTTCTTGAAATACACATCAAAAAAATGCATCAAAAACACAGCGTGGGCACAAGGACTTATTGTACTTTTGATAAAACATTACTCTATCTCTGCTAGTCCTCTTAGTGACAAGCATCTGAAATAAGCTTGTCATATCTCCACTTCCGAACTCTAATTGACAGTTTTGTATCCATGCAGTGTAGGGATAAAGCTTTCAATCGATGGTAATAGTACGCTAAGACAACTCATCATTGAGAGCAAAACAAATCAGCAACAGATAAGACCATAGTTTAAGAAAAACTATTTCAAAATATATGTGACCCAGTGGCATTTCTAGGGGTCTGGCACGGCATCTGCCCTGGGCACAGGAGGCAAGGAGGTGCCATCTCTGTCCTCCTTATGAAGCGCCCAAGGTGTCTCCCCACCGACCGCATATTCTGCCCCCTGTAGTGGGAACCGACTATTCTCTGCTCTCAGAGAAAGGGCCACACGGCGGCTCCTGCAATCAGTTTTACAGAGCGTGTAAAAGAGGAGGCAGTGTGGAGTCAACCGGGTTCCTTTGGGTATAGTCTGCGACATGGTGTAATGGGGTCCTCCTCCAAGTAATACGAAAAAATCCAGCAGAGGTCAGGCATTCTTATTCTGTAAGTGTGCCGGCCCCTTTTCTGCCCATGGGCTGTCCTGCAGTTCTCAACCCTTGGGTTGTGATATAAAATATTCAAGAAATACTATGGATCATAACTTGGCCTGAGAGCATTGTAGGTAGGAGCTAATACTCTCATATTTTTGGTTAGGATTTTAGCTTTCTGATGGTAGGACACATGACATGTTTGTGATCGTTCCACTGGATGCTATTAAGTTTGGGGAAATTAGGAAGGTCACACAGCTATGTGAAAAATGCGCTATGGTCCCATTCTTCTTCTGGCACCATATTTATAATTGCCATGTTTAGGAGAGTGATGTGTCGTGAAATATTAAGAAAAAAATTGCAGATATATACTGGGCACTGCTGTGTTGCAGGGACCGGTGCTACTTGCATATGTAAGGGCGCAAGTAAAGCAGGTTCATGTGCCCAGGTGCACGCTTATTAGACAGCAAATAGCAGTAGATAAGAAAAAAATGCGGCACTCACCGAGCTCGGTGAGTACCGCATTTTTTTCTTATCTACTGCTATTTGCCGTGAAACATTAAGATTTCTTTCTGTGGCGCCCCACTGGTTGGGATGCCACGTAGAGGTACTGCACCCATATAAGAGTGTGTAGTATCCCTGTGACTAGAGAATTGGGATGTCGCATAAGGGACCCTCATAACACTCATTCAAACACACCCTAGAGTAGGGGACCGTGGGTGGACCCACTGAAGGGAGGACCCAGTCCTGTGGGAGGAGTGACAGGTTACAAAAGTGTCTGGGTGGGAGGTACAGAGAGAGAGAACAGAGGAGTTAGTGAGTGGAGAGCTCCATTGGGGAGTGAGGAGTGCAGGACAGCGGAGAAGCTGTCGGGACAGAGGGAGATCCTAGTGGCACAAGGTAGTGCGGTGCGCCCGAATCCGGACCCAGTACGACTACCGACCTGAGGGATCTGTTCTCGGAACAGAGGACTGGCTCTGAATGTGGTGCGGACGTTTATCCCCAAGCCATTAAACCGGAGGCGCAAACTTCTAGAGGAAGTCGCAGCCAAACACCCGGCGCATCCTTAAAAAGGCATACCGAATAGGGTCAGGGGGAGCCTTCCACATAGGGCCCGTGGGAGCTGGCTCGAGGCTATGCGCACAGGAGTGCTTTAAGGGAGACAGGAGAGGGCACAGTGAGGGGACAGCAAGGAACGGTAGGCACACCACCGAGGGTCCTAAGTGAGACATCCCGGTTCCCTGGTGACTACCCAGGCCAGAAAGACCTGAAAGACTGTACCATCTGCGACTGTCTGAAGTACTGCCAGTAAAACCCATGCAGAGTTAAAGACTGTGTGACGCACTTTATTTGCCTGCGCCTGGAGAGCCGCAAACTTGCTGCATTAGGAAGACTGGTAACAAGGTTGTGTAGTAAGCTGCCCCACTGTGTAAAAACTATTCACAACTGCCCTTAGGATCCTGCTTCACCTACAGGGAGCGTAACCATCTTGCTGCTCCACCATCACCCCGGAGGAGTATCCCCGCAGCGCCGGTAACATTACTGGAACCGTAGGTGGCATCACGAAACACTTTTATTTTATTTTTATTGACTGTTGCCCCCCTTTTTAAGTGACCAACAGGGCCACGGGACCTGGCAACAGGCTCAAGTGACATCTCCCGTGAACTAAACGCCAGGGACCAGGTACCCGACGGCCCTGGGGCAAGTCGTTTCCCTTGGTTCCAAAGTGTCTGTGCTGTATGTAAGCTTCTTTTGAACCTCCTGGCAGAAGAAAAAAGGAGTGTGGCAACTAGTGGCCAGGAAGATAATTTCCTCAGGTTAATTAACAGACCTAGGAGATTAATTAAGCCTCAGGTAAAAGGAGGGGGCTCTCTCCTTGGAATGAGGAAAAATATGGAAACAGCTGACAAAATGGCTGCTGTAGGAATAGGTCAAGAATATCCCTTATTACTTACAGGGTCTGTTATTATATTTAATAAATAATCTATTAGTTATTTCTAGTGTTATTACCTGAGTTTGCAGTTGTAACATCACATGTTACAATGTAATAAATAGTGAATATAAACTTTTCAGTATAACTGCGGTGTAAGCCCTCATCATAACATAGTCTAGAGGACCCATATACCCCATTTTGACACTGCACTAGGATAAACTTATATTTCATTGCAAAGATTATTCATGGCAGCACCTTAAACTGTTTGTAGTATTGACTACATTTAAAAGTACATAATATATATACCTGGGAACCTCATCAGCTATATAAAGTACATGTAACAAGTGCCTACATTTAAAGTACAATACAATCAAATAACATGTTCCTATGTAAATAATATCCATGTTTTGGTAATAGGAAACAGATGCTCTTCTCTAATCCAAAACCAAGATAAACTGCAGGTATGTGAGTGAGATATCATCTTAGAGGAATGTTTTTGGCAAGTCACGATAATACTGCAGTCACATACCGCATTATTATTCCCTGATGTCACCGCTTACATTCTTGGTAGCAACAAACAAGAAAATGATGTAAAGGTTTCATGGCTCACTTCAAAAGGGGGGAGAAACCAATTTCTCCCCAGGGATGGACATTTCCTCTACTGTTTAACAGCCACAGTAAGACTTTTTGGCATCGGTATAAGGTAGGGTCACATTGGCGTTTTTTGTTTAAAATCCTGATCCGGTTTTGAGCTTTAAAAAAGCTCAAAACCGGACCAGGAAAGGCTCCTGATGGAAGCCTATGCAAAACACCGGATGGCTTCACAAGCCATCCGGTGGCCGGATCCGGCACTGCTGCCTGCGTTTAAAATCATGCAGGCAGCAGTTTTCGCAGCGTTTACCGGGCCGCACTGCGGTCACCGGATGGCTCAGGATGTGTAATCCTGAGCCATCCGGTAACTGCCGAGGGTGCGGTTCCCGGCTATTGGCGGGATCCGCAACCTTAATAAAGAGTAAAATTGTTGATCTAAATGACTTTTTAAGGTCTGTAGGGGGCTTAGACCCCCCTACAGACCGGCCGCCCACTTCTATAGTGTACTTCAGCTATATCTCACGGGGCACGGGCTCCCCGGAGCAAAGTGCCCCCCCCCCGTATCACTATACAGGGGTGCCTACACCCCTCTATTACAATGATGCTTTAATGATGTCCAAAAATGCAGTACAAAAAGGATTTTAGCAATCGCAATGTAAGTTCATACTTACATGCTGTTGTAGGCAGAGTCCCGAGAAAACCATGGGCGGGGCTGTGTGCAGCAGCCTCCGCCCACTCCTTCTTGATGGCCGCCCCCTCTGGCCGTAATCCAGTGTTGTGAGGGCGGGCACGTCGTTAAAGGGGCGTGGCTAACTATTTGCCGCGGTTAGCCACGCCCCTTTAACTACGTGCCCGCCCTCACAACACTGGATTACGGCCAGAGGGGGCGGCCATCAAGAAGGAGTGGGCGGAGGCTGCTGCACACAGCCCCGCCCATGGTTTTCTCGGGACTCTGCCTACAACAGCATGTAAGTATCAACTTACATTGCGATTGCTAAAATCCTTTTTGTACTGCATTTTTGGACATCATTAAAGCATCATTGTAATAGAGGGGTGTAGGCACCCCTGTATAGTGATACGGGGGGGGGGCACTTTGCTCCGGGGAGCCCGTGCCCCATGAGATATAGCTGAAGTACACTATAGAAGTGGGCGGCCGGTCTGTAGGGGGGTCTAAGCCCCCCTACAGACCTTAAAAAGTCATTTAGATCAACAATTTTACTCTTTATTAAGGTTGCGGATCCCGCCAATAGCCGGGAACCGCAACCTCGGTAGTTACCGGATGGCTCAGGGATTACACATCCTGAGCCATCCGGTAACCGCAGTCCGGTATTCTGCACACATTTTTGTAACAAATGTGTGTGCCCGGCATTGCGTTCACCGCATCCGGATCCGGATGCGGTGAATGCAATTTAGCTTAGCAATGTGACCCTACCCTAACTCTACTTAACTACCCACTGAATAAGATTAGTGAGAAGCTTGGAGATTACAGCGTAAGAAATAATCACATCACTTACTTCATAGCTATCATTTATAAATGTATTCTACAGGTAGACCATGTGGTCCTCGGAAAGAGATGGACCATATCTGGCTGATTTAATCCATCAGGGTCCTCTGTCTTCCTGTACCTGTGTGTACCTTGTATTCTTGATGATTATTGTACTTGTCTATGTATGCCCCTTTTCACATGTGAAGCGCCATGGAATAAAAATATATTAATAAATATAAAACCTTAAAAGACCAAAGAAATTGGGAGTGTGACCGCGCTCCTGTTGGCAGGTCTCACAGGTATACACACTGTGCGTCTTTCTTTTTCCAGTTATATTACTAATAAATAAATATAATAATTAATACTGTAATGTTAACGGAGACCTACATATGCATATGGACTTTTTAATTGCTGCAAAATTATGTCACAAAGAAAATTAAAATTGGATTTTTCACCAGGATCTTGAGCTGGAGATAGTGTGGTGCTGCCAAAAGCTGCCTAAAGTGTTCTCAATTTTATGTCACCTTTTGGCCTATTGTCATTAAAGTATGAAAATCTATAAAATTCTTAAAATAAATTGTTCAATAATCTTGACACTGTAAACTTAAAGGGGTTTTCCTACAAATAAAGTTAATTTTAAAGTTGATTTTAATCAATAGATCTTGGAGTAATAATAATAATTTCCACAATTGGATGTGTTTTAAAAAAATGTTCCTGTGCTGAGATAATCTTATATATGTGTCCCTGCTATGTACTGTGTAATGGCTGTGTCTGATCGTACAGGAACATGGTCTGATCATACCACATCTCCTGTGCTGAGATAATCTTATATATGTGTCCCTGCTATGTACTGTGTAATGGATGTGTCTGACTGTACAGGGACATGGTCTGATCATACCACATCTCCTATGCTGAGATAATCTTATATATGTGTCCCTGCTATGTACTGTCTAATGATTGTGTCTGACCTTACAGGGACACGGTCTGATCATACCACATCTCCTGTGCTGAGATAGTCTTAGGCTGGGGTCACATTTGCGATTAAAATTTCAGATCCTGATCCGGTTTTGAGCTGTTAAAAAGCTCAAAACTGGATCAGGAACCGCAGCCCATAGGAGCCCATTATTTAAACCGGATTGCACTACATGCAATCCGGTTACCGCATCCGGATTTGCAGCCTTCGTGAAAAATCATGCAGGCTACAGTTTTTAGAGCAGTGTGCAATCTGCAGCAATTCTATGGAAGCCCATGCGGCTGCTGCAAGGCACATGTGAATGCGTGCGGCAGCCGTATGCTTTGTTCATCCCTGCTGCCACAGGGATGAACAAAGGGTTAAATGTTAATAATAGATGTGGGCAACATGTCTCTAGGGGGTGCCCACCCTCCCTAGAGACATGCTGTCCACACAGGTGGGCATGTGAGGGGTTAATCTGTGCAATTATAATATTGCAGGCTATTGTTGGCATTTACAATTTTATGAATGAAACCCAGCAACTCCTCACTGTGGAGGAGATACAGTACATAATCTACATACTGTATGAGCCGCTATCCAGGGTCCTGAAAGCATTAACATTAGGTCTATGGGCAGCGCACCGCCATAGACCTAATGTTACAGCTTCCCTTCCCTTGTTCACCAATTTATTAAAAAAGTGTCCCCACAAAGTTGCGATGTAATCCACAATCCACGAATGCAGCTACGGCAGGTGTCTGCTTTACCTAGATTGGTAATCAAAAATAGGAGCAATGTCATGCTATTTTTTTCATTTATTTATTAGGTCAAACAAGGCTAAACACTTTAGTCTGGTTCAATCCAATAAATAAATAATGAAAAAAGAAGTGGTCCCTCCTATTTTTGGCTATCAGCCAAGGTAAATCAGACCTGATTGTTTGTGCTGCTGAAGTCTTTTCCACACTGTAACATTATCAGCAGCCATACCATTCTCCTTGAGCCGCTATATCTCAGACTGCCTCAGCTGATGCATTTTCTCACCTGATGCAGACCATTTCTGAAGAGGTAACTGGTCTCCGAACTCAGGTAATGTAACAGCTGCAGCAAGTTGAGGGTTACTTGCGTCGGCTCATGCTCAGGTTGTACCAGAACCCTATGTCTCTGCTACAGGTTTCTGTAGAATCGGGTAGTCTAGAATCCATATATAGTTTATTTACTAATAGTTACGGGAGTGCGGTGAAATGAATTGTGTGTATACAGGCGGCTCTGTGGGTAGCACAGTATACGGTGGCTCAGTGGTTAGCAGTGAGTGCGGTGGCTCAGTGGTTAGCAGTGAGTGCGGTGGCTCAATGGTTAGCAGTGAGTGCGGTGGCTCAGTGGTTAGCAGTGAGTGCGGTGGCTCAGTAGTTAGCAGTGAGTGCGGTGGCTCAGTAGTTAGCAGTGAGTGCGGTGAGATTGGTCAGCGCAGCGGCGTGGGCAGAGTGGTCAGCGCAGCGGCGTGGGCAGAGTGGTCAGCGCAGCGGCGTGGGCAGAGTGGTCAGCGCAGCGGCGTGGGCAGAGTGGTCTGCGCAGCGGCGTGGGCAGAGTGGTCAGAGCAGCGGCGTGGGCAGAGTGGTCAGCGCAGCGGCGTGGGCAGAGTGGTCAGCGCAGCGGCGTGGGCAGAGTGGTCAGCGCAGCGGCGTGGGCAGCGTGGTGAGCACACACATACATACACACACATAGACACACTCCGCTATACTTACTACCGACCTTGCGTTTTCCCCGCCGCCTGGATCCTGAGTTGACATGTCGCCGCCCCCGGACGACTGGATAGAATATGTCGTCCAGGTAGTTTGGCGAGACATCTTGGACGGTATATTGGATCAAGTAGTTTGGGGGCGGCGACATGTCGACTGAAGATGCAGGCAGCGGACGTAGGGCCGGTGGCAAGTATAGCGGAGTGTGTGTGTGTATGTGTGTGTACAAAGTTGAGGGAAGTGCGGACAAAGTGACGGAAGTGCCTACATATATACACATACTGTACATTGCATATGGAGGGGTGAGGACAGGGGAGGCTGGAGGGCAGAGGAGGGGTGAGGACAGGGGGCAGAGGACAGGGGGCAGAGGCGGCTGGACAGAGGACAGGGGGCAGAGGCGGCTGGGCAGAGGACAGGGGGCAGAGGCGGCTGGGCAGAGGCGGCTGGGCAGAGGACAGGGGGCAGAGGACAGGGGGCAGAGGACAGGGGGCAGAGGCGGCTGAGCAGAGGACAGGGGGCAGAGGCGGCTGGGCAGAGGACAGGGGGCAGAGGCGGCTGGGCAGAGGACAGGGGGCAGAGGCGGCTGGGCAGAGGACAGAGGCGGCTGGGCAGAGGACAGGGGGCAGAGGCGGCTGGGCAGAGGACAGGGGGCAGAGGACAGGGGGCAGAGGACAGGGGGCAGAGGACAGGGGGCAGAGGCGGCTGGGCAGAGGACAGGGGGCAGAGGCGGCTGGGCAGAGGACAGGGGGCAGAGGCGGCTGGGCAGAGGACAGGGGGCAGAGGCGGCTGGGCAGGGAACAGGGGGGGGCAGAGGCGGCTGGGCAGAGGACAGGGGCAGAGGCGGCAGGGCAGAGGCGGCTGGGCAGAGGACAGGGGGCAGAGGACAGAGGCGGCTGGGCAGAGGACAGGGGGCAGAGGCGGCTGGGCAGAGGACAGGGGGCAGAGGCGGCGGGCAGAGGACAGGGGGCAGAGGCGCTGGGCAGAGGACAGGGGCAGAGGCGGCTGGGCAGAGGACAGGGGCAGAGGCGGCTGGGCAGAGGACAGGGGCAGAGGCTGCTGGGCAGAGGACAGGGTCAGAGGCGGCTGGGCAGAGGACAGGGGCAGAGGCAGCTGGGCAAGGACAGGGGGCAGAGGCGGCTGGGCAGAGGACAGGGGCAGAGGCGGCTGGGCAGAGGACAGAGGGCAGAGCGGCTGGCAGAGGACAGGGGGCAGAGGCGGCTGGGCAGAGGACAGGGGCAGAGGCGCGTGGGCAGAGGACAGGGGCAAGGCGGCTGGCAGAGGACAGGGGTCAGAGGCGGCTGGGCAGAGGACAGGGTCAGAGGCAGCTGGGCAGAGGACAGGGTCAGAGGCGGCTGGGCAGAGGACAGGGGCAGAGGGCCTGGGCAGAGACAGGGGGCAGAGGCGCTGGCAGAGGACAGGGCAGAGGCGGCTGGGCAGAGGACAGGGGGCAGAGGCGGCTGGGCAGAGGACAGAGGGCAGAGGCGGCTGGGCAGAGGACAGGGGGCAGAGGCGGCTGGGCAGAGGACAGGGGGCAGAGGCGGCTGGCAGAGGACAGGGGGCAGAGGCGGCTGGGCAGAGGACAGGGGTCAGAGGCGGCTGGGCAGAGGACAGGGGTCAGAGGCAGCTGGGCAGAGGACAGGGGTCAGAGGCGGCTGGGCAGAGGACAGGGGCAGAGGCGGCTGGGCAGAGGACAGGGGCAGAGGCGGCTGGGCAGAGGACAGGGGCAGAGGCGGCTGGGCAGAGGACAGGGGGCAGAGGCGGCTGGCAGAGGACAGGGGCAGAGGACAGGGGCAGAGGCGGCTGGGCAGAGGACAGGGGGCAGAGGCGGCTGGGCAGAGGACAGGGGGCAGAGGCGGCTGGGCAGAGGACAGGGGGCAGAGCGGCTGGGCAGAGGACAGGGGGCAGAGGCGGCTGGGCAGAGGACAGGGGGCAGAGGCGGCTGGCAGAGGACAGGGGGAAGAGACGGCTGGGCAGAGGACAGGGGGCAGAGGCGGCTGGGCAGAGGACAGGGGGCAGAGGCCGGCTGGGCAGAGGCCGCTGGGCAGAGGACAGGGGCAGAGCGGCTGGGCAGAGGACAGGGGGCAGAGGCGGCTGGCAGAGGACAGGGGGCAGAGGGCAGGGGGTAGAGGCCAGAGGCCAGGGGGCAGAGGACAGGGGGCAGAGGCGGCTGGGCAGAGGACAGGGGGCAGAGGACAGGGGGCAGAGGACAGGGGGCAGAGGCGGCTGGGCAGAGGACAGGGGGCAGAGGCGGCTGGGCAGAGGACAGGGGCAGAGGCGGCTGGGCAGAGGCGGCTGGGCAGAGGACAGGGGCAGAGGCGGCTGGGCAGAGGACAGGGGGCAGAGGCGGCTGGCAGAGGACAGGGGCAGAGGCGGCTGGGCAGAGGACAGGGGCAGAGGCGGCTGGGCAGAGGACAGGGGGCAGAGGCGGCTGGGCAGAGGACAGGGGCAGAGGCGGCTGGGCAGAGGCGGCTGGGCAGAGGACAGGGTCAGAGGCGCTGGGCAGAGGACAGGGGCAGAGGCGGCTGGGCAGAGGACAGGGGGCAGAGGCGGCTGGGCAGAGGACAGGGGGCAGAGGCGGCTGGGCAGAGGACAGGGGGCAGAGGCGGCTGGCAGAGGACAGGGGGCAGAGGTGGCTGGGCAGAGGACAGGGGCAGAGGCGGCTGGGCAGAGGACAGGGGGCAGAGGCGGCTGGGCAGAGGACAGGTGGCAGAGGCGGCTGGGCAGAGGACAGGTGGCAGAGGCGGCTGGGCAGAGGACAGGGGGCAGAGGACAGGGGGCAGAGGACAGGGGGCAGAGGCGGCTGGGCAGAGGACAGGGGCAGAGGCGGCTGGGCAGAGGACAGGGGGCAGAGGCGGCTGGGCAGAGGACAGGGGGCAGAGGCGGCTGGGCAGAGGACAGGGGGCAGAGGCGGCTGGGCAGAGGACAGGGGGCAGAGACGGCTGGGCAGAGGACAGGGGGCAGAGGCGGCTGGGCAGAGGACAGGGGGCAGAGGCGGCTGGGCAGAGGACAGGGGGCAGAGACGGCTGGGCAGAGGACAGGGGCAGAGGCGGCTGGGCAGAGGACAGGGGCAGAGGCCGGCTGGGCAGAGGCCGGCTGGGCAGAGGACAGGGGCAGAGGCGGCTGGGCAGAGGCGGCTGGGCAGAGGACAGGGGCAGAGGACAGAGGCGGCTGGGCAGAGGACAGGGGGCAGAGGCGGCTGGGCAGAGGACAGGGGGCAGAGGCGGCTGGGCAGAGGACAGGGGGCAGAGGCGGCTGGGCAGAGGACAGGGGGCAGAGGACAGGGGGCAGAGGACAGGGGGCAGAGGACAGGGGGCAGAGAACAGAGGACAGGGGGCAGAGGACAGGGGCAGAGGACAGGGAGAGGAGAGCAGAGGCTGGAGCGGCCAGGGCACAGGGGAGGCTGTACCGGGCGGGCTGCAGAGGCGGCAGGAGGCTGTACCGGGCGGGCTGCTGAGGCGGCTGGAGGCTGTGCCGGGCGGGCTGCTGAGTCGGCTGGAGGCTGTGCCGGGCGGGCAGAGGCGGCTGGAGCGGCCGCGGGCAGAGGAGGCAGGAGGGGGCGCGGGCACAGGAGGCAGGAGGGAGCGCGGGCACAGGAGTGTGGAGCGGCGGCGGGCAGAGGAGGCAGGAGCGGAGGAGAGAGGAGGCGCCGGTGCATGTAGCCGGGCGCCGTCCGGCTACAGTGCACTGGTGACGTCACCAGCCCTGGGCGAAGACCATCACGGAAGTGGGCGTGGTCTTCCCCGGAAGTGGCCTTCGGGTTTTATATATAAGATACCGTTGGGTTCCTCTGACAACTACTACTTGCGACCATAGGTTCTGTCCCTACCAGGTGCCCTCTGGGTAAGCTGGATGTTTGGTTTAATTTTCCCTTTAGCTTTTTGCTTTATTTTTATTTATGATCTTTTTTTTCCATTTACTATATATATATATATATACTTGTATACGTTAGTCGTATTCTAGTTACTCCTCTCATAGTTGGCCTTTTGAGACAAGATATGTCTTGACATGCATATACAATTATCTATTATATAAAACCCGAAGGCCACTTCCGCCCAAAATCCGCTTCCGCTTCCGTGATGGCCTCCCTCCTGTGTCCAACTCCGGAACCGGAAGCACCAGACCCACGAGCGGCGCCACCGGCCCTGCACAGAGCCCCGTCTGCGGCCGCCCACATCCCGCCCACAGCCCTGCAGCTCACCGCCCACCAACATCCGCCAACCGGCCCGGAACGAGTGTGGGGCCTCCGCCGGCACAGCTCCCAGTCCTGCCGCTCTCTCCACAGACCGGCTGACGCTCCTCCATCACCCAGCTAGCCCCGCCCACACTCCGCCCCCGGCCTCCGGAACCGCCAACAGCACTGCCGCTGCCCGCCGCCCGCCAACAGCCCAGTAAGTCTTCCGCCACCCTGCCTCCGCTCTCCTCTGCCCCCTCCAGCCCTCCTCTGCCCCCTCCAGCCCTGCTCTGCCCCCTCCAGCCCTGCTCTGCACCCTCCAGCCCTGCTCTGCACCCTCCAGCCCTGCTCTGCACCCTCCAGCCCTGCTCTGCACCCTCCAGCCCTGCTCTGCACCCTCCAGCCCTGCTCTGCACCCTCCAGCCCTGCTCTGCACCCTCCAGCCCTCACTGCTGACCCCTGAGCCCTCACTGCTGACCCCTCAGCCCTCACTGCTGACCCCTGAGCCCTCACTGCTGACCCCTGAGCCCTCACTGCTGACCCCTGCGCCCTCACTGCTGACCCCTGCGCCCTCACTGCTGACCCCTGAGCCTCACTGCTGACCCCTGAGCCCTCACTGCTGACCCCTGAGCCCTCACTGCTGACCCCTGAGCCCTCACTGCTGACCCCTGAGCCCTCACTGCTGACCCCTGAGCCCTCACTGCTGACCCCTGCGCCCTCACTGCTGACCCCTGCGCCCTCACTGCTGACCCCTGCGCCCTCACTGCTGACCCCTGCGCCCTCACTGCTGACCCTGAGCCCTCACTGCTGACCCCTGCGCCCTCACTGCTGACCCCTGAGCCCTCACTGCTGACCCCTGCGCCCTCACTGCTGACCCCTGCGCCCTCACTGCTGACCCCTGCGCCCTCACTGCTGACCCCTGAGCCCTCACTGCTGACCCCTGACCTCACTGCTGAGCCCTCACTGCTGACCCCTGAGCCCTCACTGCTGACCCCTGAGCCCTCACTGCTGACCCCTGAGCCCTCACTGCTGACCCCTGAGGCTGCGCCCTCACTGCTGACCACTGAGCCTGCGCCCTCACTGCTGACCACTGAGCCCTCACTGCTGACCCCTGAGCCCTCACTGCTGACCCCTGAGCCCTCACTGCTGACCCCTCACTGCTGACCCCTGAGCCCTCACTGCTGACCCCTGAGCCCTCACTGCTGACCCCTGAGCCCTCACTGCTGACCCCTGAGCCCTCACTGCTGACCCCTGAGCCCTCACTGCTGACCCCTGAGCCCTCACTGCTGACCCCTGAGCCCCTCACTGCTGACCCCTGAGCCCTCACTGCTGACCCCTGAGGGCCCTCACTGCTGACCCACTGAGCCTGCCCTCACTGCTGACCCTGACCTGCGCCCTCACTGCTGACCCCTGCGCCCTCACTGCTGACCCCTGCGCCCTCACTGCTGACCCCTGCGCCCTCACTGCTGACCCCTGCGCCCTCACTGCTGACCCCTGCGCCCTCACTGCTGACCCCTGCGCCCCTCACTGGCTGACCCCTGCGCCCTCACTGCTGACCCCTGCGCCCTCACTGCTGACCCCTGCGCCCTCACTGCTGACCCCTGCGCCCTCACTGCTGACCTGCCCTCATGCTGACCCCTGCCCCTCACTGCTGAACCCTGCGCCCTCACTGCTGACCCCTGCGCCCTCACTGCTGACCCCTGCGCCCTCACTGCTGACCCCTGCGCCCTCACTGCTGACCCCTGCGCCCTCACTGCTGACCCCTGCGCCCTCACTGCTGACCCCTGCGCCCTCACTGCTGACCCCTCGCCCTCACTGCTGACCCCTGCGCCCTCACTGCTGACCCCTGCGCCCTCACTGCTGACCCCTGCGCCCTCACTGCTGACCCCTGCGCCCTCACTGCTGACCCCTGAGCCGCCCCTCACTGCTGACCCCTGCGCCCTCACTGCTGACCCCTGCGCGCCTCACTGCTGACCCCTGGCGCCCTCACTGCTGACCCCTGACCCTCACTGCTGACCCCTGAGCCCTCACTGCTGACTGACCCCTGCGCCCTCACTGCTGACCCCTGAGCCGCCCTCACTGCTGACCCCTGGACGCCCTCACTGCTGACCCCTGAGCCGCCCCACTGCTGACCCCCTGACCCCGCCCTCACTGCTGACCCCCCTGGACCACCGCCCCTCACTGCTGACCCTCAGCTGCGCCCTCACTGCTGACCCCTCCTGCGCCCTCACTGCTGACCCCCTGCGCCCTCACTGCTGACCCCTGCGCCCTCACTGCTGACCCCTGCGCCCTCACTGCTGACCCCTGCGCCCTCACTGCTGACCCCTGCGGCCCTCACTGCTGACCGACCTGCGCCCTCACTGCTGACCCCTGCGCCCTCACTGCTGACCCCCTGCGCCCTCACTGCTGACCCCTGCGCCCTCACTGCTGACCCCTGCGCCCTCACTGCTGACCCCTGCGCCCTCACTGCTGACCCCTGCGCCCTCACTGCTGACCCCTGCGCCCCTCACTGCTGACCCCTTGCGCCCTCACTGCTGACCCCTGCGCCCTCACTGCTGACCCCTGCGCCCTCACTGCTGACCCCTGACGCCCTCACTGCTGACCCCTGAGCCGCCCTCACTGCTGACCCCTGCGCCCTCACTGCTGACCCTGCGCCCTCACTGCTGACCCCTGAGCCCGCCCTCACTGCTGACCCCTGGCCACGCGCCTCACTGCTGACCCCTCCGCCCTCACTGCTGACCCCTGGCCCTCACTGCTGACCCCTCAGCTGCCCTCACTGCGACCCTGCGCCCTCACTGCTGACCTGCCCTCACTGGACCCTGCGCCCTCACTGCTGACCCCTGCCCGCCCTCACCTGCTGAGCCCTCACGACCCTGCGCCCTCACTGCTGACCCCTGCGCCCCTCACTGCTGACCCCACTGCGCCCTCACTGCTGACCCCTGCCGCCCTCACTGCTGACCCCTGCGCCCTCACTGCTGACCCCTGCGCCCTCACTGCTGACCCCTGCGCCCTCACTGCTGACCCCTGCGCCCCTCACTGCTGACCCCTGCGCCCTCACTGCTGACCCCTGCGCCCATCGCCCCTGCGCCCTCACTGCTGACCCCTGGCCCCTCACTGCTGACCCCTGCCGCCCTCACTGCTGACCCCTGGCCCTCACTGCTGACCCCTGCGCCCTCACTGCTGACCCGCCCTACTGCGACCCCTGCGCCCTCACTGCTGACCCCTGCGCCTCACTGCTGACCCTGCCACTCTGACTGCACTGTACCCTGGCGCCCTCACTGCTGACCCCTGAGCCGCCCTCACTGCTGACCCTGCCGCCCTCACTGCTGACCCCTGACCGCCCTCACTGCTGACCCCTGAGCCTGCCCCTCACTGCTGACCCCTTGACCCTGAGCCCTCACTGCTGACCCCTGAGCCTGCCGCCCTCACTGCTGACCCCTAGCTGCGCCCTCACTGCTGACCCCTGCGCCCTCACTCACTGCTGACCCCTGCGCCCTCACTGCTGACCCGACCTGCGCCCTCACTGCTGACCCCTGAGCCACCGCCCTCACTGCTGACCCCTGAGCCCTCGCCTCACTGCTGACCCCTGAGCCCCTCACTGTACTGACCCTACTGCTGACCCCTGCGCCCTCACTGCTGACTCCCTCAGCGACCCTCTCACTGCTGACCCCTGCGCCCTCACTGCTGACCCCTGCGCGCCCTCACTGCTGACAGCCCTATGCTGCCCTGCCCTCACTGCTGACCCTACCTGCGCCCTCACTGCTGACCCCTGACCTGCGCCCTCACTGCTGACCCCTGACGCCCTCACTGCTGACCCCTGAGCCGCCCCTCACTGCTGACCCCTGAGCCTGCCCCTCACTGCTGACCCCTGAGCTGCGCCCTCACTGCTGACCCCGATGCGCCCTCACTGCTGACCCCTGAGCCGCCCTCACTGCTGACCCCTACTGCGCCCTCACTGCTGACCCCTGAGCTGCGCCCTCACTGCTGACTGACCCCGCTGCGCCCTCACTGCTGACCCCTGAGCTGCCCCTCACTGCTGACCCCTGAGCCTCACCGCCCTCACCTGCTGACGCCCGCTGAGCCCTGCGCGCCTCACTGCTGACCCCTGACCACCGCCCTCACTGCTGACCCTGACCTGCGCCCTCACTGCTGACCCCTAGCCGCGCCTCACTGCTGACCCCTGAGCCTGCGCCCTCAACTGCTGACCCCTAGCCCGCCCTCACTGCTGACCCCTGAGCCCCGCCCTCACCCTGCGCCCTCATTGACCACTGCGCCCTCACTGCTGACCCCTGAGCCGCCCTCACTGCTGACCCCTGAGCACTGCCCTCACTGCTGACCCCTGAGCCACCGCCCTCACTGCTGACCCCTGAGCCGCCCTCACTGCTGACCCCTAGGCCGCCCTCACTGCTGACCCCTGACGCGCCCTCACTGCTGACCCCTGAGCCACGCCCTCACTGCTGACCCCTGAGCCCGCCCTCACTGCTGACCCCCTGAGCCACCGCCCTCACTGCTGACCCCTGAGCCACCGCCCTCACTGCTGACCCCTGAGCCACCGCCCTCACTGCTGCACCCCTGAGCCACCGCACTCACTGCTGACCCCTGAGCCACCGCACTCACTGCTGACCCCTGAGCCACCTGTACACACACAATTAATTTCACCGCACTCCCCTAACTATTACTAAATAAACTATATATATATATTCTAGACTACCCGATTCTTCAGAATCGGGCTGCCATCTAGTGGATTAATAATTGTCTGTTTCTATACACAGATTTCTTGCATTTGATTCCCCTATTCATGTTGCAGCCCCATGTATAAGCACACACGCATTTTGGTACGATAAGTTCGGCTTTACTATGTATTTTGATTTTTCACTCTATTAAAATCCCTGTTTCATTTGGATGCAACTGTTTTCTCTTGTATACTATGTAATATTGTCAAGAGTATGTACATAATGTTTATGACATATTTTTCTTTGTCATTTATTCATTTTTGATCTACTATATCATCAGTGTCTGAGGAAGGCTATGTTAGCTGAAACGTCACACTGTATGCTTAAACGTTGTGCTCAGCTGCGAGAGAATAAACTACAGTTACGCTCCAACACCGTTTGATGTGTCTTTGAACTTCTTTACTCATATATTGTGTGCTGGGGTTTGTATTTTTGATAATTGGACTTTTTTTTCCCCAAGGCACCGATAATACAGGGTAGCCGGGCCTACTTCGCTAATTAATACCATTCTCCTTGAGCTGCTATATCTCAGACTGCCTCAGCTGATGCATTTTCTCACCTGATGCAGACCATTTCTGAAGAGGTAACTGGTCTGCGAACTCAGGTAATGTAACAGCTGCAGCAAGTTGAGGGTTACTTGCGTCGGCTCATGCTCAGGTTGTACTAGAACCCTATGTCTCTGCTACAGGTTTCTGGGGAAGAGACAAATTTTTTGTTTTTCGAGAAGCCTGTAAGCTTTATTTCAGGCTCCGGACCCATTCATCTGGGAGTGAGGAACAGTGGGTGGGATAATAGTCTCCCTTCTTAAAGTGGACCTTTAGACCTGGGCTTTCTCCCTCCCAGCTGACTCACCATCACTGCAGTCAGTGGATGGGTTTTTTCCTGCTCAGGTGTATGGTGAACCTGATAGGATAACCTTTGCTCAGTCTAATCTCTGTAAATTCAAGCAGGAAACATGGGCAGTGGAGGAGTACTGCTCGGAGTATCGGAGATGGGTGACTGACACCAAATGGAATGACCCAGCTCTCAGGAGTCAGTTCTGCTTTGGTTTGTCTGCAAGACACCCTGGTTCAGTACACTCCACCTGAGTCATTGGAGGCTGCGATGTCCCTAGTCATACGGGTTGACAGATGCCTGAGGGAGAGACCGAGACCTTCTTTGTCTCCTGTTCCTATCCCTCCTGAGGAGACTATACCTGATGAACCCATACAGTTGGGGGTAGTAGGTTCTCGTGTTAAACCTCCTGTGGATACTGTTCCTCAAGTGGGTGGAGCTTGTTTTTTCTGTGGAAAATCTGACCATTTTATTAAGGTTTGTACACTTCGCTCCAAGACAACCACGCAGTCATACAAGCAACCTACCTTGGGTCATTTGGAAGGAGACAACCAGGCTTCCTTCCTCGCTAAGTCTCCGTTCACACTGTTTGCCAAGGTGGTGGTGGATGGTAAAACCGAGCCTGTGTCAGTACTGGTCGATAACAGAGCGGGGGTCAATTTGATGAATGCTCTCTTTGCTCAAGCTCATGGTTTTGCCAGTAGTGCTTTAGTGAGACCCATTCCCATCGCCTCAATCGACTCCTTTCTTCTCAGCCAGAAAGTACTCTCTTAAGTGGTGTGTAATGTGAACTTGAGCATATTAATTTTCAACCACGAGGTCCTGTCCTGTCACCTCTTGGAGAACCTGCCCACTTCCATTGTATTGGGCCTTCCCTGGCTAGAGAAACACAACCCAGTGGTTGACTGCCAAGCCAGAAAGGTTGTAAGTTGGAGGGCTTTCTGTGGGAGTAATTGCCAAGCTACAACTATTTCTACCACACTGGTTGCATCAACTTCTACCCCAGTACCAGAAGTAATTGGGAGGAGGCCTGGAAAAGGGGGAGGGTTTCAGACTATGCCTCAGATTAATGGTGGGTCTTGGCGTCATTCCAGGAGGAGGGGACGGGGAAGGACGGGGATTCCTACTGTGCACTCCAGAGGAGAGAGCCCTGGTCCTCGGGGGACACTGCTGTTGTTGATCATACTGGATGTGTGCCCTCTGACTGTAACCGCAGATATGGAAATAAACATGCAGGTCCATACCTGAAAGTAAACAACTATGTATGGTGTTGTCCAAGCACGTCAGGTGCAGGCGTGCTGCTAGGGGTCCTATTTCCAGGTTATTGGTTAATTTAGGATATTAGCCATTTACAATCCTGTGTTATACCAACTCGAACTACCCCCAGCCTTGGAAACTCGTAACTTTTTCATATCTCGTCACCCGGGAAATGTGATCCTTTTCTGGACATGTCCGGTTTTGAGTCTGGTGGCTTCTCTTAAAAGAGGGGGTACTGTTACTGCTGTCTAGAGCTGATTATCTGCAGTCTATTCTTGATGCTGCTGTAACTTAAACTGTGTGAAATTCCCTCTAGAACTGCATGAGTTAATGCCAGTTCTATTGCCGTGTCCTGGTGGATGTGAGGTTAATGTGTGAGTCTCTTCCCCCAAGCCTTCAAGAAGCCTCTCTTTCCACCAGGTGGTGCAGCTGATAGAGGTTCACGCTATACCTGGAAGCCATGCTGTGGAGACCTGATTGTTAGTGCTGCTGAAGTCTTTTCCTTTGAGGTTGCTGTACCCTGGTTCAGTGGAGGGAGGTGATTGGGAATAGTGCAGGGCTGATGGAGAAGTTAGGGCTTAGGGTGGAGACCCAAACCTTCTCACTTTCAGAAATACCTTTGGGGTAAAGGCTATTCAGGATTCCCAGTCTAGGGACAGACTAGTTTTCCCTGGTCATCCGGCTCATAACTGCCATTCCCTCACCAGCATTTCCACTACACTGTGACAGCAGCTCTACCTTGGTAATCAAAAATAGAGTGCACCCCAGGTCTTTAATTTACCTATTTATAAATAAATAATTTTAAACAGACAGCTGTGGGCTGGTATTACCAGGTTTGGAAGGTCTATGCTTACTTGGCCCTTCCCAGCATAAATATACGTGGCCTCAGCCACCCCAGAATTGTTAATCACATTAGTTGAGCCAATTTTGGTGTTTTGCCTGGCTCTTCCCGTTTTCCCTGGTGCTGTGGCAATCATGTAAATGATCAATGGGGTAGGAATCAGCTGTGAATTACCAGCTGGCATCAAAACCAGGGCTTAGTAATGAAGAGGGGCTATTAGACACCTCCATTACTAACCCAGTACAAGTAAAGTGAAAAAAAATGTGGCACCCCTGCAGGGATTGCCACAGGACCAACCGGTGCAGGGCAGGATGTACACCTTGGCACTCACACCACACAACACTTTCCACCACAGGCCTGAAGGGGGAGCTCCACTTGCTGCCTTAAGCAAGATTCCCTATAAAGATCCAGGCCTGGGGGAGGAGCCAGTTAGTCAAGGAGTGACAATTGAGGAATCAAGAAGGAGGAAGAGCTGGTTGCTGGGATCAAGTCAGGTCCAGAAAACAGAAAAGACTGACACCAGAGCTATGTAGTACCTTAGAAAGGGACGGAGGCAAGTGGAAAGTTAGAAAAAAAGAGGGGAACAGAAATAATTGCCCTTCAGCCTACCCGGACACTGGAGTCCAAAGCTGCTGTTGATCCAGTCAGAGCAGAGAAAGCCCGGACAGACAGGAGGATTTAATCCCCTGGAGCTCAGGAAACCAAGACCCCAAACCTGACCAAACATAGGACCAGGGACCCAAGGAAAGGAGTAGGGATCCCCACAAAAAGGTCCTCATCGTCAGTTGTGGAGTATCATCCTGAGAGAGAGAGAGAAAGCAGCAGGTTCAGCTTGAGGCAGAACTTTCCCAAATCACCACACACACAAATAGAGGAGGCTTCATAACTTTCAAAGGTGGATGTCCCAAACTGCATCGGCCACCTGGTTACCCTCCTGGACCGTACCTGCTACCCGCCATCAGTAAAAAAGGTACTGAAACAGAGACTATTATGTGTGTGTGCCTGATTCACTGCTGCCGCCTGGAGAACTTACACAGAGCCAAGGACTACTACTCCCCGCATTCACCTCGCTGCCCTGAGGTAAAGCTCCGCCTGTGGGGAGCTGTACTACCCAAAGCTGCATCACCATCACCTCAGGGGCCGGCTGCAGCGCTGGTAACTACATTACCAGGTACCACAGGTGGCGTCACGTATAATAATCCCCCATCCCAAATAGTTTTCCCTTGAGCCATTGAGTGTCCAGGGCACGGGACCGGGACCCGACCAGCCGTGATCCCCACTGAAGCAGCAACCGGTCCTGGTATCCAAGTACCCCCTACCCTGTCGACTCACTCAAAAACACAGTGAAAAAATAGCTTATTCACATAAAGACTCCCCCACACTTTCCATCGTTCACGAATCTATTAAAAAAAGTGTTCCTATGAAGATCCAATACAATCCACGATTTATGACTGCAACTCTGGCAACTGTGAATAGCTGTAAATTAAAGTTATTCAAAGATGCCATGTGTGACAATAATGCTCATCATAGCTTCTTGGCTATGCTGAGGATAGTTAGTACCCAGCGCTTACAGTCACCGGAGCTGCAACCTTGGATCGTGTATTACGGTGGAGCACCGTGGGAACATTTCTTTTTAAATAAATTGGTGAACAACGGAAAGTGTGGTTTGAATCTTTCCTTAAAGGGATCCTGTCACCTCCAAAACGCCACCTTCTTTTGTCTCCTAAAAGCATCCTGTGAAAGTAGATAAAAACGTTTTAATACTTACTCATTAGGCATTATAATTAGCAGGGGCTATATTCTTTAGCTTTTAGGAGCTTTGGTGCAGCTCCAATTTCCCAGATCCCTTGTCTCTCCTTCTCTCTCTTCCCTCTCCACTGACCACCTGCCTAACAGACTTAACTGCCTTCTCCTCCCAACCAGTGAGAGCAGCTCCCCTGAAGTCGGGTTATGGAGCTCCCCTTTCTGGCCTGGAGTAGGAATTGTGTTGCATGTGTATTGCCTGGCATGGGGACCTCCTCCTGCTTCCAGGCATGACATCACCCATCTGAGGGAGGCAATGTCACTGTGGCAACCAATCTCTGGGGTGCCACATTTACACTGATGCCCTAAGGTAATTTTATGCAATTTACAGTATGTTCTGCCATTCCATGCCAGGGCTAATTCCCCTCACTTATATGACTGATGCTATCTCTAAATATTATCTTCTTCTTAAAAATGTCCACCTTTAAATTCAGGGATTATAGTGGTGTAAGAAGATTGACTAGTAGTTGCATTCCCCCTGAAGACACCAATCACATTAATTTATGTAAAGTGAGTTATGTCATGCGATAAGGTGAAGTGTAATGTGTATTGTATTATTGTGATGGTGATGTGCACTGTTTACATGTATAGTGATATGTATTAATGTATGATGCGTAATGATAGGTATAAGCAGTGGCGTAACTACCGAGGTCGCAGAGATCATAATTGTGATGGGGCCCAGGCCGTCCTGCAGAGAAGCAGCCGCTCCTGTTAGTTCTGAGCTGTTCCCGACTTCCGGTACTTTGAAATACAAGAAGCCGGGAAGCGCTTGGCTCCGCCCCCTCCAGTCTGTGAAGCTGCTGTGCTGATCTCTTATCTCTGGCTCTACTGATACAGCGTGATGTGACCCCGCCCGGCCTCTGAAGAAGGTAGATTGCCAGGTGAGGGCAGCAGTGATTCTGTGACTGCACAAAGTATGAGGCGGAAGACCTTAGTCTGCCTACTCGTCCCAGCAGCACAGGCTGTGATACATCTAAATGTTTATCTGCCTCCCCTCTTCCTCCCTCTGTTCAGTGACCAACAGTGTGTGCTGGCACTGATCTGCCAGGAAAACATTGGAATCTGGGAGGGGGATGATAGATGGGGGGTGTTGAGGTTGATGATAGATGGGGGTAGGGGCTGCCATAGAATCTGTCACATAATGTGAGCAGTGGAGGGAGCATTTGGAGCAGCTTTTTTTTGTTGAAGGCAGGCAGCAGAGCCCATTTATATCTAGCAGGATGGAGACCATATATACAGAGTTATGGAGGACATACCGTCCATGACAAAAGTTACGTCGCTTACCCATGTTATGCAAATAAAAGCTTATAACCTGACGTTAAATTCATCCATTGGTTTTTTAAATTACTCTTTTGAAACTGAAACCCTCCAAAATGTGGTTTAGGTTAAGAAAATAAATTGGCATCAATGCTGAAATATTGATATTTTAATGAACACAGAATGGTCAGATTAGGCAAGACAAAAGTTTTATCGCCTAGTCATATAATGCACCCAATCCTAGTTTACATCCTCACCTGTGCTCCATAAATGATCGGTTGATTAGTGGGTGTGTATAAAAAGAAGTCCAGCACCCCAGACCTACACTTGAACTGCAACTTGAGCTCTGACAACATGCCAAAAATACACCCTGCGACCAAAGCCTTGATTATCAAAAGGCTAACAACCAGACCCACTGCAGAGGTGGCTGGTACCTTTTAATTTGTCTCAGTGTCAAGTACAAAGAATTAAAAAAAGATTTGAAGAGACTGGAGATGTGTTTGACAAGCCCAGGTCTGGCAGACCCTGCAAGACAACTGCTCAGTAGGAATGTTTGCTGGTTAGAAAATCCAAAGCAAGCCCCTCTTCCACTGCAGCAGAGCTCCAACTGGCCTGGTCACTTCAAGTCCCTGTGTCAACTAGAACAGTTTATATGATTCTGTCTCGAAATGGCCTCCATGGTCGAATCAGTGCCCAGACGCCAGCACTATAGAAAAGGCAAATAAAAAACAGTGGCATTTGCAAAGTCCCACAGCCTGCTAAACAGATGGACGCTGGAAAAGTGGCAGAAGGTGGATTTCTCTGATGAATCTTCAGTAGAATTACACCACAGCCGCTGCAAATACTGCAGGAGACCTACTGGATCCCATATGAATCCAAATTTGGTGGTGGAAAGATCATGCTCTGGGGTTACATTCAGTATGGGGTTGTGCGAAACATTTGCAAGGTGGAAGGCAATATCAATAGCCTAAAATATCAAGAAGTATTAGCTACCTCTTACATTCCAAATCATAAAAGGGGTCAAATTCTGCAGCAGGATGGTGCTCCATCTCATACATCCATCTCTACAACAATGTTCCTCCAGGCAAAAAAGATCAAGGTGCTCAAGGACTGGCCAGCCCAGTCACCAGATATGAACATCATTGAGCATGTTTGGGGTAGGATGAAAGAGGAAGCTTGGAAGACAAAATCAAAGAATCTAGATGAACTCTGGGAGGCATGTAAGACTGCATTCTTTACTATTCTTGATGACTTCATTAATAAATTGCATGAATCATTGTTAAACCGCATGGATGCAGTCCTTCAAGCTCATGGAAGTCACACAAAATATTAAATATGACTCTAATAGCACCAGAACTTCATTCACCAATGTTATGCAACATATATTTGTAGTTTAAGTTATTATTTGTTTGAATATCACATTACTTTCTGTCGGTGACAAAACTTTTGTCTTGCCAAAATCTGATTATGTGTTCATTAAATGATCAAAATTTCAGCATTGATGGCAATTTATTTTCTTAACCTAAACCACATTTGGGAGGGTTTCAGCTTTCAAAAGAGTAATTTATAAAACCAATGGATGAATTTAACGTCAGGTTATAAGCTTTTATTTACATAACATGGATAAGCGACATAACTTTTGTCAGGGACTGTATATACAGCAGGATGGAGGACATACATACAGTTAGGGCCAGAAATACTTGGACAGTGACACAAGTTTTGTTATTTTAGCTGTTTACAAAAACATGTTCAGAAATACAATTATATATATAATATGGGCTGAAAGTGCACACTCCCAGCTGCAATATGAGAGTTTCCACATCCAAATCGGAGAAAGGGTTTAGGAATCATAGCTCTGTAATGCATAGCCTCCTGTTTTTCAAGGGACCAAAAGTAATTGGACAATGGACTCTAAGGGCTGCAATTAACTCTGAAGGCGTCTCCCTCGTTAACCTGTAATCAATTAAGTAGTTAAACGGTCAGGGGTGGATTCCAGGTGTGTGGTTTTGCATTTGGAAGCTGTTGCTGTGACCAGACAACATGTGGTCAAAGGAACTCTCAATTGAGGTGAAGCAGAACATCCTGAGGCTGAAAAAAAAGAAAACATCCATCAGAGAGATAGCAGACATGCTTGGAGTAGCAAAATCAACAGTTGGGTACATTCTGAGAAAAAAGGAATTGACTGGTGAGCTTGGGAACTCTAAAAGGCCTGGGCGTCCATGGATGACAACAGTGGTGGATGATCGCCGCATACTTTATTTGGTGAAGAAGAACCCGTTCACAACATCAACTGAAGTCCAGAACACTCTCAGTGAACTAGGTGTATCTGTCTCTAAGTCAACAGTAAAGAGAAGACTCCATGACAGTAAATACAAAGGGTTCACATCTAGATGCAAACCATTCATCAATTCCAAAAATAGACAGGCCAGAGTTAAATTTGCTGAAAAACACCTCAAGAAGCCAGCTCAGTTCTGGAAAAGTATTCTATGGACAGATGAGACAAAGATCAACCTGTACCAGAATGATGGGAAGAAAAAAGTTTGGAGAAGAAAGGGAACGGCACATGATCCAAGGCACACAACATCCTCTGCAAAACATGGTGGAGGCAACGTGATGGCATGGGCATGCATGGCTTTCAATGGCACTGGGTCACTTGTGTTTATTGATGACATAACAGCAGACAAGAGTAGCCGGATGAATTCTGAAGTGTACCGGGATATATTTTCAGCCCAGATTCAGCCAAATGCTGCAAAGTTGATTGGACGGCGCTTCATAGTACAGATGGACAATGACCCCAAGCATACAGCCAAAGCTACCCAGGAGTTCATGAGTGCAAAAAAGTGGAACATTCTGCAATGGCCAAGTCAATCACCAGATCTAAACTCAATTGAGCATGCATTTCACTTGCTGAAATCCAGACTTAAGACGGAAAGACCCACAAACAAGCAAGACCTGAAGGCTGCGGCTGTAAAGGCCTGGCAAAGCATTAAGAAGGAGGAAACCCAGCGTTTGGTGATGTCCATGGGTTCCAGACTTAAGGCAGTGATTGCCTCCAAAGGATTCGCAACAAAATATGGAAAATAAAAATATTTTGTTTGGGTTATGTTTATTTGTCCAATTACTTTTGACCTCCTAAAATGTGGAGTGTTTGTAAAGAAATGTGTACAATTCCTACATTTTCTATCAGATATTTTTGTTCAACCCTACAATCTGCACTTGAATTCTGTTGTAGAGGTTTCATTTCAAATCCAATGTGGTGGCATGCAGAGCCCAACTCGCGAAAATTGTGTCACTGTCCAAATATTTCTGGCCCTAACTGTATAGCTGGATGGAGGACATGTATATAGCAAGATGGAGACCATATATTCAGCAGTGTGGAGGACAAACCGTATATTTTACTTTATAAGACGCACCTGATTATAAGATGCACCCCCAATTTTGGTGAAGGAAAAGCGAAAAAAATAATTTTCAATGTTAAATGGGGTCAGTCTTATAATGCCAGTATCTGTGTAACAAATCATATGTCCCACATAGCCCCTCATCCTGGTACATGGTCCCTCATCCTGGGGTATAGCCCCCCCATCCTAGAATTAGACCACTTAACCTGGATATCGTACCCTTATATTGGATATAGCCCCCTTGTGCTGGCACACATCCCCCAGTGATGGCACATGTCACCCATTGATGGCACACGTCCCCTATTGATGGCACGCATCCCCTATTGAAGGCACACATCCCCCAGTGCAGGCACACATCCCCCAGTGCTGGCACTTGTCCTCCATTGATGGCACATGTCCCCCATTGATGGCACACGTCCCCTATTGATGGCACACATCCCCCAGTGATGGGACATGTCCCCCATTGATGGCACACGTCCCCAATTGATGGCACACCTCTCCTATTGATGACACATGACCCCCATTGATGGCACACGTCCCTAATTGATGGCACACCTCTCCTATTGATGACACATGTCCCCCATTGATGGCACACATCCTCCATTGATGACACACGTCCCCCAGTGCTGGAACACAATCTCCTATTGAAGGCACACATCCTCCATTGATGGCACATGTCCCCCATTGATGGCACACATCCCCTATTGATGGCACACGTCCCCTATTGATGGCACATGTCCCCCATTGATGGCACACGTCCCCCATTGATGGCACACGTCACCCAGTGCTGGCACACGTCCCCTATTGATGACACATTTACACCAGTGCTGGCACATGTGGCGCCCCTCTGGCTAGGCGCCACAGAGAGGTATTGCATTTTATAAATAAATGTGTTATCTCTGTAAGTTGCTGGTTCAGGGTTTAACCTGTGGAGTTTCAGGTTACACACAACACCTAGGACTAGGCCACCTAGAAGAGGGGGGACTGATTATTTAGTAGGTCCCAAAAGGTGGTGGAGCCTAGGTTAGAGCTGTAGAAGCAGGAAGTTAGTGAGAGAAATTACCTCATACAGTGCTGGGAAGGCAGTCAGGAAGGACGTGCCTGATAGGGCTGCTGACAGGAGGGATCCCCATATCTAAGAGGGGGCCCAGGACAGAACGCCCAATCACATGAGTGGAAGAAGCCGACCAGCGTGGAGACCGGGGTCGGCGGTGATGCTGTGAGCTTATCGCTGGAGGGTAAGTAAGAAGCCTTTTTTATTTTATCTGCTGCTGGCCAGGTGGGGGCATATAAGAGATGGGGTGAGTGCAGGGCGAGGGGCCATCTTCTTAATGGAGGGGGTGGGTATATTACGTGGGGGCAGCATATGGAGGGAGTGGGTGTATTACGTGGGGGCTGTATATGGAGGGGGAGGGTGTATTACATGGGGGTATATGCAGGACATGCGGGGCATATGGAGGTGGTCAGAGAAGAGCGGTGGGTGAGTGCAGGCTCAATTAAGATGCACTGCTCCCCCCCGTCCATCTCTCAGCGCAACTTCAGCACTGAGAGGTGGACAGCAGCAGTGCAGTGCATATTAAATGAGTGGGAGCACGTGACCTCCTCGCTCTCTATGCAGCCTCGTAGCCAGTCTGCTCCTGCCATGGACACGCTCCAGAGCTGCCCCCAGCCTCCCCTGCAGTGTGTAATCCGTATTCGGAATGCAAAATGCACTCCCCACTTTCCCCCAAAATTTGAGGGAACAAAAGTGCATCTTATAATCCGAAAAATACGCTATATACAGTAGGATAGAGACCATATATATAGCTGCATGAAGGACATATATATAGCAGGATGGAGGACCATATATATAGCAGAGTGGAGACCATATATACAGCAGGGTGGAGGACATATATACAGTAGGATAGAGACCATATATATAGCTGGATGGATGACATATATATAGCTGGATGGAGAACATATAAAGCAGGATGAGGACCATATATATAGCAGGGTGGAGGACATATGTACAGTAGGATAGAGACCATATATACAGCAGGGTGGAGGACATATATACAGTTAGATAGAGACCATATGTATAGCTGGATGGAGAACATATATATACTAGATGGCGGCCCGATTCTAAAGAATCGGGTAGTCTAGAATGCATATATAGAGTATTTACTAATAGTTAGGGGAGTGCGGTGAAATGAATTGTGTGTATACAGGTGGCTCAGTGGGTAGCAGAGTATACGGTGGCTCAGTAGTTAGCACTGCGCGGTGACTCAGTGGTTAGCAATGGGCGGTGGCTCAGTGGTTAGCACTGCGCGGTGGCTCAGTGGTTAGCACTGCGCGGTGGCTCAGTGGTTAGCACTGCGCGGTGACTCAGTGGTTAGCACTGGGCGGTGGCTCAGTGGTTAGCACTGGGCGGTGGCTCAGTGGTTAGCACTGGGTGCTGGCTCAGTGGTTAGCACTGCGCGGTGGCTCAGTGGTTAGCACTGCGCGATGGCTCAGTGGTTAGCACTACGCGGTGGCTCAGTGGTTAGCACTGCGTGGTGGCTCAGTGGTTAGCACTGCGCGGTGGCTCAGTGGTTAGCACTGCGCGGTGGCTCAGTGGTTAGCACTGGGCAGTGGCTTAGTGGTTAGTACTGTGCGGTGTCTCAGTGGTTAGCACTGCGCGGTGGCTCAGTGGTTAGCAGTGAGTGCGGTGGCTCAGTGGTTAGCAGTGAGTGCGGTGGCTCAGTGGTTAGCAGTGAGTGCGGTGGCTAAGTGATTAGCAGTGAGTGCGGTGGCTCAGTGGTTAGCAGTGAGTGTGGTGAGATTGGTCAGCACAGCGCCGTGGGCAGAATGGTCAGTGCAGCGCCGTGGGCACCGTGGGCAGAGTGGTCAGCGCAGTGCCATGGGCAGGGTGGTCAGCGGAGTGCCGTGGTCAGGGTGGTCAGCGCAGCGCCGTGGGCAGAGTGGTCAGCACACACATACACACACACACATACACACACTCCGCTATACTTACCACCGACCCTGCGTCTTCCCCGCCACCTGGATCCTGAGTCGACATGTTGCCGCCCCCGGACGACTGGATCCAATATGGCGTCCGGGAAGTTTGGCGAGACTTCTTGGACGCTATATTGGATCCAGTAGTTCGGGGGCGGCGACATGTCGACTGAGGATCCAGGCGGCGGACGCAAGGCCGGTGGTAAGTATAGCGGAGTGTGTGTGTGTGTATATGTGTATGTGTGTGTACAAAGTGAGGGAATTGCGGACAAAGTGAGGGAAGTGCGGACAAAGTAACGGAAGTGCGGACAAAGTGACGGAAGTGCCTACATAGACACATATATACACATACTGTACATTGCATATGGAGGGCAGAGGACAGGGGAGGCTGGAGGGCAGAGGACAGGGGAGGCTGGAGGGCAGAGGCTGGAGGGGAGAGGCTGGAGGGCAGAGGCTGGAGGGGGGAGGCTGGAGTTGAGAGGCTGGAGGGCAGAGGCTGGAGGGGAGAGGCTGGAGGGCAGAGGAGCGGGCGCGAGGTAGCCGGGAGCTGACTTCGGCTCCCGGCTACCTCGCACCGGTGGAGCGAGCCGGGGATCTCCGTGCCGGGCATATCCGCGGCAGAACTCCGGGGAGCCGCAAGCCAGCCGGGATTTGCCCGGTACCGCCGCAGCAATTCTGATTGGTCGCTCGCAAGCGAGCCACCAATCTGATTCAAGCCGCGGCACAGCGCCATGTTTAAAAATATAAGAAGCAAAAAAAAAAATTGTAAAGATGGCGCCGTGTTTCGCGGCGCTAATCTCATTGGTTGGCGCCAGGCGCGAGCGACCAATCTGAAAACCGCCGCGAAACACCGCGCCATATTTGAAATCCAGCGGGAACTTTGGATTTCAAATATGGCGCCGTGCCCCGCCCCACTCTTCTCATTGGTCGCTCGCGCCTGACGGCGACCAATGAGAAGAGCGCCGGGAAACACGCCGCCATCCTTGAATTTTTTTTTTTTTTTTACTTCTTAGATTTTTAAACATGGTGCTGTGCCGCGGCTTGAATCTGATTGGTCGGTGCCCGGAGTGCACGGAGATCTCCGGCTCGATCTATGGCGCGATACTGCAAATACACTGTAGTAAGTGTATTTTAAATATGGCAGCATAGCTGGCGGTGCTATTCTGATTGGTCGCCACGCTCGATGCGGCGACCAATCAGAAAAGCGCCGCGGTCTATGGCGCCATTTTTAAAATACACTGTACTCAGTGTATTTGAAGTATGGCGCCATAAAGCGCGGCGCTATTCTGATTGGTCGCCGCATCGAGCGTGGCGACCAATCAGAATAGCGGCGCACTCTATGCCGCCATCTTTGAAATACACTTACTAAAGTGTATTTCCAGTATCGTGGCGACCAATCAGAATAGCGCCGCGCTTTATGGCACCATACTTCAAATACACTGAGTACAGTGTATTTTAAAGATGGCGCCATAGACCGCGGCTCTATTCTGATTGGTCGCCACGCTGAATGCGGCGACCAATCAGAATAGCGCCGCCAGCTATGGCACCATCTTTGAAATACACTGTACTCAGTGTATTTGAAGTATGGCGCCATAAGGCGCGGCGCTATTCTGATTGGTCAGCGAGCGACCAAACAGAATTGCTGCGGCGGTACCGGGCAAATCCCGGCTGGCTCGCGGCTCCCTGGAGCTGAGCCGCGGATATGCCCGGCATGGAGATCCCCGGCTCGCTCCGCCGGCGCGAGGAAGCCGGGAGGCGAGGTCGGCTTCCGGCTACATCGCGGCCGCTCCGGAGATAAATGTCCGCCGGAGGTCGGCCCTAAGCGCAGCGGACTTTCCTGAGGTCCGCTACGCTTAGGGCCGCCATCTTGGTCCACCCTGAGCGGGCGTATGTGACGCTGGTGACGTCACTTTTCTCCGGACATTTATCTCCGGACAAAGCCACGGAAGTTGGCTTTTGTCCGGAAGTAGAACTCTAGGCAATTATATAATAGATAGCTGGATAATGGACATATATAGCTGGATGGAGACCATATATACAGCAGGATGGAGTCCACATATATAGCAGGATGGAGGACATGTATACAGTAGGATGGAGACCATATATATAGCTGGATGGAGACCATATATACAGTAGGATGGAGGACATATATATAGCTGGATGGAGACCATGTATACAGCAGGATGGAGTCCACATATATAGCAGGATGGAGGACATATATACAGTAGGATGGAGACTATATATATAGCTGGATGGAGACCATATATACAGCAGGATGGAGACTATATATATATATAGCAGGATGTGATACCATATATAAAGCAAGATGGAGGACATATACTATATATAGCAGGATGGGTCACCATATATCTAGCAGGATGGGTGACCATATATCTAGCAGGATGGAGACCATATACCATATATAGCAGGATGGAAGACCATATATACAGTAGGATGGGATACCATATATACAGCAGGATGTGAGACCATATATATACAGCAGGATGTGAGACCATATATATATATATATATATATATATAGCAGGATGGAGACCATATATATGACAGGATGGAGACCATATACACAGTAGGATGTAGGGGTGTGACAACTGAGGTCGCAATAGGGCCCAGAAGTACACGGGCCAGCTCCTGCCAGTCGCTGACCTCAGCGCCTGCTTCACATGGATATGCATCCTTGAGGGGGGAGACCAGGTCCAAATTTCACATTGTGGCCCATCAAACTCTAGTTGAGCCACTGGGTATAAGATCATGTATAATGTATGGCAATGCAATTAGGAATTTTAAGTAGGTGACTAGTTAAGTCTGCCCACAAACAGACCGCAGGGACAGAAACAGTTAACTATTGGGATTAGCTCATAGGGGAGTAGCTACCGTAGTACATAGGGAGAAAGGCAGTTTCTGTTAGAATATCAGTTAGGGTACAGCCTGTGACAGAGACAGATTTCAGGTTTGAGTAGCAGCAAAGCCGCATGATGTTGGTGTCCTGAACAGAGGAAAACCATCACAGAAGATTGTGGAAAAGAGGGAACAACTGAGTAAGAGAAGGATTGGACCATGACACTAGTGTGGACTAGTGAAGCCAAGTCAGCGCACTGACAGAAGGAAGAAGTGATAGGGAGAGACAGGTGCTGGTGCAAGACAGAGCAGGACAAGGAATTAAGTTTCTTTACCAAGTGCCTTTTATGCACCTTGAGTAGCTTATAGCTCAGTCCGACCATACTGACAAAATCTCTCTAAGGGTACCTTTACACGCCGCAATCGCGGCGAGAAATCTGACAGGCAATCTGTAGCCCCGTTACCATCGCCGTGAAATTGCTTCGAAATTGCGGCGTGTAATTGGGGAATCTGGCGGCGGTCAAAAAGGTTGCGCCTGGTTCCAATTTCACAGCACTGCTCCAAAACCAGAGGCAATCATGAAGGGGAAGTTCCCTGCTTTTGGCGTGTGAAGGGGCGATAGGGATGGAATCAGTGTTGCCTACTGATTTCCCGGAGACGTGGCACAGTGTGCTGGACACCGCGCCACGTGAGCGATGATTGGTGGGGGCTACTGTGTTTCCATTGGCTGTCCCTTCACAGGGCGCCATATTTGAAGAGCTGTCCATTCACACTACACAATGGCAATGGCGTCATGTATTAGCCAGCCTTCCTGCGCAGGCTGGCCAATCATAACGCTATTGCATTGTCTAATCAGCGTGTTTGGGGCGCAGAATACACCAGTCTGTCACGCCTATGTTCTTGCGGCGCAAACCATGTACGCCCACATTCCTTTAGGGATTGCAGCGTGTGAAGCGGCGAGGGAACTCCACCGGATTCATTCCGCTGTTGGTGTGGCAACTTCTGGGGCAACACATCGCCTTATGTTGAGGGCGAAATTGCGGCGTGTAAAAGCGCCTTAGGCGTTTGGAGGCAACCATGAAGAATGTGCACGAGCACGTTAGGTTGCCTCTGATCGCCGCCAAAAGTTGCGGCATGTAAAGGTACCCTTAGGGGGAAAAGACATAGTACCACATGAAGAGGAGAATGACTTTCAAGGACTGTGATATAGTACTAGACTGTGTAGTGTTAGGCAGAATAGGACGTATGGAGGTTGGAACAACTGAAGTGATGTTCTGTGAAAATTAAATGTACTAGAATATTTGTGCCCTCTAGCCAGTGTACATCATTATATTGAAATCTATGTTCGGTAAAACTATGTTTTTATGAACTTGTGGTCTTCCTTAATGAATCTCAGAAAAGAACTTCCTCAGCAAAGACAACATCTGCAAGGAGTTTGTATGTTCTCCCCTTGTTTGGGTGGCTTTCCTCCGGGCACTCCGGTTTCCTCCCACATCTCAAAGACATTCTGATAGGATGTTTAGATTCTGAGGCCCAATGGGGACAGTGTGGCAAAAAATGTACGTAAAGCGCTGTGGAATTAATAGCGCTATATAAATGAATAAATATTATTATTATTATTATTATTAAAACTGTGAACCATCTGGCCTGGCTGTGCAAAACCATTGGCGACATGTGGCCTGCAAAGGTGTATCGCCTCTGTAGTAAAACATCATATAATCAGCCAAGTCCTGCATCTTCATGTAGCATGCTGGGGTGGCACACATGGCTACCATGCCCATGACTACCACCCTCTACCACGCTACAATGGCATCATTATTTTAGATTCATTCATTTTATTTTGCTCTTGATGTAGATGCCTATCATGAATCTCTGTCATAACCCCATTTACTTGACTTGTCCATTCACTATCAGATCTTCTGGTTCTTCTGTTTCCTAACGTCTGCTAAAGGATTGTTATGTAAAGTCATTGTTGTATAGCCATAGGTTTCCAACCCTGCTTCTAAGTGGCATTACCAAAGTCAGGCACGTGGCATAGTGTTTTGAACAGCAATGGGCGAGATATGCACCGATGCAATTGCTTCCTGCGCTGACACTTGACAAATATAGTTTAGGCTCCATACAGGTCAAGCAAGGAAAATGTTCCTAAATCTGCCCAAATACACAAAATGGTCTTACAAGATTAGTTGATGCGATCGTAATTAAATTCTGTGCTGTGTATCATCATAATGGAGCAAGCTCTCGGGATCTGATTTTGAATTTTTGCCTTTTTGTATTTCTGCAATCAGAAGACGCAACTTTCGTTTATTCTGGAAAGTTTTAAAGCACAGATTATGGTGAAGCATTCCAGGCAGATTTCTGCTTGTGATTTACAGTATTCCAGATGGAGCAGCGGTTTTCATTAGAAGATCAGATTTATACTATTCATCCTATTTTACTGCGTGATATTTACACAAAGCCAAAATCTATTTTTTCTTTGGAAAACATTGCACTTCTGCCTCTAAAATTAATCTTTGTACTGAGTACAAGTAAAGAACATGCTCCTCTTGCTGTCTGGACCACTCCGTTGCGATAACTCCTCCAGAGACTATTTACCACATTCTGATTGTTTCTTTCCTCACATAATTAATTATAGGAAAGCTGCAGCACTATAATCCTTATTGTTCTGTTTATCTACTTGGCGTAAACTTCATCAGAAGGTTCAAATCACAAAATATCTTGCTGAATGTGGCTTATTATAAGATTTCAGAGATATCTTACTGCACAATTATTATTTGAAAGTAGAATTCTTTTATTATGTCTAACACTGCTGTGTTGTAGGGATGGGCGAGTCTACTCGCTAGGACTCGTTACTCGGCGAGTAGTAAGGGACTCGCAGGACTCGGTACTCTGCGAGTTTCCCAGCGATTACTCACACAGTAATGAGTCCAATGCAAATCAATGGCAATCCTAGTTTTGTCAGAGACTCTGACAAAACTAGGATTGCCATTGACTTGCATTGGACTCGTTACTGTGCAAGTAATCGCAGGAAACTCGCACAGTAACGAGTCCGGCTGTCTGTTCTGTGCCTGGGCTCGGGTCCTGCGGGCTGCCGCAGCTCTAGGGTCCTAGAGCCCGCCTGCTCTCCCTGTGTACAGACATGAATGTCAAATCAATAAAACAATCCTAAAAAAAGGGACTGCATCTTTATTAACCCCTCGCCCATGGTCCAGGGATTAATAAAGATGCAGTCCCTTTTATTTATATTGTTTTATGGATTTGTCAGAAAAAAATTTGACGTAAGCTTCGCCGTATTTCTGTAACCAGCCGAATCCAGCAGGCAGCGACGGGCTGCCCCCAACCCCCAGGGGCCTATTTGTACCTGGCTAGACACAAGAATATAGGGGAGCCCTTTTTTTTATTATTTCATGAATTTCATGAAATAATTAAAAAAAAATGCGTGGGGCTCCGCGCAATTTCTATGTCTAGCCAGGTACAGCTAAGCAGCTGGGAGCTGGAATCCGCAGCGCAGGGAGGCCCAAGCTTTCTGGGCACCCCCCGCTGCAAATTGCAGCCCGCAGCCCGCAGCCGCCTCAGAAGATGGCGCATTCATTGAAGCGCCATCCTCTGGCTCTGAACCCCGCTCTTCCAGTGGCCCTGGAGGCGGGTGGCTCACTGGGTAATAATGAGGTTAAGGCCAGCTTTGTATTATCAGCTGGCCCTAAGCCCAAAATTTATAGCGGTCACGCAAATATTAGACATGACCACCATGAATTTCTATTAAATTGTTTTAAAAAAAACAACACAGAGAAAATTTTTTTTATTAGAAATAAAAAAAAAGGCCATTAGGGACTCCATCTTTAATTAAAAAAATCCTCTTCTGTCCGACGTAGTCCAAAACACAATCTCAGCTCTGCTACTTCCCTGTGTGTGCTTAGACAGACAGGGATGTAGCAGAGCTGAGAACTGACTAAACAGTCAGGGTTCAGCTCAGGTCATTATGACCTGAGCTGAACTCTGCTGTCAGCCAGACTCGCTCTGCTGCTGGCGATTCCCGAGCTGATACCCCTGCTGATACTGGCATGGCAGGTGTTGCAAATGGCCTTTTTAGAGTCTTCTGGAGCCAACTTAAAAAACTCCCAGACTCTGGAAGACCGAACATTTGCACAGGCAGCTTGAGTCGTGTTGGTGTTCCGGGGAACAGTTGGCTGCCTTCTGCCTGCGGACACGACCCTGCTTCGTACTGCCTGTTGGGATGCTACGCCTCCCTCCCTCTGTGCACTGCTGGCCTCGCTCTGCATATCCTCCTGCCATGTTGGGTCAGCTACTGGATCATCCACCACGTCGTCTTCCTCTTCCGCACCCTGATCCTCCTCCTGACTTCCTGGCAATTGTGTCTCATCATCGTCCACCCCTTGTTGAGACACGTTGCCAACGTTCCGTTCGTGAGAACGTGGCTGCTCAAATATTTTGGCATCTGTACATACCATCTCCTCATCACCCACTTCAAGAGGAGCTGGCGACAGGCCAGATTCTGCGAATGGATACGTGAACAGCTCTTCCGAGTGTCCTAGTGTGGGATCAGTAATGTCCGTGGACGTGTACTCGGCCTGGTGGTAGGAAGGAGGATCAGGTTGGGAAATGTGCGGTGCAGTATCACGGCTACTGACACTTGACCGTGTGGAAGACAGGGTGTTTGTGGAGGTGCCCATCTGACTTGAAGCATTATCCGCTATCCAAGTAACAACCTGTTGACACTGGTCTTGGTTCAAGAGCGGTGTACTGCTGCGGGCCCCAAGTATTTGGGACAGGACGTGCGAGCGAGGAGATGTGCCCCTTTGTTGTTGCGAAATTAGTGCTTGCACACGACCTCGGCCTCTGCCTGCACGACCATCACGTCCACTTCCTTGTTCCTTGCCAACGCCCTTGCCAACGCCCTTGCGCATTTTGCCTGTATACAGCGACAACTGTCTGGTGACTGTTGAGGTCACAGGAGATTAGGATTTTAGTCCCTAACCTGTATCAAGGTAGTAAGTACACCAGTCTGGTGACTGTAATGGTCACAGGAGATTAGGATTTTAGTCCCTAACCTGTATCAAGGTAGTAAGTACACCAGTCTGGTGAATGTAATGATCACAGGAGATTAGGATTTTAGTCCCTAACCTGTATCAAGGTAGTAAGTACACCAGTCTGGTGAATGTAATGTTCACAGGAGATTAGGATTTTAGTCCCTAACCTGTATCAAGGTAGTAAGTACACCAGTCTGGTGACTGTAATGGTCACAGGAGAGTAGGATTTTAGTCCCTAACCTGTATCAAGGTAGTAAGTACACCAGTCTGGTGACTGTAATAGTCACAGGAAAGTAGGATTTTAGTCCCTAACCTGTATTAAGGTAGTAAGTACACCAGTCTGGTGACTGTAATGGTCACAGGAGATTAGGATTTTAGTCCCTAACCTGTATCAAGGTAGTAAGTACACCAGTCTGGTGACTGTAATGGTCACAGGAGAGTAGGATTTTAGTCCCTAACCAGTATCAAGGTAGTAAGTACACCAGTCTGGTGACTGTAATGGTCACAGGAGAGTAGGATTTTAGTCCCTAACCTGTATTAAGGTAGTAAGTACACCAGTCTGGTGACTGTAATGGTCACAGGAGAGTAGGATTTTAGTCCCTAACCTGTATTAAGGTAGTAAGTACACCAGTTTGGTGACTGTAATGGTCACAGGAGATTTGGATTTTAGTCCCTAACCTGGATCAAGGTAGTAAGTTCAACAGTCTGGTGACTGTTATGGTCACAGAAAAGCTTGGATTCCGATCTATATCACCCTGCCTATATCCTCCTAGATTAGTCCTGAGAAGGACTGTTGTGGTCAGCAGCAGTTGGCAGCCCTGCTCCGGATCTACCTATGAGGGCCGCAAATCTGTCCCTAAGCAGCAGCAGACACTCTCCCTACACTCACTGTCTGGATGCCTGTGTGCAGAGCACAGCGCGACCGGGTCTTATAAAGGCTCGGTCACGCTGTGCAGGCCGGCCACTCACTGCAATGCCACAGCTAACAGGGCTGTGGCATTGCAGTGGTCTGCCAGCCAATCCCTGCATGTGGGCTGGCTCTCAAAAGAGCGCCAACATGCAGAGATGACGACCACAAGCACAGCACGAGTATCGCGAGATTACTCGGTGCTCGCTGAGTAGCCTGAGTACAGTGATACTCGTGCGAGTACCGAGTAGTGGCGAGCATGCTCGCTCATCACTAGACTTTGTATTTAACCACAAATAAAGACGCTTTGCTTGTTCGTGAAGCTGAAGCATCCATTTCCTGCACAGACTTTTTACATCCAGTGTATGTGTTCTATGCAGGTTTTGTGTACGGTGTACTTTTTTTTTTCTACATAAATTGGTACAGCCAAGTTTTATTATAACTCCACCCAGTTCATGTTAATTACATCCTCTCCCTAATGACCTTCTTGTAGCTATATACACAATGCTCAGTGTTCTTTAGGATGCAGCTATAACAGATCCTGATCCCAACATGCATTCCACGATCCTGCAATCTTAAGAGCTAGTACTAGTGCATCTCAATGAATTAGAATATCATCAAAAAGTATGTCAATATTTGTACTATGTATATCCCCATACGCAATGTGTAAATGTGCATGTCATGTATGTGCAGATTTTATATGTGTACCTAATGTGAATATGAAAGTAAAAGTGAATTTTCAAATGGGGCCTGATGAAGTGGATGGGAGGGAACAAGGCACATATCAGTTTTTGGTCAGTTTTCACATCAGTATTTGTAGCTAAAACCAGGAGTGGTTAAAAAAAAAAGAAGTGGTGACGTCTTGGTATTAAGGCACATTCACACATTGACTATTTAGTCAGTATTTTACCTCAGTATTTACAAGCCAAACCCAGGAGTGGAACAATCAGAGGAAAATTATAATAGAAAAATGTCACCACTAGTGATAAGCAAGTAGTAAAATATTCGGGTTCAGATAGCTCTAATCATATACTTTGAACGAGTAATGAATGCAAGCCAATGGGGAACTCGCCCAGATCCAAATACTGAAAGGTCTGTTTCACATCTATACGCCTGTGTTTTTCCTGCCCTGCTCACCCTGCACTATCGCAAATGCAATCACAGGGGCATTTAGGGGCTAGTGCAGGCAAGAGCACAGAAGCATAGTTGCCCTGCTCATGTGCTCGGTTGCCCTCGGTGCCCCCATTACCTGCTATAGCCGAGCGCACACTCTGAAATCCCGGAAGCGCGAGTGCGAAGTGCCTGACGTCATCGCGCATGCGCTTGGTCAGACGCACCTGGAAATGTCACATTATGCGTTTCCGGGTGTTTCTCACTAAGTGCATGCGCGGTGACGTCAGCTCAGTCACACTCGCGCTTCGAGGATGTCGGCTTCTGCGCTCAGTGCATCCATGCGCCTATGCACTTGGCTGCAGCTGCCCCTAAATGCACCTGCTCTGCCATTTGCACCAGTGCAGGGCAAGCAGGGTAGCCAAGCGCACAGGCGCATTAGATGTGCAAAGGACCAAACAGTTCAAAGTATTCGGTTAGAGCTATCCGAACTTGAATATCTTAGGCCTATTTCACATCTAAGCCTGGTGTGCGTTTTACTTAATTTGCATTTCTATGCGTTTTTACAGCTAAAACCGCATTCAAACGCACGCGTTTTTGCCCCCATTGATCTAAATGGAAACGCAAGCAAAACCACATGCAAAAATGCATGTGAATTTTCAAAATGCTAAAACGCATGCTTTTTTCCAAACGCAGCCCTAGAAGCATTGGCCGACGCTTTTGGCTGCTTTTGCAAAAATGCATGCGTTTTTGCGTTTTGAAAATTCACGTGCGTTTTTGCATGCGGTTTTGCATGCGTTTTACATGCATTTCCATTTAAATCAATGAAGGCAAAAATGCATGCGTTTTGAATGCGTTTTTAGCAGTAAAAACACATAGAAATGCAAATGAAGCAAAACGCAAGCCTGCATTAGATGTGAAATAGACCTTACTACTTGCTTATCACTAGTCATCACTTCTGTGTTGTTCATTCACTCCTAGTTTTGGCTCAGAAAAAACTGATGTGACAAACTGATCAAAAACTGATCATGTAAACGTAGCCTGAGAGGGGGTTCACTGTGATTTTGCCCACTGTGTTTAGTGTAATTGGACAATGCATGCCGAAGGTACAAATTTTACAATAAAGCAGCTATTTTTTGCATGCTCCACATTATTGTGTATTAGTCCAATATAACCCGTATAATATGTCTCTTTAACTATCTACAATAAATTAATTCATCTTCATATGTCTTCTCTTCCTTTTTTGATGTAAACTAACTTATTTACAACAAGAATAGCAATCACCCTGATGGAAACAGTGCTTTACGTCTTGAAATACCTCTGTCTCCAGTAGAAGTATGATAAAAAGCATAAAAATAACACACAGAGAGCGGCGGCCAACACTAACACTGCAAGATCTCAAATAAATAGTCACATTTTCGTAATTCTTCAGAAACGAGGGTGCACAGAGATGAATCCATAACTTTACATTTACGCAAACAAACTATTAATCTAACTATGGCTGACATCATCCATTCAGAATAACTTCAATGTTTAGTTATTCTCAGATTTTAAAAGTCTATGGTTTAATTTCCTAATTATTCATTTACTTTATATGATTGATTGGAAAATTAAATACACCTACATAATGTTAAGTAATGTTTTCCCAATTATCATCAGTGCAGCTCTAAAAGTACCATTACACGGCTCAACATCGTTCTCAACATCATTCAAAAGTGACGTTTTGAACAATGCTGAAACGACATGGTTGTTGCGTCATTGCGTGTAAACGCACAATTCAACAACGATAGTTGTTCAAGTTGGAGTTCAACTTCAACTTAAACAACCTGCGGCATCATTCGGTGTGACACTGCAATAGCGATGTCACGGCCGACTTCGCCCATTCACAGCAGTGAGCAGGGATCGTTCGCTGGGTTTGCGAATGATCCCTGCTCACTACATCATTGCTGAGTTGTCCACGATATCTATACGTGTGACATCTCATCGACGTGCGCACCCGAGATCGTTGCCTACATCGTTTCAACGTTGAAGCGTGTGACGGTACCTTAAGAGTCGCATGAGAAGGGCTCATAGAAGCTGTTTCTTAGAATAAGTTTACCTTCTGATAATTCTAATAATGAGAGCCGAATGTGATTTTAGTGTGATACAAGCTGTTAGATGAGCTTCAAAGGAGACTACAGTTTAGGCCGGCGATGCACTGAGCGAGACACATGTGAGATACTCGCATGAGTCTTACATGACTAAACCGGAACAGCCACTGGCTCTCTAGACAGGAGTGCATTAACTACTTATGCTTCTAAGCAGCTGACATGCTCCCATCCAGAGAGACGGTGGCCATGCCGGGTGCGTCATGTAAGGCTAGGGTCAGACTTGTGTCTGCCCTTAGCCTGCAGGATCCGCTGAAAACTTAGAAATTCTGAGGCAGAGCACATAGCGTTACCGGCATGTAATGCTATACGCCGCCTGTGTATTGATTCCTATGGCAACCAGCAGCTAATTGCTGCCACCGTCTCCACTTACAATCCCTGTATATGCGCTTTTGCAGAGCGCACAGGAAACCGCTGCAAACCGCAGACAACCGCTACCACCGCTCCCCCTCCCTGCTCCAGGGTATATCCACGGACCGAGAAATTAAAAGCTGCACTGATGAACCCGGCTTATACACGAGTATATACGGTAGGTGTATTACTGTATTGCCAGCTATTGTCGGCATTTCCTATTTTATGAATTAAAGCCGGCGGCTCCTCGCTGTGGAGGAGATACAGTACGTAATATGCATACTGTATCCGCCGCTATCCAGGGTCCTGAAAGCTTTAACATTAGTTCTATGGGCAGCGCACCGCCATATGTGACCCTAGCCTCAGTGTTACTGCTTAAAATAATATAAAACAAAACCCCTATCTCTGTGAACACTATAGGAGCTTTTCCCATTAAAATCAGTTGAAAACATATTCAAAGTATTTCACATGGCTTATGATGCGGATTTAGCAGCAGAATGTATTTTGTAAATCCTCACAAAATAACTGAACGTACGATTTGAGTGCTGATGGGTAAAATTGATAGATATTTATGGTATACTAGCTGTGAGCCCGATGCAAATGCATCGGGTGTCTAGAATATTTTAAATTTTTTTTAAGATTTTCGCGGCCGCACTTGCCGCAAGTGCAAAACCGCACTTGCCGCACCTGCCGCAAGTCCCCCTATACTTTCTATGGAGATTACCGCAACCGCGCCGCAAGTGTAACCGCATCTGCCGCGTTTGCCGCATAACCGTTACACTTGCGGCGCGGTTGCGGTAATCCCCATAGAAAGTATAGGGGGACTTGCGGCAGGTGCGGCAAATGCGGTTTTGCACTTGCGGCAGGTGCGGCCGCGAAAAAAACCGCGGCTGACTGCGTTTTTTTTCGCGGCCGCACTTGCCGCAAGTGCAAAACCGCACTTGCCGCACCTGCCGCAAGTCCCCCTATACTTTCTATGGGGATTACCGCAACCGCGCCGCAACCGTTACACTTGCGGCGCGGTTGCGGGAATCCCCATAGAAAGTATAGGGGTACTTGCGGCAGGTGCGGCGGCTGAGGTAGCAACTCGCAATGGCCTCGCGGCCATTGCTCGCGCTACCTCAGCGGTAAATCGCTAAGTTTGTGGCCGAGCCTCTGGTTCTATTTTCGGCCAGCGACTCGCTGAGTAAAACAGCTGAGTGTGAGTGCTGAAGATCCGATACATTCATGAGCCTAATGAGCGGCTGAACCTGTGAGGATGAGTGCTTTGCTGGGCTAAACCTGAATGGTGCACAGGGGGTTAATCACATGTCAGGTCTGTGTGTGAGTGAAGATGTGCTGATTGACTCACTGGGTTGCAGCTGGGAGTGAGTAGGCTGGATAGGAACCTGCCAGGTGTCTGAGTGAGGAGAGGACGATTCAGAAGTTCAAAGCACTGCCATGTGAAGAGGTGCTGGAAGTGATCCGTCCTCAGTGGGTAAGTGATGGGAGCCTACCAGCTGATGTGTGCATGGCAGCCAGTGTCCAAGGGCCAGGCAGTCACAGCTGACTTTGGGACATTGAGGGGGGGCTCTGTGCGGCCATTGAGGGGGGGGGCTCTGTGCGGCCATTGAGGGGGGGGGGTCTGTGCGGCCATTGAGGGGGGGGGGGTCTGTGCGGCCATTGAGGGGGGGGGCTGTGCGGCCATTGAGGGGGGAGGGGGGGTTCTGTGCGGCCATTGAGGGGGGGAGTCTGTGCAGCCATTGAGGGGGGGGGTCTGTGCGGCCATTGAGGGGGGGGGTCTGTGCGGCCTATTGAGGGGGGGGGGTCTGTGCGGGCCATTGAGGGGTGTGGGGGGGTCTGTGCGGCCATTGAGGGGGGGGGTCTGTGCGGCCATTGAGGGGGGGTCGTGCATGAGGGGGTCGTGCGGCCATTGAGGGGGGGGGGTCTGTGCGGCCATTGAGGGGTGGGGGGTTGGCGGGGTCTGTTGTGCGGCCATTGAGGGGGGGGGTCTGTGCGGCCATTGAGGGGGGGGGTCTGTGCGGCCATTGAGAGGGGGGGGGTCTGTGCGGCCATTGAGGGGGGGGTGGGGTCTGTGCGGCCATTGAGGGGGGGGTCTGGTGCGGCCATTGAGGGGGGGGGTCTGTGCGGCCATTGAGGGGGGGAGTCTGTGCGGCCATTGAGGAGGGGGGTCTTGTGCGGCCTATTGAGGGTGGGGGGTGTCTGTGCGGCCATTGAGGGGGGGGGTCTGTGCGGATGATGATGATGATGATGATGATGATGATGATGATGATGAATTGATTTTATTGCTGTGATAGCGACTCGCAATGGCCTCCCGGCCATTGCTCGCACTACACAGCGACTCGCATGGATTCCCCATTCAAAGTATAAGGGGACTTGCGGCGGCTGACGTAGCGACTCGCAATGGCCTCGCGGCCATTGCTCGCGCTACCTCAGCGGTAAATCGCTAACTGTGTAGCCGGGCCTCTGGTTCTATTTTCGGCCAGCGACTCGCAATGGCCGCTTCGCGGCCATTGCTCGCGCGTGGTGACGTCACATAGTGACATAGCCACGGCGTTTTCGGGGGCCGACACGATTTTGCCTACGGCAATTATAGAGTAGATTCTTTTAATATATATCTTAAATTTCACACACAGGAAGACCCCTCTGAAAGGTAGTGTTGCCCTTGGGATTGATTCAGTATGACAATGTGGCCCTTGTACCATAAATCTTTGTGCACCCGTCCCCAATCCGAAATCATTGTATGGTTTGTGAACGACTGATTATGCTTAGCGTTCAACACTCAGTGTTTCTTTTTGTGTTTTTTTAGCTTCTAATAAGACGAAACCTATTTCCTACTAACTAGTCTGACAAGCTTCCGAAGTTAAAAGCTGAGAAACCAGACAGTGTAATGTCCTATACGATGTACCCTGGAAGTATACTTAGTATCTGACATACTTCATTACCATAGCTCCCTCTGATAAATCACAGCTGCTGAACGCACTTATGTTATATGCGAATGTGTGTAAGATTCGCTTCACTATATAAGAATGTCACGGTTAATTAATTCTAACTTCTATATAATAATTGTAAGTTAATGCTAGTGAATAATAATAAGATATCAATACAAAAAACTGTGAAAACTATTAGCACCTTCCATATTTGCAAAATTAATCCTATTTCCTGATTAAATATATCAAAGAAAATGATTGATTGGTGTTATTATACTCATTATTGTTGTTTTCCTTTCAGCTACCATACTTCCTCCAGAAGGAATAGGAAAACTTGATTCAATATGGCCCCATTGACCTTTTGTGCATTATAGACTCCTAGTACAGGATATTATCATGTAGGTGGATCTTTTCCTGGATTACACATTACATCCGGAATACATTTTATATACCATACATCAAACTACTTCAAACTACTAACACTGACTAACAAAACCGTCCTTATATCTCCAAACAATCTCCCGCTATCTTCCCTCACATAATCGCCATTCCTCCCAAGACCTCCTTCTCACCACCACACTTATTCTTTCCTCACCCAATCACCCCCAAGACGTCTCCCAAATAACCCCCATCCTCTAAAATTCTGTGCCCCAACATGTATGATATGATTATCCACCACCCTCGGATCCTTCAGACGGAACTTGAATACCCATCTCTTAAGGAAAGTTTACAGCCTGCAATCACCCTACAGCTACCAGATCTGGTGCTCCACTACCACCACCATCACTACCGGAGAGGCCACCTCACCACCACCACCACTGGAGAGGCCACCTCACCACCACCGGAGCTGCCGCAACCCCTATCCTACTGTCTTCTTCCCATCATTCTATAGAATGTAAGCCCGTGAGGGCAGTGTCCCCTCCGTACCAGTCTGTCATTGTTAACTTGTTCACTGTAACCTACACCTGTATTTTGTATGAAACCCCTTCTCACGTACAGCATCATAGAATTAATGGTGCTATATAAATAAATAATAATAATACATCATACAACTGTAGCTTGTATTGAACAGTGTGAGATCTTAGTAGGTAAAAGGGACATGAGAAGCTGTAAATCAGGCAAGTCATAATGATATGGATTTCCCAAGAAATGCAACTGCCTTATGAGGTGTAAGCAATATGTTATATAATACATGTTCTTTGTACTATGTAATCTGGTGACAGATTTAAAAATACAAAAATGTAGCGATATGAAGCCGCTGTGAAAGTTTATGTCACTCATATGCATCCATTGTGTCACTTTATGTCAGTGGTATGTGTCCATCATGTCACCTCATGTTAGGGCACTCTTTTTGCACATTTATTCTCATGCTATAATTCTCTCTCTTTTTATCATGTTGATCACCAGAGAAGCGCTTACAGAGTGAGTTTTCTTATTTTGTGACTTTTGATATTGGCTTATGACAAGGTTGATGTTAAATGGGTTAATCTGGGCTTGGGGATCAAGTCTTCAGTCACTCTTTATAAATGTAGACTTGGGAAACCTTACAGTGCGTACAGTGTATGCTGTCATGATTATCCAGTTTTGTCACTGTGATTTGCATACTTCCAGCCACATAATAATAATAATAAAACTTTATTTGTATAGCGCCAACATATTCCGCAGCGCTTTACAGTACAACGGTACATAAGAAAAATATACGGTACAGAAACGTAATGCAGAACAGTAGTTACATACCAAAAACATAGAATCAACTTAGGAAATACAATAAGAAAGGCAGAAAATGAAGGTGACCCTGCTCGAAGGAGCTTACAATCTAAGACGGGATGGGAACACAAAGTACAGGGGCTTATAACAATGAATATCTTACGTCTAAGTGACTACTGTTAGGGAGAAGGATAGGCCGCCCTGAAGAGGTGTGTTTTTAGGGAGCGTCTGAAGCTATGCAAGTTGTGGATGGTCCTAATTTCTTGGGGTAGAGCATTCCAGAGTTTTGGTGCAGCTCGAGAGAAGTCTTGAAGTCGGGAATGGGAGGTTCGGATTAATGCCGATGTTAGTCTGAGGTCATGTTCAGAGCGAAGGGGACGGGTGGGGTGGTAGACAGAGATGAGGGTGGAGAGGTAAGGAGGTGTCGCACCATGAATAGCTTTGTGGGTGACAACGAGCAATTTGAATTGGATTCTATAGTGTACGGGCAGCCAATGTAGTGACTGGCACAGAGCAGAAACATCTGAGTAACGGTTTGCTAGATAGGTGATCCTGGCTGCTGCATTGAGGATAGACTGGAGAGGGGAAAGCTTACTGTGGGGGAGGCCAGCTAATAAAGAATTACAGTAGTCAAGGCGGGAATGAATCAGGGCCACGGTGAGGGTTTTAGTTGTTCCCGTGGTGAGGAAAGGGCGAATTCTGGAGATATTTTTCAGGTGCAAGCGACAGGAGCGGGTGAGAGATTGTATGTATGGGGTGAAGGAGAGATCAGTGTCCATCAAAACACCGAGACAGCGAGCCTGCTGACTGGGTGTTATCGTGGTGCCGCACACCGAGAGAGAGATGTCAGATTTAGGGAGGTTGGCAGAGGGTGGGAGCAGAAGAAGTTCAGTTTTGGAAAGGTTGAGTTTCAGATACAGAGCGGACATGATATTGGAGACTGCGGTTAGACAGTCATTGGTGTTCTTTAGTACCGCGGGGGTAAGGTCAGGGGCTGAAGTGTATAGTTGTGTGTCATCAGCATAAAGATGGTACTGAAAGCCAAATCTGCTGATGGTCTGTCCAATCGGGGCTGTGTAGAGAGAGAAGAGGAGAGGGCCAAGGACTGAACCCTGAGGGACCCCAATAGTGAGGGGAAGAGGGGAAGAAGTGGAGCCAGCAAAAGATACACTGAAAGAGCGGTCAGAAAGATAGGAAGAGAACCAGGAGAGAGCGGTGTCCTTGATGCCAATGGAGTGCAGCATAGAGAGTAGGAGCTGATGGTCGACAGTGTCAAAAGCCGCAGAGAGGTCAAGAAGGATAAGCAGAGAGTGGTCACCATTACGTTTTGCTGTCAGAAGGTCATTGGTCACTTTGATGAGGGCAGTTTCTGTAGAATGTAAGGGGCGGAAGCCAGACTGCAATGGATCTAAAAGAGAGTGAGTGGCGAGGTAATGAGTGAGGCGGGTGTAGACCAGGCGCTCCAGGAGTTTAGAGATGAGGGGGAGATTGGAGACTGGTCTGTAGTTATTTGTGCAGGATGGGTCAAGGGACGTTTTCTTTAGTAGTGGAGTGATAATAGAGTGTTTGAAGGAGGAGGGGAAGATGCCAGTAGAGAGGGAGAGATTGAAGATTGTGGTTAAGTGACTGGTGACCACTGGAGAGAGGGTCTGTAGTAAGTGTGAGGGAATGGGGTCAGAGGTGCATGTAGTGGGACGTGAGGACGAGAGGAGCCTGGAGACTTCTTCTTCTGTGGCTGGGTCAAAAATGGAGAGTGAGCCAGAGGGGATGTGGGGAGAGATGGGAGTAGAAACACTTGAAGGTTGGGAGCTGATTTCCTGACGGATGTTTTCTATTTTCTCTGTGAAGTAAGAGGCCAGATCGTCAGCACAGAGGTCAGTGATAGGAGCCTGCACTTTCGGACTGAGGAGAGAGTGAAAGGTGTCAAAAAGTTTCTTTGAGTTGTTGGCTAGTGAGGAGATCAGGGTGGTGAAGTAGGTCTGTTTGGCAAGGTGAAGGGCAGAGTTGTAGGTTTTTAGCATGAATTTATAATGGATGAAGTCTCCTGGTGAGCGACTTTTCCTCCATAGGCGTTCGGCACTCCTCGAGCATCGCTGGAGGAATCGAGTTTGTGATGTGAGCCAGGGCTGTTTTACTCTGTGTTTGGAGGTTCTAAGGGTGAGGGGTGCTACTTGGTCCAGGGTACTTTTGAGAGTGTCATTGTAGTAATTCACAGCCAGATTGGGGCAGGAGAAGGAGGAGATTGGGGACAGTGATGAGAGAAGAGAGTCTGTGAATGTGTGAGGGTTGATGGCCTGTAGATTTCTGAATGTGTGATAGGTCGGACTATGCTGTGATGGGCGAGGGTTTGAGAGTGTGAAGGTGAGAATGTTGTGATCAGAGAGAGAAAGAGATGAGTTGTCTAAGGAGGAGGAAGAGCAGAGTCGGGTAAAGACCAGGTCAAGGGTGTTACCATCCTTATGTGTCTTCTCAGAGGTTGAGAGTTGCGAGAGGCCAAGAGAATTGGTTAGAGCTAGGAGCTGGGATGCAGATGTGGAGTTGAGGCTGTTTATGGGGATGTTAAAGTCTCCCAGGATGAGGGTTGGTAATTCTGAGGACATGAAGTGCGGCAGCCATGCGGAGAAGTGGTCGAGGAAGTGGGTGGTTGAACCTGGGGGGCGATACACCACCGCTACTCTGAGGGAGAGGGGACGGAACAACCTAATGGTGTGAACCTCAAAAGAAGGGAATGAGAGTGATGGAGCGGGGGGGATGACCTGGAAAGTGCATTGTGGGGACAGGAGTAGGCCAACTCCACCACCACGTCTGTTTCCAGGTCTCGGGGAATGAGAGAAGTGCAGACCGCCGTAGGAGATAGCAGCAGGGGAGGCAGTGTCTGAGTCCTGGATCCAGGTTTCAGTAAGGGCCAAAAGGTTAAGAGAGTTACTGAGAAAGTAGTTGTGGATAAAGGGAAGTTTGTTGCATGCGGACCGTGTATTCCAGAGGGCACATTTAAAAGAAGGAGATGGAGGTGTGCAGGTAATGCTAATAAGGTTACTGGGATTTCTATGTGAGGTGTGTGGTGGGGGGTTGAAGCTGGAAGAGGGTGGCCCAGGATTGGGAGAAATATCGCCTGACATAAGCAGTAGTAGAAAGAGGAGGAGGGAGTAATGTTTGGCTCTATGACATTGTTTTTGTTGAGGCAAGACCCTGGAATATGACGAGCTTAGATTATTGAGTAGGGTGAAGAGAGTATGGGAGCAGGACATAGTAAAGGGAAGTAGAGAGGGGCTGATGTGGATAAAGGGTGATGGAGGGGGAATGGGGCGGTAAAAGTGGATGACTAATGCACATAGATATAAAAGCATTGAAATGAACGACATTTTGATGCAATGGGCTAAGTAAATTACTGAAAGGTAGTAAATAGGTAGAGTTGTTACCTTCTGGTTACCTCTGGCTTATCTCTGGTCTATCTCTGAATATTCCACTTAAAAATGCCACTTTGAAATGGCACAGATGCCAAGGCACAGAATGCCTTACACCATGCTACTTATAGTTCTAGTGAGCAACAAACAATATGCCAGGTAGGGAGAGGGGAGGGGTCAGAGGAGAAGGATTCATCACACCAGGGGATAATTAACAAATTACTGCTAAGAGGAAAGTTTGGGTCAGGATCAGCAGGAGACAGAGACAAGGGAAGGAGGAGAAAGAAAAAAGCATATTTCTAAGGTACAAAGTAGATGGGAGACTATTTCATACCATCACAATACATTAGGGGCACACAGTCAGATTGGATACAGTGGAGGTTGGATACGTCAATATGAAGTCTCTTTCCGTACCATCACAATACATTAGGGGCACACAGTCAGATTGGATACAGTGGAGGTTGGATACGTCAATATGAAGTCTCTTTCCGTACCATCACAATACATTAGGGGCACACAGTCAGATTGGATACAGTGGAGGTTGGATACGTCAATATGAAGTCTCTTTCCGTACCATCACAATACATTAGGGGCACACAGTCAGATTGGATACAGTGGAGGTTGGATACGTCAATATGAAGTCTCTTTCCGTACCATCACAATACATTAGGGGCACACAGTCAGATTGGATACAGTGGAGGTTGGATACGTCAATATGAAGTCTCTTTCCGTACCATCACAATACATTAGGGGCACACAGTCAGATTGGATACAGTGGAGGTTGGATACGTCAATATGAAGTCTCTTTCCGCACATTCCAACTAGATGTGTCTGGCCTAACTCAATTCACTTGTATCAAGTGAAGCCATGCATGCCTACTCAGCTCATGACCATATGTAGGAAATCACGTACCTGTGTTCACATTCCTGCCCACTCTTGTCACCAGCACCGGAGATTCCTTGCAGCAAGCACACAGTGCACTGTGAGGATTCCTAATTTTGCAGTCATGTAGAGTGACTACAGACTTGCAGACTTAAGTCCAAGCCTGGATAACCTCTTTAATTATGTTATATGTACAGTTGAAACCAGAAGTTTACATACACTATATAAAAAGATACATATGCTTGTTTTTCTCACTACCTGACATGAAATCAGAATAAACCTTTCCTGTTTTAGGTCATTAGGATTTCCATGATTATTTATATTTGCTAAATGCCAGAAAAATTAAAGAGAGAGAGAATGTTTTAAGGCATTTTTATTAGTTTCTGCAAAGTCACAAGTTTACATACACTAAAGGCCCTGTTACACGGCACGACATCGTCAACGACATCTTTGATACATCACGGGTTTGGAGGCGTACCAGCGACCTCGTTGCGCGTGACTCTGACAAGTTGCTATGATAAATCATTGGATCGGAGTTGACAGGTTTACCAACATGTTGGAGAACCTGACGATATCAACTCCAGCAACCTGCTGCATCGTTCGGTGTGACACTGTGATAACGATGTCGTGGAAGACTTCGCTCATTCACAGCAATGAGCAGGGATCGTTCGTGGGGTTTCCGAACGATACCTGCTCACAACATCATTGGTGACTTGTCCATGATATCTAGACGTGTGACATCTCACCAGCGATGTTGAAATGATGTAAAAAATGACCACGCGCTCCCAAGATCGTTGCCGACATCGTTTCAACATTGTGTCGTCGGACGGTACCTTAACATTGCTATGCCTTTAAACAATTTGGGACAGCCCATATGAAAATGTCATGTATTTGGAAGCTTCTGATATGTTTATTGGCAACATCTGAGTCAACTAGAGATATACCTGTGGATATATTTTAATACAAACCTGAAACCCACTGATTCTTTGTGTAGATCATGGAAAAATCTATAGAAATCAGTAAATATATCAGGAAGAGAATTGTGGATTTGCACATGTCTATTTCATGCTTGGGTGCAATTCCTAGATACTTGAAAGTGCCTAGTTGATCTGTATAAACAATTACACGCACGTACAAGCAAAAGGGAAAGTCCAGCCATCATACTGCTCAGGAAGAAGATGGATTCTGTGTCCCAGAGATAAACGTGCTTTACTCCGATATGTGGATATCATCACAAGAACAAAAGCAAAAGACCTTGAAGATAATGGTGGAAGTTGGTAAGATTTTGTCCTTATTCCCAGTGAAATGAGTATTGTATCAAAATGGGCTAAAATTGCCACTGTGCCGGGAAGAAGCCATTACTCAAAAAAAAGCATAAAAAATCCAGATTAATGTTTGCAAATGTACACATTTTTGTAGACATGTCCTGTGGTCTGCCGAAACTAAAATTGAACTGTTTGGCCATAATAACCATCGTTACTTTTGGAGGGAAAATGGAGAAGTTTGGAAGCCTAAGAATATCATCCCAACTGTGAAACACGTGGGTGGCAGCATGATGTTGTGCGGTTGTTTTTCTGCTGAATGTATTGGTGCACTTCACAAAATAGATGGCATTATGAGGAAAGAACATTATGTGGAAATACTGAAGTGTCTCACGCCAAGGGATTGGGGTACTCGGATCTCGGGCGTGCTGGTACGGGGATGTCAAGGGTGGTCGGTAAATGAGTCCGTGCCCCTGGTGACAAAATAAAAAGGGTGTATATTTACAGTTATTAAAGTTATTGTCAGTCGTGACACCACCTGTAGGTCCGGTAATGGCATCGGCGCTGCTGGGACCTCCGGGTGATGGGCGGCAGCAAGGTGTTGTAGCTCTCTACGGGAAGAGCGAGTTCCCCGGGGCTGTAGGGTAGTAATGGTGAAATAGGGCAGTGCGGTTGGAATGGGGCTGCACAGTTTTTGCTGTGAGAGACGGGCCGAAGTAATGGATATTCACACAAGAAAGTCTTTCCGGTACCTTTACTGATGGTTCTCTAGGTACACATTCAGGTCTGAGGGAAACACCTTGGGACTTCCACACCGAGTGAGTTATAGGCCTCCTTGTCTTGCTCCCTTGTCTTGAGTCTGGCGTGTATGAAATCAGGCCTGAACTTTCCTGCTCTTTCACACCCGTGTTGCGGCACTGAGGGCTCTCGTTTGGCTACCGCTATCTCTCCTGCGGCCCCTGGCTCTCAAATGTGTGTGCTGCGAGTGTCCAGGAAGCTAAGCCTCCACAGTTTACTGGGATTCTCTGCTGGGCTAACCTCTTTCCCTTGCAGACTTGGACTCCAGTGACTGGTGTTCTCCTGGGGTGAACCGGGATGGCTCCTCTTCCCCCTGCTGTAGTGTTCCTTGCCTCTTCCTTTCGTCCTCACTCTCTGGACCCTCACACTAGCTCTGGCGGTGAATTAGTTTCGGGCCTAGCACATCTCTGGTAACCAGTTTTGCTTACTAGGCACTGGGCTGATCTTCACAGTTCTCCTAGCGACTGCACACTCTGCCTAACTCTGCCACCAGCACCTGTATTTATAGGGGACCTGGCATCATAATAGCAACCATTCATTGACGCTCCCCCTACAGGCCTAGAGTGGAAGGTGTTGGGTGTATGTGAGTACCAGATGTGGAAATCCCTTAGTGAACTAGGTGGTTCTGTGGCTTACCTGGCACAGGGCGCCACAGAAGCAACATTTAAAGACATCATCCAGGAGGTTAAAGCTTGCGCAGGAATGGGTCTTCCAAATGGATAGTAACCCAGAACACACCGCCAAAGTGGCTTAAGAATAACTTAGTCAATGTTTTTGAGTGGCCATAACAAAGCCGTGATCTAAATCCTATTGAGAATTTATGGTCAAAGCTGAAAAGGAAGGTGCTAGCAGGGTGACCTACAATCATGGCTCAGTTACATCAGTTCTGTCAGGAGAAATGGGCCCAAATTCGTCCCAACTATTATGAGAAGCTTGTGAAAGAATATCCAAAAATGGACCTGTCATACAGTTTAAAGGCAATGGTACCAAATAGTAATGAAATGTATGTAAACTTGTGACTTTGCAGAATGTAATAAAAACACCTTAAAACATTATCACTTTCATTATTCTGGCATTTGGCAAATATAAATAATTATGGTAATCCTAATTGACCTAACACAGGAAAGGTTTATTCTGATTTCATGTCAGATAGTGAGAAAAAGTGTGTTTTTCTATAGTGTCTTTAAACTTCTGGTTTCAACTGTAAATGCAATAAAATGTCCTCTCGAGGAAATAAGAATGCTGTGCGGCACATGTAGAATAGACAAGACAAGATGTGCAACTGTACAGACTTTAATGAGGTTTTCCACTACTAATTTCACCCATTTTTTTGTCCTACCGCTTTCTACTTAACAGTTTCCCAATATATTTCTGCAATCTACTCTGCTCTTGTAATCTTATCTGTAATGGCCACTTTACACGCGGCAACAGGTAGATAGAAAACGGCAGGTGTCGGAGACAATTGTACCTTTTACCTTCAAAACACCTTGAAGTGGCTGCGTGTAATTCAGGTATCTGCAAGATGTTTTGAAGGTAAAAGGTACAATTGTCTCCGACACCTGCCGGTTTCTATCTTCCTGTTGCCATGTGTAAAGTGGCCATTATATGTGTGGTACCCTGGCACCCTGGTTGGGGCACCACAGAACTCTTGGTACACAAATGGAATGTACACAGCAAGCAGAACTCACTAACTAAAACACCTTTCTACACCCCTTTTCACCCCAGGCCTCTAGGGGGAGCTCCACTGGTTACTTTAAGCCAGTTCCCCATATAAATACGGGTCCTGGAGGGAGAAACAGTGGAGTGTGCAGTCACTTTAGAACTGTGAACAGCTAGGAGAGCTGACCTGGTACTGGAGCCACACTAGGCCCATACCAGCACACCCGGAGAGTGAGAGACCCTTGCAACTGGGGTCATAGGACAGGAGGCAAATACCTCACAGGGACAGAAGAGTTATTCCAACTGCAGGAGCTACATCGCAGGCTGCAGAGAAACCAGCACCCCAACCAGGGAAGTCTAGCTCCCTGTACACCTGAAGCACCACCAGATGAGAGCCCATGGAAGGAGCAGTAATTACGCCTAACCTCCTTTTATAGTGCCCTCAGTGCAGCAAACTCAGGTGAATCACGTCCCACCAGAACGTGCAACCCGGTCCGGCAGGATTCCATATCCACCAGACCTCACCAGAACAGTGTGTATAAGGAAGCCTACACCACTGCTTGCTGTGGAACCTCCAGGAGTGCCAACCTCATCACCCGGTCGAGTGTACCTGTTGTCACCAGTAAAGGTACCAAAAGACTCTGTGTGTCCGTGCATCATTCCTGGACTAACACGCAGCAGCTACTGAGCTGCTATATTATATCCAGTGCAGCCCTTGGCCCCGGGGATTCCTGCTCATCCTGTGGGGAGCATCCCATCTACCTGCCGCACATCCCCCGGAGGCCTAAGCAGCGTTGGTGCGTTCACTGGACTCCCACAGGTAGCGTCACGACAAACTAGAATCATCCCATCCTTTCATCCCCTTTGATCTGACCACCGGGCCCCACAGCCTCAGGCGTGGAACCATGACAAGTGTTGCTTCGCCTGAGACCTGAGAACCCGGCAACGGTGAGTCAGATGTTCGTAAATACCTTAATTGTGGTTGTAGCTTTCACCCTTCTGGGCTATAGACCAGATTCGGAATAACTGAGCAGGGCATCTCACTTTGTAGTATGCATAGCTAGACTGCTGCCACTCAGAGAGGCAGCTCCGCCCCGCCAGTGACGTGCACTGTTCAGTTTGTCCACATCTGGTCTGTAGCCTAGAAAGATGAATGCTACAAGCTCAAGCTCAATAAAGGTATTTTCATGAGTCTTAAGGGCCCATTACACGCGTCAATGTCTGAGCGACCTGACCAATGATCCGACCTGGCTGAGATCGTTGGAACATCGTTTATTGTTCACAAGTGAGGTGTCAAACGTACAAATATCATGAACAACGCAGCAACGATTCCGCAACAAGCAAACAATATTAGCAGTCATTTGGATGCCTATGTTCCTCAGTTCTGAATAGGCGAAGTCATAAACGACATAGTTATCAAGGTGTCACACGCCATTGCTGCAGGTTGAACAGACGAGCAACACCTGATTTATGGTCCTAATCATAAACCTGCGGCCAACAATCAGCCAACTTATCGTTGGTCGTATCTACGTGTCACACGCAACAACGTCGTAACGACGTCGTTGCACTGCCCCAAAAGTGGTGACGTTTCAACAATATCATTCACGATATCGTAGCGTGTAATGGGCCCTTTAGGGAAAGATTACAGGAGCAGACTAGTGTGAGGTAGCGAACCTGGGGAACCCGCTTGGCAACGGAAAAACACCACTTCAAGAGTTATCAGTGCATAAAGTGTCTAACGGTTTATTAATAACGGAACAAATGATACTCACATAACATAGTATTTACATCTCCCATAACATAACACTCGCATCTGTACATTACAGGACATTCCATCACATTATTTACACTATATTTACAGTTCACATTACATACATCCTATGTTCTGGATCACTAACTACAGCTCCTTTCGCGCTCCCGGCCGCCTAGCCATATCCACCCTTCACATTCACATATAATACATTTGTCAACAGAACCTCAAGGCGTCCCCTCCCGACCCTTGCAGACCTCAGTCTGGTTCTAATGGTGGTTACAGCCGCCTGGCCTTCATTCACATGAGACAACATGCATGGCAGTTTTACATAGATCATTATGCTTTACACATGAACATCATACATCATACATGGCATTTTTGCATAAACCACTATGAAGTACACACCTAGTCAATGGGACCATATACCAACTTCGCAGTCAGTCCCAATGGCGGATATAACCGCCTGGCCCTTGAGCCGTCCTTGGTCTCCACATGATACATACATGGACTCCAGCCCTTCACAGGGTCCATACCTACATGCAACCAAAATCCCTCATGGACATCCACCTCTCGGGTCAGAGGGACAGGCGTCTCTGGCATAGAGAGCCAGGCTTCTCGCCTCACATCCTCACATCATGCAGGATCCGTCTGGTCTGGCTCCCATCTCCACTTTCTCACACATACACCTGGCAGGTTAAGTCGTTTGTCATACCCACCTGACACACCCACACCTGCAGCTGTTAGCAATCAGCACACACTACTCTGTCGGCCGCTCATTAGTGTCATGAACCTCTCAGATCCTAGCCCACTGTGCACCCGTTCAGTCTTACAGCATTCACACTGAGTTAAACAGGCTCATGTAAACAGGCACTTGTGCTGCAAGCCCATGTGATACACACCAGCCATGGGACCACGCTGGCGGTGCCTCACACTAGATAGTAGCAGCAGTATATTAGGAAACTGTTAGGAAGAGTTAGGACAAAGGCAAAATAATGAAATTAGTAGTGGAAAACCTCTTTAGGAGTTTTTTGATGAACTTTGATACACATCGTTTACGTAGTATCTCAATGGACAAAATTATGGAAATCAGATTGACTGTGGCCACTCGTTCTCATTGTAGACTGTCATTTACTTGCATTTGTTGAAATTTCACAGTCTCATAGTAGACCTTACGTATGAAGTGTGCAATGAAGGACTTACAAATAACCTCATTATAATCCTGGCACATACATTGCTTCGTCTCAATGTATCGACATCCTGTACTATAACAGAATAAATTTATTAGACAGCTCTGCACACATTCACCATTCCCTATATTATACCAGTCATTGGAGCCAGAATTATGTTGAGTTCAAAGATCCGTCAGTGTTTCCATACAAAAAAAGGTGTTCATACCAACTGAAATAAGCAGAATTATTACTTTATAAAACAGACAATCCCACAGTGGAGTATGCTATGTATTTAGGCTGCAGGATTGGAAGACACATTTCTGTCTCCAGCTGTCCAGACCTGTGGCTCTGGAGATTATATATACACTGCTCAAAAAATAAAGGAGACACTTAAACAACATTTAAATCCAAGTCAATCACACTTCTGTGAAATCACCTGTCCAGTTATGAAGCAACACTGATTGTGAATCAATTTCTCCTGCTGTTGCGCAAATTGAACAGACAACAGGTAGAAATACATAGTAACATAGTAACATAGTTTTTAAGGCTGAAGGAAGACTTTAAGTCCATGTAGTTCAACCCATAGCCTAACATGTTCATAAATGATAGGAAATTAGCAAGACACCCCCGGTAAAAAGTGATTCTGCAGGTGGTGACCACCATCTGCTCTCATCCTTTTTATCTATTGTTTTGGTCACTTTTGCAGTTTTCATTGCGCCCATCCCTAGAAGAAGTATGAGGCGATATCTACAACCTACAGACATTGCTCAGGTAGTGCAGCTCATCCAGGATGGCACATCAATGCGAGCTGTGGCAAGAGGGATAGATGTGTCTGTCAGCACAGTGTCCAGAGCATGGAGCAGATACTAGGAGATGTGGAGGGGGCCATAGGAGGGCAACAACCCAGTAGCAGGACTACTACCTCCTCCTTTGTGCAAGAAGGAAAAGGAGGAGCAGTGCCAGAGCCCTGCAAAATGACCTCGGGCAGGCAACGATTATCCATGTGTCTTCTCAAACTATCAGAAACAGACTCCATGATAGTGGTATAAGGACCTGATGTTCACAAGTGGGTGTTGTGCTTACAACCAACACTGTGTAGGGCGATTGGCCTTTGCCAGAGAACACTAAGATTGGCAGATTCGACATTGGCACCCTGTGCTCTTCACGGATGAGAGAAGGTTCACACGGAACATATGTGACAGAGTCTGGAGACACTTGGAGAACGTTCTGCTGCTTGCAAATCCTACAACATGACGATTTGGCATTAGTCAGTAATGTTGTAGGGACTGTGCCACCAGAGACCGATTTGACATAATCAGTTGTGAGGGCAGGGGGCTTCCTTTGAGCGAAAGCCCTCCATGTGCCAGCCAGAGGTACCCTGACTACCATTAGATACCAGAATGAAATCCTCAGACCCATTGTGAGACCATATGCAAGTGCAGTAGGCCCTGGGTCTCTTCTGATGCTTGACAATGTTAGGCCTCATTGGCTGAAGTGTTTCAGCAGTTCCTGCATGATGAAGGTATTGATGCTATAGACTGGCCGGCCCATTCCCCAAACCTGAATCAAATCGAGCGCACCTGGACATCCACCAATATTACATTGCATCACAGACAGTCCATGAGTTGACTGATGCTATATTCCAAGTGTGGGAGGAAATCCCTCAGGTGAATATTTGCTGCCTCATCATGAGCATCCCCAGGGGCATATATTTTAGGGGTATTGACCTAGTTATGTTTTAGTTCACACAAAGAAAGTCTGGGATGAGCTTCCTACTCAAGTAGATGGCCGGATGTTCCTCTCTGTTCACCTACTGAGATAGAACCACTCCCAGGCATACTTCAGAGGCGTCCATTTAAACTAGAAACTTGTCTATAAATTGGAGTTATTGAGGATGAACTGACTGCAAAACAACAACTTCAGGGTCTGGAATGCCTCCTCTACCTAAGGGTTCTACTGAACCATGACAAACTTTCTTCCCTTTAAGAGTTTGATCAGGGATGCCAACCTGTTGTCAAAATTAAATATAAACCACCTATAATACCCAATGATGCCAAGGAATGCTCTTACCAGCTTCATAGTAAGAGGCTGAGACTAGCTTTGAGTGGCCTTGATTTTGTTTATTTGGGGTTTTATAGCTCTCGGCCAATCACGAATCCCAAGCAGCAGGCCTCTTCCAGTCCTATTGCACATTTTTTGGGGGTCATGGAATCATAAAATAGAATCATAGAATGGTAGAGTTGGAAGGGACCTCCTGGGTCGTCATGTCCAACCCCTTTCTCAAAGCAGGATTCACTAAATCATCCCAGACAGAGTCAGTCCAACCCTTGTGTGAAGACTTCCATTGAAGGTTAACTCACCACTTCTCGTGGCAGCCTGTTCCAATCATCAATCACCCTCACTGTTTAAATATTTTGTATAATATCTAATATGTGTCTCCTCCTATTCAGTTTCATCCCCTTGCTTTTAGTCTTCCCTCTGTGACAGCCCATGCGATATTTGTAAACAACTATTAAGACTCCTCTCAGTCTTCTTTTCAGTCCGCTGTCAAGCTTTCAGCGAATCCACTACTGCTTGCACCTGGGACAAGTGGGTATGCCAGTTATTATCTAATATTTAAAGCTGAGTGTATTTATGTATGTATGTATGTATGTATGCCCCACTCACTCTGCATAGCCATGCCTACTCCACATAGCCACACCCCTCTATTTTATCTCCTCCACAATGGCTTTCCTCTGGGCCTCTGGTACATGTTACGGTTTCAGTCGCACTCTTACCTGTGGCCCAATGACAATGTCATATTGGACCGTAGCTGTATGGCTGCTTTCAATGATGAAGTAGCAAAAACCTGTTGACAGATTCCCTTGAAGGCACCGTTACAAGACACGACATCGTTAACGACATCGCTGATACGTCACAGGTTTGGTGGTGTTCCAGTGACCTCGTTATGACCTCGTTGCGTGTGACTCTGGCAAGTTGGAGTGATAAATCGTTGAATCGCTGATCGCAGGTTTGAGAACATGTTCTAAAACCACACGATTAACGATCAGCCAACCTGCCATATCTTTGTGTGTGACACTGCGATAATGATGTCGATTACGACTTCGCCCATTCACAGCAATGAGCAGGGATCATTCGCTGGGTTGTGCGAATGATACCTGCTCACTACATCGTTGGTGAGTTGTACACGATATCTAGACATGTGACATCTTACCAAAGATGTCTAAACGATGTCTGAAACGACCGCGCACCCACGAGATCGTTGCCGACATCGTTCCAACGTCGTGCTGTGTAACGGTACCTTGAAGGTTGAACCTCCACAGAGCTACTTTTTTATAAGGCATTCCATCTAAGACATTTAAGTAGCATAAATACTTGATGGCAAGATATGATAAAAATTCCTGATGCTGAGTCTACTTTTGGAATACCCTAATTATTAGGGGAAAGGGTGCCTGGAGATTTATCAGAAACATATGGCATGTTCTGTACATGTGTCCTAAATCCCTAAGAATAAAGATGAGGGGTTCACCAGGTTCGGCAGGACTTTTTAAAAAAAAGTCTAGTTCGGGACCAGGACTTTATCTGAACTTGCCCGTGGACCCAAAACCTCACATAAGCCAATGGGCACCTGAACTTTAGTGCTGTAAAATGGTGGTAGTAAGGGCTAGAGGGCTACAAAAAGAAGCAAATTTGGGGTAAGAGCATGACAATTATACATACCATGACTGTTTTTTCAATTATCATTAATTTATCATTTATTTAAGATGTGGGGTTGTGGAGCCCACTGTGACGGGGTACTCGGTGCCGAACCGGGGTACTGCTGGGGGTTGTCACGGCGGTCCTGGTCCAGACCGAGTCCCGGGCCCGCACAATAAAATGGGGGGTTATTTACAGGGGATTTGTCACTCGTGACGCCACCCACTATATGCGGCCAATAATGGGGCCGCCGCTGCTGCAGAACCTCCGGGGACGATGGGATAGCAGCTTGGGTTGAATAGTTCCTGTGGGCAGAACTGGGTTCCCGGGGGCAGTGGTAGTAGTAGTTAAAGTCTGTGAGGATAGTTATTGATGCTGCAGGAGAGTAGGGGTAGCAGTGGAGATTATGAGAGTAGAGGTAATCGCAGTATATGAGGGCAAGTGGGGCTTCAGTATAAGGATCACACACACTCACGGTTTCTGTTGTTTTCCAAGTCTTTACTTGCAGATGGTATCACACAGTATTGTCCACGGAGTCTGTACCAGGTTGCTCCCAACCTGACCGGGTCCTTGGCTTCCTACTTAAGCGCTGTGTGTGGCCCTGCTGCTTGTAGCTGTACTGCTGGCCCTGTCTCTGCTCACGGGTACCAATCTGCTGGGCAACTTGAGTCTTCTGTGTCACTGACTCCTTCGTGTTGCTTTGCTATGGTGCTGTGAAGATGGTGGACCTTCACTATGCTGGTGTTTACTGTCCTGTCTGTCTCAGGCACAGCCTCAGATCCGGTATCCGTCTTAAGCGCCTCCCCGGGGTCAAGTTTTTGGGGTAACTCTTTATCCCGGGTATGTTCCTCTGTTCCTCTGTCTCCTCTCCTCAGACCTCTCAGGACCTCCACTTCTACTTGACTCTGCTCCTGCTCCAGACTCAAAACTGAACTAACTGTCACTCCTGCTCTGTGGTAAACAACTTAGCTCCTCCCACTAGTGCAGGTGCCACCTAAACTCCTCCCACTTTCTAGTGTAGTGTTGTGTGGGGGAGTAAACCTGTGTTGATGTTTCTGTGGCACATTAACCCTTGGGGTGCCACATTGTCTCCTCTATTTTTCTAATCAGCCAAGGTAAAGTTGTTAGTTGCAGGCTGGTATTATCAGACAGGGAAGGCCCACATGGATATTAGCTCCTTCCCAGCTTGATAATAGCCCCCAACTGATGGCTTTACCTTGGCTGGTTAGCAAATAAGGAGGACATCATGGCATTTTTTAAAATTATGTAAAATTATGTATTTATTTTTACATTTCCAGCTGTCATGCCCAGTTAGGGGCAATGTGAAGATTGCAGGAAACAACAGACTGAAAGCAACCAACGGCAGGACAGAAGTGTATAGCCATTTCACTTCAACCAATTACAGATGCTGGCACAGTGAGTGGGCAGGGAAAACAGGGAATATTCATGTATTTAATGAATGAGCCAGCAAAGAGAATGACAGCTGTCTTATCTTCCGGTAAACATGGAAGACAGACAGCCTTTGAACAAGCTTTATTTGATTGCCAAACCCGAAAAGTAACATGGACATACAGGTAGAAATCAATGTTCGGTGTTAGACTAGGTGCCCACACTGCAGATTTGGTGGCGGAAGTTTCTGTTTCAATTCTGCATCCTCTGGCAGAAAAACGCGCCAAAATCTGCAATACATTTTTTTTTCACATTTATGGTGTGTTTTCACATTCAAAAATGGTGCATTTTTCTACCATGCATTAGAGCAAGGATGGCGAACCGCAGCCCTCAAGGGCCACTAACAGGACATGTTTTCAGGATTTCCTTAGCACTGCACAGAGGTTGGAATCATTACCAGTGCAGGTGATTATATTATCACCTGTGCAATACTAAGGAAATCCTGTGAACATGACCTGTTGACAGCCCTTGAGAACAGGAATTCCCCACCCCTGTGTTAGAGAGAGAGATTACTAATGTTCAATCTGCTCTCACTGGGGGCTGACTTCCTTTATATACTGAAGAGAGCTGACAATATGTGTCAGATCATTCAAGATCGACACATCACTCAGGAGCACCAGCGATACTCAACGAGTATCTCGAATACCGTACTATCTGTGCGAGTAGCGAATAGTAACGAATACACTCGTTCATCACTATTAGTTCCTTCGTCTCCTCTCCCTCCTGAACTCACTTTTCGCTCACAGAAAAACAACTAAAAAAGCCGCCTGCTGGATCACTGAGGAATCAGATGACAGCTGCCTATTGAAGTCAAAGAAGAAAATAAGGGGAAGAAGAGGGACATACACAATAAGCTCAGCTATAGTGTGTATATCTCACCCCAGAGCTGTATTTATAGCTGTACTGCACAGTACTGCTGCTGGCAGTGGCATAACTTGAAGCTCATGGTCCCCGATGCGAAAGCTCCAACGGAGTCCCCAATTATTGCAAATCTTTAATAGACTGGTCTTTTTCTATAGGTCAAAGGGGGCACGGGTGCGATTGCAACCCCTGCGCCTATTGTAGCTACGCCCCTGGCTGCTGGTGCTACAGAAAGACAGGTGATCAAGAACAGCTCATATTTATGTGTGTACTGTGTATGGGAGACATCATGGCAGCTAATCTCTACCCACTAGCTCAGAGAAAATAGAAACTTTAGAAATAGAGCCTACAGAGAGGAAACCTGATGAATTATGCAGGATACAAGTCAGAAATAGTCTTATTCCTCATGTTCACACATAGCAGCCTATTCTGAAATGTCACCTGATACTACAGGTATGTTGCATGGCTTATGTTCTTACGTTACCCCATTATAGCATGTTGTTTTCTCTAGTTTTTGGTATGACTGATCATATTGCATGAACACCTTATCCAAACATCACACCACATGTCATTAAATTGAATATGTATGAGACACATAGTATTTAACACTTATTGAAATACAGTATAGGTTGCATAAAGAGTGCCATTCACTATAATTATGAATATGTTTTCAGAAAATGTTTTTTTCTCTCCAAGAATGCCTCCAGGAACCAGACTGATTAGTATAACGAAAAGAGCAGCTGTCTCATATTGCTTTTCTGACTTAACTGAGAGGCTAATGTGGTTTTCTCTGGCGTATTTCAGTGTTGTAATACACAGTTAACCCCTCTCCCTCTAAGAAACTGTCCTCACCCAGCTTCTGAATTTGGAACAGACGTAGTGTGGAGCGAAGTGCTGAGAGCTGTTGTAATCCCCGCATGCCTATGGTGATGTGTATAGTATGCGCTTGAATATGAGCAGACGTCAATGCTGAAGCCATATGATTCACATTGAGTACAATGATTAATTGTAACAAGACATAAAGTTAATGTATAGAAAGCATTAAAATGGCAACATAGAAGTAAATGTATCAAAAATATTGTCTTTAATTATATGAATTTTCTGGAAAACCAAAACCCGAGTCTCTGCTCTGTAACACACCGAAGTAATTTACCGTAATGATGTCACTAAGTAATGGCAATAACAAAGTGTTATGTAGGGGTCTATTCAAGAAAAAAACCATAATGGACACTTTTGAAGGAACACCAAAGGATTTAAGGGTGACCAAGCTGGGGAACCATACAGAGGCCAAACAGTAAGTAAAGGGGCCGATACCACCCCCAAAGCCGGTGGAATCCAAAATCTGCATCTACGGCCCCCGGTTAACCCAGACTGTACCGTGTGCCAATTTCACCTGGTGCGAGTAAAGAACTGTTTGATTTGATCTGGTGTCTGGTCTCCTTTCATCCGTCACCTGGAGGGCCTCTACAGCATCACAGCAGTGAGGACTACGACTCCTCTCATCCACCCTGCTGCCCTGAGGTAAAGCTCCACCTGTGGGGAGCAGTACTACCAAAGCTGCATTTCCATCACCTCAGCGCCCGGCCCCAGTGCTGGTAACCCTATTACAGGTACCACAGGTGGCGTCACGTTACAATTCCCCCATCATTATCACCCCCACCCGCCATTGAGGGTCCAGGGCACGGAAACAGGAACCAACCAGCCGTGATCCCCATTAAAGTAACCATCTGTCCCGGTAACCGAGTAGCCCCTACCCTGTCGACCAACTCAATGACACCCCGGACCAAAGATCTTACACTCTACAGAAGAGAGAAAAGGAGGACACTGTGGAGACAATAACTTTAACCCTCTAATGGTAAGAGAGAAAGAGACAACCCCCACTAATCATAAGAGTTTACACTCTAGGGTAGAAAGAGACTTAATTGGTGACTCAAACAAACCATGCTGCATCGAAACTGTTGATCTCAGATAGCCCAGGTTCTGACCACCTACTGCTCATAATATATTAGGCTCCTCTCTGACGCTACAGCAGCGTGGGTGTCACAGTGTAGTGAGAATGCTGATGAGGGAATGGCAGTTATGGGCAGGGTGACCAGGGAAGACTAGTCTGACCCTAGTCTAGGAACCCTGCATGGCCCTGATCCCGAAGGTATCTCTGAAGGCGAGAAGGTTCGTGCCTCCAGCCTCTCCCTAAAACTCCTCCACCAGCCCTGCGCTATTCCCCCCTCACCTCCCTCCACAGAACTGGAATACAGCAACTCCAAAGGAAAGGACTTCAGCAACACAAACACACAAGTCAGCACAACACAGCTTTCAGGCATAGAGTGAAACTCTATCAGCAGCACCACCTGGTGCAATGATAGGCTACTTAAAGGCTAGGGGGAGGGGAGTTTAGGTGAGTCACACATTAACCCCTCAACCAGCAGTTGAACCTCATAGTGAATGCAGTTCTGGAGCACAACACAGGAGGCCAGGACCTTCACAACTATCAACAATGCAGCTCTTAAAGACAAACATACGTGGCACCCCAAGGGTTAATGTGCCACAGTAACATCACCAAGGGTTAATTCCCCACACAACCCACAGCACTACACTAGCGCCTCCAGGCCAGAAGGAAGGGGGAGCTAAAGCTGCTTCCTTCAATATTCTTGTGTGGAGAGGAAGTGGCAATTAGTTCAGTTCCTGAGAGGACTGAGGGAAAGGACCTGGGTGTAAAAGGGCTGCGTTAGGCCCATCCCACGGTCCACTGTCCACTTCCAGGCCCATCAAGGTCTGAGGAAAGGAGTAGGAGAAGCAGAGGAACACACCCGGGACACAGAGTTACCCTAAACTCACCCCGGTGAAGCGCAAAGACCAGATACCGGATCCGAAATTGTGCCTGACACAAGCAGTACAGTAAACACCAGACTAGTGGAGGTTATATATCTTCACTGTGCCACAGTGAAGCAACACGGCGGGGTCAGAAACACAAAGTTAAGACTCATGTTGCCTAGCAAGTGGGTACCCGTGAGAGGAGACAGGGCCGGCAGCCTAGCTAAAGCAGCAGCAGGGCCACACACAAAGTGCTGGAGCAGGAAGCCAAGGACCCGGTCAGGGTGGGAGCAACCCGGCCCCGGTACAGACTCCGTGGACAATATCTACTGAACATCTGCAGTAAAGACTTGAAAAACTACAAAACCGTGAGTCTGTGTGATCCTTGCAAACCCTGTTCTCCCTCACAAACTGTCATCTCAACTACTACCATTGCCCTGCATCCATCTATAGACTATTATCACCACTGCCCCGGGGAACCAGGCTCTGCGGAGAGCCGTTACATCACCGGCTGCCAAACATCATCCCCGGAGGTTCTGCAGCAGCGGTGGTCACCCTGACCATAACCCGTGGTGGCATCACGACTTTGTCCCCTGTATATACCCCCCATTACTTGTGGGCTCGGGACACGGTTCAGACCAAGACTACCGTGATACTCCCTGTGATACCCCGGTCCGGTACCGAGTACCCCGTCCCAGTGGGCTCCACACATACACAGCAGCATCCAGCAATGTCAGTGCCATCTAAACGTGTGACAGTGGGACAAAGTACCAATCAACTTTTTTTGCGAACTGCAAATTGAATTTCAAAATGTTCAAATTCATGTGAAACTGCAAATTTCAGGAAATTCAAGATAAACTTGTTCCTCTCTGGATCTATCCCCTCATCTCTACTAATCAACTAATAAACATTTCACCATAATACTAGATAACAAGTAGGGGCTGCCCTAGTAGAATGATACATTATGGTCAGTGGGTGAGAGAATCGAGGAGTCGGAGTGTATGTTTGGCGACTTATATAGTCATCTGGAAGGCAATCCCGACCCCCTGGATCAAAGCCTTGACGTTGGGTAAGTTTTAAAGCCTGAGGTGCAAAGCACCCCTGGAATGGTGACAATATGGTGTGTGAACTCCTTAGTTGTGGGAGTGGGACCCCACTTATTTCATGTCACATTGCACTGTACTTCAACTTTCCCTCTTTTTAAGCACATCCCCTTAATCTGGGCCTTCTGTCTAGGATAATGGAAATTTTAAGAAGGTCTAGACAGTCTCCACACTGTTTATCTTATTTTTTTTCACTGTGTTACCTGTGCATGTGTGTTTGTCACTAGGACTTTTAAGGGTGCAGCTCCCTTACGTGTTCCCTCCAGACCAGTCTAGGGGAGAGTGTGTTGCCATCAGATTCTGCCCCCCTCCTGTAAACCCCGGGTTTTCTGTCCAGAAGAACCACATAGACTGGGCTTCTGATTTTACTGGGGTGGCAGCTCAAGTGGATGCCAGAAGCATCACTAGTTCTTCTCTTAGCTTCGGCAAGGATAGGCTACCAATCCCTGAAGCTTCTGAGGAGGTCCTGGTAAGCACCAACCGTGTGTTGTATGTACCCCCAGCTGTCATGTCCCTCCCCATTCTTTAAGGCCATGTAGCCCATGCCTGTTTGTTTTTAACTATGTACAATAAAGCTCCAGTCACTTGGTCACAATACTTGGAGCGCTGCCGTGGCTTCTTCTATTGATAAACCCTGAAGCTTGCTGCTGTGTTCTGGTCCAGAAGAAAATGGAATGATTTATTTGGGGCCCTTCTCCATTCAGAGTGGACTACAGTAGACCACATTCTAGGACACTTTTTGTGGCACCGCTAAAGCTTTTATGCACTTGGGTGAACAAAGCAAAATCTTGTGTTTTCAAAAGAAAAAAGAAAAAGTATTACCGTATGTTGATTTTTATAACACCTAATAATAAGTTCAATCTTTTACCCATTACAGCCCGTTAAAGTAGTAGCTGTAAACTGCTTATCAAGCTATTAAACAGCTGTTGATAATTGTGCAATTAGTTTTGGTACCTTGAAAAAAGAAGCAGCTACATATTAAAGAACTGTATTTCCTACACCCTTACTCCAATTAGGATGGGAAAACTCAAATTAAAGCTGAGAGTCCGCACTGTATTGATTATGAAACTGTGTCTTGAATATGTTTTTTGAAAATAGTTAAAATGCCACCCATATTATATACAACTGATTACTGCAAGGTATGACTGTGACACATTTGAGATGGACAGCAACGAACTGGAACTTGTAAAGGACTTCAATCTGCTCGGATCAATGATCACTCAAGATGCAGCAATGACACTGGAATTTAATAGGAGAATAGCTATGGGAAAATCAGCAATGAAGTCACTGGAAGAAGGTCTTCAAATCAAGGAATATTTCACTGGCAACAAAGACACGGCTCGTACATAGTCTGGTCTTTTCTGTAGCAACATATGGAAGTGAAACATGGACGATAAAGATACAAGACAGAAGAAGAATCACCGCCTTCGAAATGTAGTGCTGGAGAAGAATGCTATCAATACTATGGATGGCAAGAAGAACGAGCAAATCCATTTTGGAACAAATCAAGCCAGACAGATCAGTTGAAGCAGGGATCACCAAGCTACGAATTGCCAACTTTGGACATTTCATATAACGACAGCAATAACTGAAGAATGACATAATGATCAAAAAAATAGAAGGAACAAGGCGAATAGGAAGATCAGCAACCTGATGGGTTGATACTATCATGATAACAGTGGAGAAGACCCTGGTGGATCTATCTAGGCAGAAGATCACAAGAACACAATTTTGATCTTAGAGCAAGTAAAAGAGTCACTACATACTCATAGATGATGCAAAAATCGGAATTTTATTGTAATATTTCTACAATGTCATGCAGACAATAAAGACATTTCGACCCAGGAAGATTTTGTTCACGTAAGTCACCTATGGTAGCTTGCAATAGCTGAGTGGACAGGTCCAAAATATTGTATTTTTCCATTCATTATCTCCATGAAGTCAGCACCAGGGGCAGGAGGTAGATAAGGATGGACATTACCTCTTGCCTCTCTTAGGCCCCTTTCACATCAGCGTTTTTTCAAATCGCGGCAGATGCGGAGAAAAAAACGCATTTGCCGCGATTACCGCATACCGGCTGCACTTGCGGCACGGTTGCGGCGCAGTTGCGGCAAGCCCCATACAATGTATAGCGGGCTTGCGGCAGGTGCGGCCGCGAAAAAACCGCGGCTGACCGCGTTTTTTTTCACGGCCGCACTTGCCGCAAGCCCGCTATACATTGTATGGGGCTTGCCGCAACTGCGCCGCAACCATGCCGCAAGTGCAGCCGGTATGCGGTAATCGCGGCAAATGCGTTTTTTTCACTGCATCTGCCGCGATTTGAAAAAAACGCTGATGTGAAAGGGGCCTTAGAGGGGTGCAGACTTAAAAAATAAAAACAAACTGAAAGTCTGCATCTACCCAGCTTCTTCTTCCGGCTGCAGGCAAGTAACACACTCAGTGCCAGGGCATAATCAAACAGGTGAGCAGTTTTATTGACTCACTCCTTTCATTGCTTACGCCCGACTGTCACACCCCCTCCACGCTCAATGATACCTTTGTCTTTGAGACTCTAATACATTTGATGCAGACACGTGCTGCCCGGGTCAGAAGCAGAGCAACGCTAATCAACTCCCTGCTCTGCTGGGAACAGCAGCAAGATGCAGGATACTTCAATCCTGGGATCTGTTGGAAATCGGCACCATGCAGGGGATGTCAAATGGTGTGATATCATTTTATTGTGCCATACAACAACACCCATTGATATACAGCATAGAAGAGGGGAGGGAGACTGCGGTGGATGGAAAGCCTAGATTATAGGGTAGTATAAGATTTTTTTTTCCCTAAATTATTTCGCCACTAAATGGAGGGATGTGTGGGACAACATACAGTATTTTTCGGATTATAAAATGCACTTTTCCTCCCAACAATTTGGGAGTAAAATAGGGGGTGCATCTTGTAATCTGATTGCAGCTTACCTGGGGGAGGATGCGATGCAGCCTCCAGCTGTCTGTTTAACTGATTAGCAAAAAAAGGGGAGACCCCATATTATTTTTTTTATTTATTCCTGCTCCACATTTGTTTGCAAGGCAATTGTCCTGCTTTTATCCCCATCTTGCGTTACTGTGACCATTATACAGCCATTTTACAGCACAAAGATTGAGTTCCAATTGACTTATACAGGGTTCAGAGTCCAGGGTCAAGCTTGAGTCAAGTCCAAGTACTGAACCGTACTTTTGACTAAAGATTTTTCGATCCCTGCAATGCCAAACATCCACGCATCTGCTCATTCCTACTTATGGCAGCTCTGGCAATGTAATCATGTACTGATGGTTGTTCTGGTGCTGTATTGATGGTGGTTCTGGTGATATATTTATGTACTGATGATGGCTTTGATGATGCATTCATGTACTGTTAGTGGTCCTTTTGACGTTTTAATGTACTGATGGTGGTTTTGATGATGTATTCATATGCTTATAGTGGCTCTTGGAATAAATTAATTTATTAATAATGTTGTATTAATCTAGTGATGATGGTTCTAGTGCTGTATTCATGTACTAATTCTGCTGATATATTTATTTAATAATGCTGGTTCTGGTGCAATATTCATGTACTATTGATTTTATATTAATTTGCTGATAATGGTTCTGATGATGTATTCATGTACTGATAGTGGCCCTAGTGACGTATTAATGTACTAATTGTTATTCTGATGCTGTATTCCTGTACAGATGGTGGTTCTGATGAGGCTGTTAGTGGCCGCTGCTGCAGGCCAGGACCTCTGGGGAAGGTGGGATGGCAGCTGATGACATGTTTGACTCACCAAGTGGGGGCCGTCGGGTATTCGGAGCCAGGCCTCTCTCTCTCATGACGTTCTCGAGCGTCTTGGGGGAAGCTGTCACGGTGGTGTGACCCAGTCTGTGGCCACCTGGATGGGAGGTCAATAAAAAGGGGAAAAGAGTTTTTGTAGTAGGGAAATTGGGGGGTGGTTGTCATGATGGTATGCGGTATGGTATGATGGGGAAGGTGGGATGGCAGCTGTGATGGTACTGCTCCCAACAGGTGGAGCAGATCCCAAGGGCATCCGGAGTAAGGTGGATATTGGAGTTCTTGGAGGGCCAGCGGGGCTGAGCTGGCTGCAGGGCGAGCTAGGGGCAACTCTCAGGCAGGCTCCTGCTGCCTGCATGGCATTTCAGTCTACTGCTCCTCAGGTGGGAAATAACCAGCCTGGCCCAATGTTGAGTTCCAAACCCAGTTTACTGAGCTCTCTTCCACACACAACACAAGATACAGCTCAAGTACAGTGGCGGTCCGGGTAGTCCTTAGCAACTAGGATGGCTTGTCCAGTTCACCCTTTCCTGTGCCTTCCCTCACGAGCCTCTTTTCCTCAGTGCTGCCTGTTTTCCTCCTTGCCGCACGCGCCTCCGCGCACAGAGCTCCAATCCAGCAGCCACGGGCCTTCGTTGGGCGACTTTCCGTGTTCCCTGGCCCTAGTACGGCTGCTTTCTCGGCGGTAGTGATGGGCGAATCCTAAATTACTCGGAATCGCTTGACTCTAGCGAGTCCGAGCACAGGACTCGCTACTCATTGCGAGTCTAGCGAGTCCAATGTTAATGAATGGGGAAGCGAGTAATAGCGAGTAGTGTGAGATTTACAAATCGCAGATGTGTCTCGGAAGCTTCAGCCTGAAGCAATCCTAGTTTTGTCATTTATTTGCATTGGACTCGTTTACTTTGCAACTGTAATCGCTGGCTGGGAAACTCGCACAGATAAGAGTCCTGCTTTCTCCTCTGTGCTGGCTGCCAGCTCCAGGGTCCTAGAGCCCGCCTGCTGCCTGATGTAGCAGTGCTGAGATTGTTCTCAGTCTGCTCATTCCCTGTGTACAGACATGAATGTCTGTGCACAGAGATGATGTAGCAGAGCTGAGATTGTTCTCAGTCTGCTCATTCCCTGTGCATAGACATCTATATTTATGCACAGGGGATGTAGCAGAGAGGACATCGCGTTTTGGACTGCGTCGGACGGAAGAGGATTTTTTTAATTAAAGATGGAGTCCCTAATGGCTTTTTTTTTTATTTCTAATAAAAAATTTTCTTTGTGTTGTGTTTTTTTTAAAACAATTTAATAGAAATTCATGGCGGTCATGTCTAATATTGGTGTGACCGCCATAAATTTCGGGCTTAGGGCCAGCTGATAATACAAAGCTGGCCCTAACCTCTTTATTACCCAGCGTGCCACCGCTACCAGGGCCGCTGCAAGAGCGGGTCAGCGCCAGAGGATGGCGCTTCAATGAATGCGCCATCTTCTGGGGCGGCTGCGGGCTGCAATTTGCAGCGGGGGGTGCCCAGAAAGCTTGGGCATCCCTGCGCTGCGGATTCCAGCCCCCAGCTGCTTAGCTGTACCTGGCTAGACATAGAAATTGCGCGGAGCCCCACGCATTTTTTTAAAATTATTTCATGAAATTCTGAGATTCTGACTCTGAGACTCTGACTCTAAGACTCTGACTCTGAAATTCATGAAATAATAAAAAAAAAATGCGTGGGGCTCCGCGCAATTTCTATGTCTAGCCAGGTACAGCTAAGCAGCTGGGGGCTGGAATCCGCAGCGCAGGGATGCCCAAGCTTTCTGGGCACCCCCCGCTGCAAATTGCAGCCCGCAGCCGCCCCAGAAGATGGCGCGTTCATTGAAGCGCCATCGTCTGGCGCTGAACCCCGCTCTTCCAGCGGCCCTGGTGGCGGTAGCACGCTGGGTAATAAAGGGGTTAATACCAGCTTTGTTATACAAGCTGGTATTAAGCCCGAGATTCTTAATGTCAGGCCACGTTTGACCCAGCCACTAAGAATCTCCAATAAAGGGTTAAAAAAACACAACACAGAGAAAATTTTTTATTTGAAATAAAAAAAAAAGCCATTAGGGACTCCATCTTTAATTAAAAAAATCCTCTTCCGTCCGACGTAGTCCAAAACGCGATGTCCTATCTGCTACATCGCCTGTGCATAGATAGATGTCTATGCACAGGGAATGAGCAGACTGAGAACAATCTCAGCACTGCTACATCATGTCTGTGAGCAGGCGGGCTCTAGGACCCTGGAGCTGGCAGCCTGCACAGAGAAGACAGCTGGACTCGGCTCGCAAAGAAACAGCTGTTACTTTGTGAGTTTCCCTGCTATCACTGGCACAGTAGCCGAGTCTACTGCAAACAATGGCAATCCTAGTTTTGTCAGCGTTTCTGACAAAACTAGGATTGATATTGATTTGCATTGGACTCGTGCGAGTAATCACTGGGAAACTCGCCGAGTAGCGAGTCCTGCGAGTCCCTTACTACTCGCCGAGTAACGAGTCCTAGCGAGTAGATTCGCCCATCCCTACTCGGCGGATGTGCGGAGTTGGCCACAGTTCCTCTAGATCTCATGGCCACCCGAGTTCTGTAGTTGGAGCATGGAGTCTCCTCACCACCTTCAAGGCCGGGCCCCTGGTTCTCACCCTGCCCCTCTGCTTCACTTCAGATTCAGGCGCAAGATGTCATTCTGAGTTCCTAGAAGTAATCTCACACTAAAAAGAGCTACAGTTGTGGCCAAAAGTATTGACACCCCTGCAATTCTGTCAGATAATACTCAGTTTCTTCCTGAAAATGATTGCAATCACAAATTCTTTGGTATTATTATCTTCATTTAATTTGTCTTCAATGAAAAAACACAAAAAGAATTGTCGTAAAGCCAAATTGGATATAATTCCACACCAAACATAAAAAAGGTGGTGGAGAAAAGTATTGGTACTGTTAGAAAAATCATGTGATGCTTCTCTAATTTGTGTAATTAACAGCACATGTAATTACCTGTGGCACCTAACAGGTGTTGGCAACAACTAAATCACACTTGCAGCCAGTTGACATGGATTAAAGTTGACTCAACCTCTGTCCTGTGTCCTTGTGTGTACCACATTGAGCAAGGAGAAAAGAAAGAAGACCAAAGAACTGTCTGAGGACTTGAGAAACCAAATTATGAGGAAGCATGAGCAATCTCAAGGCTACAAGTCCATCTCCAAAGACCTGAATGTTCCTGTGTCTACCGTGCGCAGTGTCATCAAGAGGTTTAAAGCCCATGGCACTGTGGCTAACCTCCCTAGATGTGGACGGAAAAGAAAAATTGACAAGAAAATTCTAACGCAAGATTGTGTTGATGGTGGATAAAGAACCTCGACTAACATCCAAACAAATTCAAGCTGCCCTGCAGTCCAAGGATACAACAGTGTCAACCCGTACTATCCGTCGGCGTATGAATGAAAAGGGACTGTATGGTAGGAGACCCAGGAAGACCCCACTTCTTACCCCAAGACATAAAAAAGCCAGGCTGGAGTTTGCCAAAACTTACCTGAGAAAGCCTGCAACGTTTTGGAAGCATTTTCTCTGGTCAGATGAGAGAAAAGTAGAGCTTTTTGGGCAAAGGCATCAACATAGAGTTTACAGGAGAAAAAAAAAGGCATTCAAAGAAAAGAACACGATCCCTACAGTCAAACATGGTGGAGGTTCCCTGATGTTTTGGGGTTGCTTTGCTGCCTCTGGTACTGGACTGCTTGACCATGTGCATTACATTATGAAGTCTGAAAACTACCAACAAATTTTGCAGCATAATGTAGGGCCCAGTGTGAGAAAGCTGGGTCTCCCTCAGAGGTCATGGGTCTTCCAGCAGGACAATGACCCAAAACACACTTCAAAAAGCACTAGAAAATGGTTTGAGAGAAAGCACTGGAGACTTCTAAGGTGGCCAGCAATGAGTCCAGACCTGAATCCCATAGAAACACCTGTGGAGAGATCTAAAAATGGCAGTTTGGAGAAGGCACCCTTCAAATATCAGGGACCTGGAGCAGTTTGCCAAAGAAGAATGGTCTAAAATTCCAGCAGAGCATTGTAAGAAACTCATTGATGGTTACCGGAAGTGGTTGATCGCAGTTATTTTGGCTAAAGGTTGTGCAACCAAGTATTAGGCTGAGGGTGCCAATACTTTTGTCCGGCCCATTTTTGGATTTTTGTGTGAAATGATCAATGTTTTGCTTTTTGCTTCATTCTCTTTTTGTGTTTTTTCATTGAAGACAAATTAAATGAAGATAATAATACCAAAGAATTTGTGATTGCAATTATTTTCAGGAAGAAACTGAGTATTATCTGACAGAATTGCAGGGGTGTCAATACTTTTGGCCACAACTGTATATATCATACTTTAGCCTATAACATCAAATATATGAAACCTACAGGTGCATCTCTATCAATTGGAATATCATCAAAAAGATAATTTTTTTCAAAAAGTGAAACACATTACATAGAGTCATTGCAAAAAAAAGTCATCTATTTCAAGTGTTTGTCTCTGTAAATCTTGATGATTATGGCTTACAGCCAATGAAAACCCAAAAGTCATTATCTTAAAAAATTAAGGTAGGGAGGATGAAAGGTTAAAAACCACGCTACCGCATTCCCCGAGACAACAAAAGGTGAATATAATATTTATTTAATAGTCAATGTATTTCAGGGCTCCCTGAAATGCCCTGAAACATGGTAATATGATATTGATTTGTCCTAAGGAAGGGGCCAGGGAGCCCTGAAACACATTGACTAACAAATCAATATAATATTTATCCTTTGATGTCTGGTGGAATACGGCAGCACGGTTTTTCACCCTTCATCCTCCCTACCATATATGCACCACGCTGGGGACTGCAGCTGCCGTAATATGCTTTTATAGTGGTTGTGACTCTCACAACCACACAAGGTGAAGCCTCTGATACCTATTTAGGTAATATTTTATCTCTTAGACCCTTTAACTTCCCTACTTTAATTTTCTGAGATAATGACCTTTGGGTTTTTATTAGCTGTAAGCCATAAGCATCAACATCAACAGAAATAAACACTTGAAATAGGTTACTCTGTAATGACTATATATGCGATTCACTTTATGTATTGAATTGCTGAAATAAATGAGCTTTTTGATGATATTCTAATTCATTGAGATGCACCTGTATATATGAAAAGAGAACAATTGTATTTTCTTTCTCTAAAAATATGAAATTCAGTATAACAAGACATACTTTCATTTTAAGATACGAGAAATAGAATGAGATGCATAGTGCTAGTAATGACTTAGTGCTAGTAAGTGGTTATAATAAAAAGTAACTATTCTGAATATTGGCTTTAGTTAAAATATTGGGTTGGACTGTGTAAATTCCGCTATGTGAAATGATTTTAAGGTCTGGACCTATAGTGCCCCTATCAGGACAAGTGAAAAAATACTAGATTTAGTATTGACATCCAAAGTGTGTAATTGATGTCATATAACACAATCTTCCTCTGAGTTCAATGTGAATTTTTACAAAATTTTTGCAAATTGTAACATTATGCAAAGATATTTCTTGTGAACCACCTAAAATGTCTGCTGCTATTGTACACAATGCACACTACATCTGACATAGAAAGATCAAATAACCTTGCCCAAAGTTGGATGGACTTGCAGCTATCATATCACATGCTATATCACAACCAATCAGGAGGGACTAACAAAGCCAGTATAAAAGCAAAAGCAGGAAATTAATGATGTTTGGGGAATTGGGATTTGGTGATAGCTGTTGTGAAGCCACCTGTGGTATTCGGCTTTTGAGGGCTGCTGCTGCGGTGCAGGAGCTCCAGGGATGATGGCAGTGCAGCAAAGGTGATATCGCTCCCCAGGGGTGGAGCACTTCCCTGGGACAACAGGTAAAATCTATGGCGGTGGTAGGCCGTAAGGGATGCAGGACTGAGGGTGCGGAATAATTGACAGACACAGAGTTCGTAGTCTCCGTTATCTTTACCGGTAGTAGCAGGTTTAGTCCAGGGTACCGTCCACAAGAGGTGTTGGGAATCCGGGTGGCTGGAAAGCAAGTTGGGGATCTCCTCTCCTGGTGTCACGGGTGGCACGGATGACAGGGTGGAGGCCACGCGCAGACGATCCCAGCGGGTGGCCCACCAGCCATAATGGGGGAGGATGGTCCGTCTCTTTCAGGGGCATTTACCTTCTGTGTAGATGGAGAGAGGGTGTGATGGGATCTCGCTGTTATGGGGGGACGGCTGTGGAGGTCTTGTGCTTGGTCTGGTTTTATCCACCAATATGGTGGGTCACTAGGACCCAGCAGATTCCTTCCACCTTTATAAGGAGGTTCATTACCCTTCCTCGGTGCAGGTGATAGTTCCTTGTGCACTCATTATCCGTGCTCCAGCAGACGCTGAGGTTGTGGAGGTTGCTGAGTTCTGCTGTCAGATAAGTGTTTCCTTTTCCCTAATGTCTGTCTTCCCTGGTGTTTGTCTTTAGTTGATAGTGGAGGGGTCTAGTGAACCTCTCCATCTGATCCTTAGATAAGATAGTGCTAGGATCAGAGAGGGACGAGGTTCGTGGTCGGCGACAGTTGAGGAGACTGTATAGGGACGTTAGGGCAGACAGAGTCAGCTCTAGGAAGTCTAGGGGTTACCGTCTCCTTCTTGTGCCCTTAGCGTTAGGGACTCCTTATTCCCCCCCCCCCCCCGTCGTTATCCTACGCTGGGTGTCTTCCCTACTCCCAGCGTGACACCTGGTGAGTTGTAAGGCCTCCCTACTGCACTCATCCTTGCTGGTCCTGGCTGCCTGTAGCTAAGTTGCGACCCTCTTTTCCTGCTTGTAGGTCTCTCACCCGTATGGCAGGCAGCTTGGTCCCTTCCCGGGTGCCACTCCTCTGTTTACTGTCCCTGGGCTCTCCGATGCTGCTTTGCCTCCTGGGCTTTGTTATCTCTCGGACCTCCGGTTTTGGCTGCTGGGCCTGTAATAACCTCACAACCTCGGACTCAGGTGTCTGTTTCTGGCGCTCTGCTCTGGGGTGAGGTGGTAACTGGCTCCACTCCCTGGGTCTGCTTCTCTCCTTCCTCAGACCCTTTCCTACAGGTCCCTCACGCTTGCTATTCCTCACTCTCGACTCTACCTGGGACGAGCTCAGCACCACTCCAGTCCACAAGTCATCTTCACAGTCCTCTTAGGAACTGAACTGCCTAATTCTACACCCACTTACCAATAAATCAGCTGCACACCACATTATATCCTTAAAGGGAATGCCAAAATGGCTGTGTGAATTTATTGCATCATATAATAAATAAAGGAATTATTTGTACAGCTACTGAAAGCTGGCCCTAGTTCTAAAGAATAAATGTGAAAGCATTAGTTGATATCATAGCCATGAAATCATAAGCCCAGTAACTGTTTACAGAGTTCTTTCACTATACTGGGTCCTATTCTCACCCTCATGTCTGCAACCTAGAAGTGTGGATGGGAAAATGCCCTGTGCAGTTAAAAACATGGTCTTAAAGGGAAAGTCTCAAGACTATGTGTGAAACCCTGCCTTTAAAGGGAGTGTGTAACACATGTGTGAATGTTCTCACATTAGTCACTGGGCGGGGTGCAGCTCCAAATATAATAACTAAATGTATATCAATATGGGCGCACACCTCTTTTAAGTGGGTGCAAGCATCAAAAAATATATGTAAACACTTACTAATAAATCAGCTGCACACCACATTATATCCTTAAAGGGAATGCCAAAATGGCTGTGTGAATTTATTGCATCATGTAATAAATAAAGGAATTATTTGTACAGCTACTGAAAGCTGGCCCTAGTTCTAAAGAATAAATGTGAAAGCATTAGTTGATATCATAGCCATGAAATCATAAGCCCAGTAACTTTTACAGAGTTCTTTCACTATACTAAAATATATGTGTTTACATATATTTTTTGATGCTTGCACCCACTTAAAAGAGGTGTGCGCCCATATTGATATACATTTAGTTATTATATTTGGAGCTGCACCCCGCCCAGTGACTAATGTGAGAACATTCACACATGTGTTACACACTCCCTTTAAAGGCAGGGTTTCACACATAGTCTTGAGACTTTCCCTTTATGACCATGTTTTTAACTGCACAGGGCATTTTCCCATCCACACTTCTAGGTTGCAGACATGAGGGTGAGAATAGGACCCAGTATAGTGAAAGAACTCTGGACCTGTTGCAATATGTTAAGTGCAACAACTTCAATCCTGTATGTGTAAGTGTTGAATTGCTATGTTTGTGCATTATCTGTACAATTAGTTTAAAGAAAAAAAGTGAAACACTCCCAGAGGCTCACACACAGGAAATACCAAGTGACTGAAACCAGTTTCCTGTGTCTGTGCAAGTGAAGAGAAGCACAGGAGGTTGCTGATGCTGTAAAGGGACATTTAAGATGTATATTCCTTTTACCACAAAGCCCTTCATATCTGTACCTGTTTGTTGCTAATTAAAGCTAAGTTCTCTTGTCAACACGCTTTCAGTGTATCCTGAATGAACCACTGCCAACAGCTTATGGGCCCAGCGTGACACAGAACCCAAACGTGATACAGAACCCCAGGTGTAACACAGAGCACAGAGTCACATAGAAGTATATTACAGCAACAGAAGCAAAAGCAGCAGAGTAACAGAGAAGATGTCCACAAGCAGGGATCACTGCAAGTTCTCAGTGCAAAGTCTCACCAATCAGTCCTAGAAATTCAAGGTGAAGATGCTGCTCATAAGAGAAGGTATGTAGAAATATAAACAGGAACAAGTGCCTCATCTATTACCAGATTATTTGGTAGAGAAAGATCAGAAAGCACAAAGCACTATCTTCGAAAGTGTAGATGATGATCAGAGTGTGCAAATATGTAAGTGTGCAACTGCAAAGGAGATGTGGGATGAGTTACAGAAAGTGCATGAAAGATCAAATCTCAGCAATAAGCTTTATCGCATGAGAAAGTTGTACCAGTCTAAGCTAAATGATGGCCAGAATATGAGGGACTATATAAGAAACACCCTAGAGATTGTAGAGCGCCTCAGGGGTATTGGAGAAGACATTAAAGACTTTAATATTGCTGCACTACTGTTAAGAGGTCTTCCAGACAGTTATGATACTTGTCACTGCATTAGATGCACGGCCAGATGATGAGCTCACACTAGAATATGTCAAAGGCAAGCTTGTACATGAATTCAAGCGAAAAACGCAAAATGTAAGCAGCAGTAATGAATGTAAAGAAGAGGCAGCATTAAATACAAAGGACTTTCCTAATTATAAGAGCAATCTAAGGAAAACTTGGGAATGTTTTGTCTGTAAAAAGCCTGGCCACCTGAAAGCAAACTGCAGAGTTTGGAAAGCAAGAATGAGTCAGCTTAATAGGCAAAAAAGTGATCAAACAGCTGTAAAAGAAAAGTCTGCATGTGTTGAAGTTGCACTTAATACCAGTACAGGCTCATCTGCAAAGCATGTATGGTGTATAGACTCTGTTGCTAGTAGCCATATGACAAATTATAAGGACTTCTTCACTGGCCTTGATGAAAGCAAGTTAGAAAAGGTCATCTTAGCTAATGGTCAATACCCTGGTTCCCCGAAAATAGGGCACCCCCCGAAAGTAAGGCATGCTTGAGGGGACGCCCTACCTCCTAATATAAGGCACCCCCCGATTATAAGGTGTACCTCCTCAGCATGCCACCAATCACAAGACCAGGGCATGCATCTGTGTCTCGCTCCCCGCTGTCCCCGCTGTCCAGTGCCCACCACTCTGTACCGCTCTTCTGCCGCGCTGCAGTGCTCACAGCCCAGGAGTGCAGTCGTGAATCACAGCTCCGGAGCTCTGTGCCGGTCTATGCCCATGAGCCCTGCGCCAATCACAGCGCAGGAATAAAGGGTCAGCTGATGTCAGAAGCCTCTGATTGTTCCTGGGCTGTGATTGGCCCAGGGCTCCTGCGCTGTGATTGGCCCAGGGCTCCTGCGCTCTGATTGGCCCAGGGCTCCTGCACTGTGCACCACCAAATCAGCAAAGAAAGTGAAAAGAAAGAAGTACGGTAAGAAAGTGAAACTGTGTGTGTGTCTATGTGTGTGTGGTGTGTGTGGTGCGTGGTGTGTGTGGTGTGTGTGTGTGTGTGGTGTCTGTGTGTTTACACACATGGGAGGCTGCTGCAGTGGGATACAGTACGGTACTGGGATAATGGGAGGCAGCTGCAGTGGGAAACCGTACAGTACTGGGATAATGGGAGGCTGCTGCAGTGGGATACGGTACTGGGATGGGAGGCTGCTGCAGTGGGATACAGTACGGTACTGGGATAATGGGAGGCTGCTGCAGTGGGATACTGTACAGTACTGGGATAATGGGAGGCTGCTGCAGTGGGATGCGGTACTGGGATAATGGGAGGCTGCTGCAGTGGGATACGGTACTGGGATGGGAGGCTGCTGCAGTGAGATACAGTACTAGCATAATGGGAGGCTGCTGCAGTGGCATACAGTACTGGGATGGGAAGCTGCTTTTCTGTCAATTTTATTTGGCTAATATAACACACACCCCGAAAATAAGACATGGTGCACCTTTCGGAGCAAAAATTAATATAAGACAGTGTCTTATTTTCGGGGAAACACGGTATATGACTTCAGAAGGAGTAGGAGATGGCTACCTCCACTGTCCAGTTTCCTCAGCACAAAGCATAAAGATCCCAGTGAAGGACGTTCTCTATGTTCCGAGTCTTGAAAGCAATCTTCTGTCTGTAAGGAAGCTTACACAAAAGGGGAATGTAGTTACTTCTAAAGGCAACAGCTGCATTATGTCAAAGGAGGGTCACATTCTTGCAGAAGGAAAAATCCAAAATGAACTTTATCAACTAAAATGCAAAGAAACAGTGTACAGTGCTAGACAAGATCTGCATAAGAACTGTATCCATGTGTGGCACCGACGTCTTGGACACAGAGACCCAGAAGCAGTAAGGAAGCTAGGTTAACTTGCAAATGGTGTGGAAATCAACCAATGGAGACAAATAATGAAGTGCACTAGCTGTCTTAAAGGGAAAATGTTCAGAATATCCTTTCTTAAAGTAAGCAGCACTAGATCTGCACAGCTACTGGATTTGATACACACAAATATTTACGGTCCAATGAGTATTCAAACTCCAAGTAAGAAGAGATATTTTCTCACATTTATTGATGACTACTCAAGATATACAGTTACCTACCTGCTTCACAGTAAGGATGAAGTTGCACAGAAACTTGAAGAATATCTTGCCGTAGTGTTTAACAAATTTGGAAGAATGCCAAAAGCCCTGCGTGCAGATAATGGGACTGAATGTACAAGTAGTAAGGTGCAAGCCATTTTGAAAAAGAATGGAATCGTGTTCCAGGGTACCATTCCATACAACCCAGAACAGAATGGCATTGCAGGGAGAAAGAACCGCACTCTCTGTGAAAGTGGAAGAAGTATGGTGTTTGATGCGAATCTACCTACAACATATTGGGGAGAAACCATCATGACAGCTTGCTATCTTCAAAACCGACTGCCAGGTATAGCCACAAATAAAACTCCATATGAGCTATGGAACTGTGAGAAGCCTTACCTGAAGCACCTCAGGATATTTGGAAGTAAAACGTTTGTGTATGTTCCCAAAGAAAAACATTCCAAGTGGGAATCACATGGAAAGTAAGGAGTCCTGGTGGGCTATAGCAAAACTCAAAAGGGATACAAAATCCTACACCCAGAGACTAACAAAGTAACAATCAGCAGAGATGTAGTGATTGATGAGAACTCTGTTTCACTCAAATTTCATGAAGTTACACCAGTCATTCAAGCAAAGGAACAAGAAAAAGAATCTCAGTCACCAAACCCAGACACTGAAAAAGAAAACAGTGAAGTCTGGATAAACTCTGAAGCAAATGAGGAAGAAACAGAAGAACAAAGTCAACCTCCAGTCAGGAGATCAGAAAGACCAAACAAAGGTATCCCAGCTAGACGCCTTTCTTATAGGGTCAGAACACTTCCTGAATCAGAGCCACAGTCATGGCAAGGACAAAGAGCCCTCAGAAGCCAAAGATTCATCAAAACGCCAGCAGTGAGAGTTACAGCCAAGGAGTGGGGGCACTTCTGTATATAAGGACAACCAAGGATGCATTAGACTTGCCAGTAATGAGAAGATCAGTTCAAGGACTAAGAACATTGACGTTAAGCATCACCACTTACGTGATGTACTAGAGTTTGTGTATTGCGAGTCTGACAAGATGTTAGCTGATGGTATGACAAAAACATTGCCAAGAGCCAGGTTTGAGGACTTCAGAACCGGAATGGGACTAACAGAATAAGTAGTTGTTGAGTGGGAGTGTTGGAATATGTGAAGCGCAACAACTCTAATTCTGTATGTGTAATTGCTAGGTTTGTGCATTGTCAGTAAAGTTAGTTTAAAAAAAAAAGAGGCTCACACACAGGAAATACCACGTGACTGTAAGCAGTTTCCAGTGTCTGTGCATGTGAAGAGAAGCACAGCAGCTTGCTGATTCTGCAAAGGGACATTTAAGATGTATATTCCTGTTTCCACAAAGCCCTTCATATCTGTACATGTTTGTTGCTAATTAAAGCTAAGTTCTGTTGTCAACATGCTTTCAGTGAATCCTGAATGATCCACTGCCAACAGGACCACATAATCCTCACCCTGATCCTCCATCTTACCACTATGGTGAGCCCTAAAAGACAAGTGATCCTATACTTGGACACTCCGAGGAGCTTTTTACATTACAGGTATTGATTATGGCCTCTGGCCCTGCACATTTCAAGAGGGACATGAGAAGACCTTGTGCAGTGTTGAGTAAATATTTGAGCAGCCATGGTCAGAAGAAGGTGACAATGGGGAAAGGAAATTACTGTCTCAAGAGGAGAATGAAGATGGAACGAAAGAAAAAAGATTATATATTTATAAGGTAAAGAATATTTATACCGTGTTAGCCAGTAGATAGAAAAATATATTGCAATCTGAGAGTCCTCAGTGGTGGATACCTTTTAATGGCTAACTGAAAAGATGGTAAACATAGTAAACTTTCAGGACACTGTGGTCCCTTCGTCAGGCTAGTAATGACACAAATTCTGAAGACACATACATACCGTATATACTCGTGTATAAGCCGACCCGTGTATAAGCCGACCCCCCTACTTTTGCCCCCAAAAGCTGGGAAAACCTATTGACTCGTGTATAAGCCGAGGGTGGACCCCAGCACAGGTATACAGTCCCTCCCAGTGGTATACAGCAGCCTCCCCAGTGGTAGTATACAGCAGCCACAGAGGTATATACAGCAGCCCGAGTGGTAGTATACAGCAGCCTCCCCAGTGGTAGTATACAGCAGCCTCCCCAGTGGTAGTATACAGCAGTCTCCCCCTGTGGTAGTATACAGCAGTCTCCCCCTGTGCTAGTATACAGCAGTCTCCCCCTGTGGTAGTATACAGCAGTCTCCCCCTGTGGTAGTATACAGCAGCCTCCCCCTGTGGTAGTATACAGCAGCCACAGAAGTATATACAGCAGCCCCAGTGGTAGTATACAGCAGCCTCCCCAGTGGTAGTATACAGCAGTCTCCCCCTGTGGTAGTATACAGCAGCCTCCCCCTGTGGTAGTATACAGCAGCCACAGAGGTATATACAGCAGCCCCTCCCCTGTGGTAGTATACAGCAGCCACAGGGGTATATACAGCAGCCCCAGTGGTAGTATACAGCAGCCTCCCCAGTGGTAGTATACAGCAGTCTCCCCCTGTGGTAGTATACAGCAGCATCCCCCTGTGGTAGTATACAGCAGCCACAGACGTATATACAGCAGCCCCTCCCCTGTGGTAGTATACAGCAGCCCCCCCCTGTGGGTATACAGCAGTGCCTCCCCCTGTGGTATATACAGCAGCCCCTCCCCTGTGGTAGTATACAGCAGCCCCCCCGTGGTAGTATACAGCAGCCCCCCCTGTGGGTATGCAGCAGTGCCCCCCGCCCCTGTGGTATATACAGCCCCCCCTGTTGCTGCCGCACACCTGTAAAAAGAAGATCTTCCATACTTATCCTCCTGCTGTCACCGCGCGCATCCTCCGCTCTCCTTGCTTGCACCCGGCATCCATCCATATGACCGCGCAAAAATAATGACGTCATTATTTGTGCGCGGTCACGTGGATGGACGCCGGGTGCAAGCAAGGAGAGCGGAGGATGCGCGCGGTGACAGCAGGAGGATAAGTATGAAAGATCTTCTTTTTACAGGTGTGCGGCAGCAACGGGGGGGGGCTGTATTTACCACAGGGGGGGGCACTGCTGTATACTTCCACAGGGGGGCGGAGGAGCGCTGACAGTGCAATGTAATATGCACGGCTCCCCCTGCCGCTGATGGACAGGGGGATGCAGTGCATATTGCATTGCACTAATGAGCGGCCCCACGTGACCGGCCGCTCACTATACAGCCTCCCCCACCTCCTCCAGCCCCCGGACACCGGCCCCACACACTCAGCGTATAGTGACTCGTGTATAAGCCGAGGGGGGCACTTTTCAGCACAATTTTTGTGCTGAAAAACTCGGCTTGTACACGAGTATATACGGTATATACATAAGCACACATAGAAAGAAAAAAAAAAGGGAAAAAAAAAAAGAAAGCAAAACATTGTTATATGCTCTGGTGGATATGACAGGTGACGCAAAGTAGAGTGGGGTTAGGGAGGGGTGGAGGAGCAGAGAAACCAGATTTCAAAGATAAGTGGAACCAATTGTATTAGGTAAATGGTTAGCAACCCATGGAGACCTGAAAATACTTAGTTCTAAGTGAGACAGTTCACAGAAGTGTCAAGAGTTCATAGTCCTATAATTTCAGTGTGTTGCAAGATGTCTCCAAATGCAATTTCATTTTATATAACAATGCATGAATCTGCTATCCCCAAATGTCCTTTCATTTTACATAAAATCCCATAAATCCATGTGAAATATTTAATCCTGTTTTGAATGTGTCAAAGGTTGTTATCAATTTGTATTCCCAAATTCTTCTCTCGCTCTGAAATTTAAAGTTACTTTTTAAAATGAGCAGCCTCATATCGGATTCAGTGTTGTGGTCAGAGCTGCAAAAATGTTTTGCTACAGGTAGATCCATACGCTTTTCTTTTATTGAGTGGCGATGAGAATTCATTCTTGTTCTGAATTGTAATCCGGTCTCCCCTATGTACATGCTGCCTGTTGAGCATTTGGTACATATAATTAAAACTCTAAGCACAGAGGTAAAGAGAACCGGGCACTATCCGTGGTAAGAATCAGTCCAAATGATTGATAGCTCAATATCAGGTGGTGCTCGCTATGGGTAAGTGTAATTATATCACAAAAAAAGAAAACAGACCAGCGGCACTCACCATAGTTGAATCTTCTGTTTATTTGACGATTCCGACAAAGTTACATGAGGAGATCGTACTGTAGGGGAGGGAGGTGCAGGGACGTCAGGTGGACGACGGTGACCGTTTCGCAGCGGACAGCTGCTTCAACTGGTCCTGACCACTGGTCACAAATACATGGTGTATTTTTTTTACTATTTACTAGAGATTCCTAATGGCTGGGTCTAACATTGGCACGACATTATGAATCTCGGGCTTAATGCCAGCTGCCAATAAAAAAGCTGGCATTAACCCCTTCATTACCCAGTTTGCCACTGGCACCAGGGCAACTGGAAGAGTCTGGGTACATCGCCAGAACATAGCGCTTCAATGAATGCGCCATTTTCTGGGGCAGATGCGGGGTGCAGAATGCTTGGGCCTCTCGATGCTGAACATTCCAGCCCCCAGCTGCCTAGTTGTACCTGGCTGAACCAAAAATATGGCTGAGCACCACATTGTTTTTTTTAAATTATTTCTACAAATAAAATTACTTGGAGCAACCAATAGCCACCCCAGAAAATAGCGCATTCATTAGAAGCGCCATTTTCTGGTGCTGTACCCCGACTCTTCCAGTTGTTCTTGTCCTGGTGGCAAACTGGTCTAGTTTCCAAAATGGGGTCACTTATGAGGGAGCTCCAATGTTTAGGCACACAAGGGCTCTTCATACGTGACATGGTGTCCACTAACAATGTGAATGGAAAATTAGCTCCAATTGTTAGCAGACACCATGTCACATATGGAGAGCCCCTGTGTGCCTAAACATTAGAGCTCCCCCACAAGTGACTCTATTTTGGAAACTACACGACCAAGGAACTTATCTAGATGCATAGTTGAACCCCCAGGTGCTTCACAAATTAATCCATAAAAAGGAAAAAAGAAAATGTTTGGGAAATCTAAAAGTACTTTTTCATTTTTACGGATCAATTTGTGAAACACCTGGGGATTCAAAGTGCTCACTATGCATCTAGATAAGTTCCTTGGGCGATCTAGTTTCCAAAATGGGGTCACTTGTGGGGGAGCTCCAATGTTTAGACACACAGGAGCTCTTCATACGCAACATGGTGTCCGCTAACAATTTCAATTGTTAGTGGACACCATATCGCGTATGGAGAGGCCCTGTGCTCCTAAACATTGGAGCTCCCCCACAAGTGACCCCTTTTTGGAAAGTAGACCCCCAAGGAACTTATCTGGATGCATAGTGAGCACTTTGAATCCCCAGGTGCTTCACAAATTGATCCGTAAAAATGAAAAAAGAACATTTTTGTGAAAAAAAGTACTTTTTCATTTTTATGGATCAATTTGTGAAGCAGCTGGGGATTCAAAGTGCTCACTATGTTCCCTAACCCTGCTTTAAAACCTCGTTTATTGGAAGGGATATGGACCTGGAGAGAGATTCTGGGTTCCTGCTCATTCAGTGAGAGCTGATTGGTTAGGCAGCAGCTTTCATTAGAGGTTTCCTGGGAAACCTGGGGGTCCAGTACCATGCCTTGAAGAAGGGGCACTGTCACAATTTTCAAAGAGCACTGCTTAGACTTTTTTTAAATGTTGCTATTCTGGTTCCTGGCTGTGGCTGAGTTGTCAGTCTGGATATGTTCTGAGGTATTCTCCATGCTGGTTCTGGGAAGGGTTGAATAACTTATGCGTTTCTACTTCTGATTATTCTGGTTCTTAACTGTGCAGCTTTCCCAGTGTGCTGCCAGTTGTATACTTTGCATGAAGTACTGTGTGGTCTCCTGTGCTTATCCTGACTTCTGTTACCTGATGTGGACTGACCTTTTTCTTCTCTTTGCCTACTCCTTTGATCTGTTATCTTTCTCTTGGGTTTTTTGACCCCCTTGACCATGATATGTTTAAGCCTTTATCTATTCCCTTGAATCTTATTTGGCCTTCCTGGTATTCCTGACCTTGGATCGTTACATAACCACTCTCCTGTCTTCTGCTATTCTACGACCGCTCCTGGTTCTCACCATGGATTGCCTGGCCACTCTGTCATCCCTATTAGTGACTGTGTCAAATCTTAGTATGTTTGTTGTGACTTACTACATTCTTTGTTACACCCTGGTTACTATAACGACTAGCGCCACATCTTCCTTCTTATAGTACCGATACAGGAACAGCCCCTTTAGTATAAACAGTGATGGCTACTGCCTGCATTAAACACACTCCAGCAGTTTACTTACTGCTTTTCTTTCTTTCTTTTCTCTTTCTTTCTCTTTTCCTCTCTTTCTCTGCGTCTTTCTCTCTTCTCCTCATTAAGCTGTACTTTTAAGGCAGTCTCAAGAAGGTCTAACACCCTCTCTATGTGCTGACTAACCAAATTTGTATTATTGGCCTAGGTATGCTCAGTCTTACGTTTGCCTAACTACCAAGTACTGTCCCTAACGATATAGCACCGAAGCGACCATGTATTATATTTGGACCTGCCTTGAACTAAGTTTGGGTGGTACCAGGCATTGCCATCCAGCACAAATAACATGTGACCTCAACTGTTTTACGTTATACAACACATAAACTCTACAGATTCACTATGTATACAGGAGCATCTCAATGAATTAGAATTTCATCAAAAGTTAATTTATTTCAGTAATTCAATACAAAAAGTTAAACGCATATATTATAGAGAGTCATTACAAATAATGATCTATTTCAAGTGTGTTTTTCTGTTAATGTTGATGATTATGACTTACAGCCAATGAAAACCCAAAGGTCATTATCTCAGAAAATTAAAGTAGGGAGGATGAAGGGTAAAAACTGAGCTGCCGTATTTCACGAGACATCAAAGGGTGACTATAATTTTGATTTATTAGTCAACGTGTTTCATGGCTCCCAGAAACGCCCAGAAACATGGCAATATTACATTGATTTTTGATGATATTCTAATTCATTGAGATGCACTAAGTGCCAATGTTAGGCATTTCATCCAAGTTGCCCTGGGTTGTTCCAATACTACTCAGTTAGACCCCCTCACAGGTAATTTGGCATATTGCATTTACTTTTGGTAAACCGGCAATTAACAATTGCTATGCTGGAAGATATCAGACTACATTCCTGTGATTAACTGCAACCTTGCTAAAAGATACCAATTTCCTATACAGTTTACTGTTCCTGTGTGCAATTGTGCATCCATATACTTGGCTCTGTCTAATTTGTGCCACCTGCTCAGATTGGTTGTCTGCTATTCTATTTATATGGATGTGCAAATCTTTAATGATCCAGGTGCTGTCCAGGGGCGTAACTACAATAGGTGCAGGAGCTGCGATCGCACCTGGGCCCTGCAGCCTAGGGGGCCCCCAGAAGTCCCTTTGACTTATAGAAAAAGACTAATACTTTAAAGATTTGTAATAACTGGGGGCCCCATTGGAGCTTTCGCATTGGGGCCTCTGGGTCTGAAGTTACACCATTGGTGCTGTCCATCAAGACCTGGTCCATGGCAACATCTCCCTTAAGCGGCCGTCACACGGTTCAATTTAATGAACGATATCGCTTAAGCGATCTGCTTTTTGATCGCTTAAGCGATATCGTTTGTGCATCGCTGCGTGCAATCAAGCGAATTTACAATGTAAAATCACTTGATCGTGACATCGCAGATATGAGAGCCGGAGCTCATATCAAGCGATCATCGCTTGTTCAATCTGGTTCATCGTGGTGTATGACACCACGATGAACGATCTCCCAGCAGCAGAGCCTATGCTGGGAGATGGTATCTATGGTAAACTTCGGGATACTAAGCGCCGCGCGGCGCCTAGTAACCCGATGTGTACCATAATTACCAGCGATCTCGCTGCTCCACATCGCTGGTGAGTCTGTCTGTGTGACATCTCACCAGCGATGTGAGCGATATTGTTAGCGATCGCGCATGCACGTGATTGCTTACAATATCGCTCACGATATTGTAGCGTGTGACGGCCGCCTAATATACATCAGTGTTTAGCAGTCAGCACTGTTGCCTGGCAGCACTGAGGTCTTCAGTCAGCATCGGTATGATGTTTCCATTAGTGTTTGCATAGGAGAACTTAAAAGATGGACTAATTAAGGACAGGAACTGATGTAAAGGGTGATTATGTCTGCACTAACCATCAACATTGTTGGCTCTATATTTGTTGAGAAAACACTAAACATTTACTGTACATTAGACTCCTATTACCCGACACACTTATGGGAAAGATTCCAACACGACCGAGATATTTACACCACGGACAGATGACTCAGCATTTAGGCATTAATTGTTGTGGTAAATTCATGTCTGAAAATTAATAAATATGGGATCATAGTATTCATACTGATTAAAGGGATCCTGTCACCCCCAAAACACCTCCTAAGCTCTTAAAACCTGTCCCTAGTGCATATTAACACTTTCCCTACACTCCTTTTTGCTCCTAAATGCACCTAATCAAAGTGAAGAAAAACGTTTTATAAGTACCTGATTATTGATGCTAATGAGTGACTATCTATTCATAGTCACTCATCCAGGCAGCCCCTCTTCATGATATCACGCCTATTCAGGCGTGATCTTCCTAATAGATTCAAAATCGCGCCTCTCTGCGCGCCTCCCCACTGTCCCATTACGCACGGGCTTCAGATGGGGCATTATGACGCGATTCGCGTCATTTCCTGGCGCCAGGTGACGTATACACCCGCGCCGCTCGCTTTGAGCTTCAAGTGCCTCACTGCGCATGCGTGCGGGAGCCGGAACAGAGCGGCCTGTGTCTCCGGATCGCAGGCACAGAAGAGGATTCCATTCCTCATAACAACAGTACGGCGGTCCCATTACAAACCCCTAACTTAGGGGTTTGTAATGGGACCGCCGTACTGTTGTTATGAGGAATGGAATCCTCTTCTGTGCCTGCGATCCGGAGACACAGGCCGCTCTGTTCCGGCTCCTGCACGCATGCGCAGTGCGCTCCCGCACGCATGCGCAGTGGGGCACTTGAAGCTCAAAGCGAGCGGCGCGGGTGTACTACGTCACCTGGCGCTAGGAAATGACGCGAATCGCGTCATAATGCCCCATCTGAAGCCCGTGCGTAATGGGACAGTGGGGAGGCGCGCAGAGAGGCGCGATTTTGAATCTATTAGGAAGATCACGCCTGAATAGGCGTGATATCATGAAGAGGGGCTGCCTGGATGAGTGACTATGAATAGATAGTCACTCATTAGCATCAATAATCAGGTACTTATAAAACGTTTTTCTTCACTTTGATTAGGTGCATATAGGAGCAAAAAGGAGTGTAGGGAAAGTGTTAATATGCACTAGGGACAGGTTTTAAGAGCTTAGGAGGTGTTTTGGGGGTGACAGGATCCCTTTAACATATGCATCTCAATGAATTACAATATCATCAAAAATCAATATTATATTGCCAAGTTTCAGGGCGTTTCTGGGAGACCTGAAACGTGTTGACTAAAGAATCAATATTATATTCACCCTTTGATGTCTCGTGGAATACGGCAGTGCGGTTTTTAACCCTTCATCCTCCCTACTTTAATTTTCCGAGATAATGACCTTTGGGTCTTCATTGGCTGTTAGCCATAATCATCAACATTAACAGAAATAAAACACTTCAAATAGCTCACTCTGTTTGCAATGACTCTATATAATATATACTTTTCACTTTTTGCATTGAAATAAGTTCACTTTTTGATGCTATTCTAATTCATTGAAATGCTCTAGTATTTTCTACTTAAATGCCTAACATAAAGGTAGTGTTATATGGTGTGTACATGTGTAGCAAAATATCAAGTTTAGGATAGATTGGTTGGGTGCAAAAGTGTTAGAGAGCAGCCCAGAGAGCAGGAGGTTGCAGTAGTTGAGGTGGGAAATGAGGTGGGCATGGATAAGTGTTTTTGCATTATTTGTCCACACTAGTTTTCATAAATGATGCCAGGCCAATGTGAGCTTTTTGAGGCAGTCAGAAACGATGAGTTCTTCAAGTGGAAACGCATTGAGTAACTCTCATGCTTTTGGCCAGGGTCACACAAACCATCCGTTTTTGGCTTAGATCCATTTTTGGGATCATTTTTCTCATTTTTTTTCAAAGTCCAAAAATGCATAAGCGTTAACGCATGTGTGTGTTGTTTTTCAAAAACACATGCGTTTTTTTGTAGCCTCCCAAAAACCGCTGCTAGCAGTGTTTTTGGGTGCAGTAAAAAAATACATGCATTTTTTAACATATGGCCCTATGGGAAACACATGCGTTAAAGTATTGTACATATAGGCACCATGCATTAACGCATGTGTTTTTTGGGAAAAAATGACTAAGTCCAAAAAAGGGCCAGGACCTCAGGGGACACTATTGACACCCTTAAAAATTATCCATTTTTCTAAGGGCTTAAAAAAGCGGATTGGGATGTGTGACCCTGGCCCAAGGCTTGTTCAGATGATGTTAAGTTTACAAAAATGTTAAAAAAAAGTGAGCGGTCTATTCTTCAGGTGTCTTCTGCATTGGTGATGTGCTGTACTTTACAATAGAAAGACTCAAAGACATCTTTTTGTTTCAAAAATCACTAGCGGTCTCTTCATTGTTGAGTGGATTTGGCAAGAAAAAGCCTGTACAAAAGACACATGAAAATGCTGGAAAAATGCTGAAAAAACCTGCTTGTTGTCAAAAATGCACTTAAGATATTACCAAAAACTAAAAAAACTGACACTAATGGCCACTTTACACGTCCCGATATCGGCGTCCAACTCCGATAATAAGTCACGTGGTTCGTGCGTTGGCCCCGATATCGTTCGTGCATTGTATGGTATAATTGTCCTGTAATGAGGTGTACAATTCAGATTGTATTATCGAAATTGACACTGAAAGGAACTGTGCACAGTCCGCACTTGTCCACCAGGGGGCATCAGTGGACTGTACAATCACAGAGGGTGGAAAGCCCCCACCATCTCTGTTGTTTACCCAGGAAGTGAGAGGAGAAAAAGAGTGCAGATCCAGAGAGCGCAGCCAGGACAGACATAGGGCTCTTTTGCAGCCAGATTCTTGGGAAGAAATACCCTGTGAAGATCGTTGCTGCAACCCCCGGTCTGCAGGACCTTGCCTTACCGAGGGTCCCACTCAAATTCAGGACATTACCTCCGGAATTCAGGACATTGCCACTGGATTACATGTGCAGGGGCTGTGACTGACATAAGGGAGCCATCTGTGCTACTGTGATCTCCCTTCTGCTCATCGGTTTGCCCCGAGACTGAGAGAGACTTCTGTGCTGCTGTGGGCTCCCGTCTGCTGCTCGGTGTGCCCTGAGACTGGGAGAGACTAACAAAGAAAGATTCTGTTACCTGCGGAAGGAGACCACAGAAGAAGACTGAGGAGTTTCCCCCTTCAGCGCTGCACCGGGACCCGTCATCGTGAGATCCCCAGGCCTGCTACGTGGGAGCGACACCTTCTTCTGTGATAGACTGGTACGTGATTTTAGGGAAAGTTAGGGAAAGATATCTCCATTGTTGTGTTTTTTTCTTTGCTAGCTGCGTACCCGGAAGAAGTGAAAATCCAGAGACCCCACCATATACATGTGTGCAGCTAGATCAGTTGACTGTGTTATAGACATGTTTTACAGTAAAGAAATGTTACTACCGGTTAAATCTGAGTATGGAGATTCTGTTGAGAAAGATCATACACACACACCCGCGGCCTTACCACCGGTCGCTACATCTGGCGTAGTCGGCAGGATGTGTGATCAACAGAATCTCCTCCCGGTAGTAACTTATAACCGGACAGCTCCCCCGGCATCTATTGTCAATCAGGTGAGGAAGTTTAACGGACGGAACTATCCTGTAACTGAATGGACCGAACAACTTAAGATAGTGGGGGAGATGTATAACATTGATCCTAAGACCTTAGCAGAAATGGCCATGCTAACATTGGAGGGGAAGCGTGGACGACAGTCAGGCTGGAGACGGTTAGGGGCCAGCGTACGTTGGATGACTTGGTGCGGGTGCTGGAGAACACCTATGGGCCGACCACATATGCGGGAACATTACGGTATATGTTCTTCCGGCGTACGCAACTCGAGTCGGAGGACATCCCTCAATATGCCAACGCCCTCCAAGTACTGCTTGAACAAGCCTGCAGGAAAAAAGAACAGATAGCTAGTACGGGCGCCCGTGACCTGGTGTTGAGAGATCAATTCGTGACTGGATTAAGAGACCCGTACCTTAACCGCTCACTGCAAGATCTACTCCGGATAAATCCGGCCCTTACGTTCGCTGAGGTTAAGCAAGAAGCGATAGAACGTTCGAGAGGACCTGTCATGGAGGCCCAGACTTATACCGCGGCTTGCAGGTCCATAACTGGTGTCAGAACCCCGAACAGTGACACGGAAGAACTGAAGCAGATGGTGGCAGAGTTGCAGAAACAGGTGTTGCAGCTCACCCTGGACCAACAGGCGGACAGGCAAGCGAGACAACAACCCAGCCGGCCGATGGGAAGATGCTGGACATGCGGTGATCCCCGCCATAGAGCAAACCGTTGCCCCCAGAACGTTCAAGTTCATCCACGGGCCGATATACCGGAACCAGCAAGTCATGCCCCACAACAGCGGCCACCTTTAAACTAGACGCCCCTGCCAAAGAGGCTCACTCGGCAGGGGAGGCCAAAGAGAGGGGTGTAGGAAAACAGAGCCAGCCACGGAACAAACTTGCATCAAACAGCCCTACCCTGGAAGTATTATTGGAAGGGACCGCCGTGCAAGGATTAATGGATACTGGGTCCCAGGTATCCACCATCTCCGAGCAGTTTTACGAAGAGTATCTGAAGCCGCGGGTTGCCTATGACCCTGATACTACTATCAAGATCAAAGCAGCCAATAATCTACCCATTCCGGTGACGGGAGTTGCCTGGATGAACACCGAAGTGTGTGGGCAAGACCTCGGGAAGAGAGGGATAATCGTGGTCAGGGAAGGCTGTGGATCAGAAACGCCCATGATTATTGGGATGAACATCTTGAAAGACCTGAATCTTGTGTTGGTTACCAAGAGGGGGCCCAAGTACTGGCAAGAAGTGACCACACATAGGGCCACCCGCCGAGCCTTCCAACAAGTGGTCCGGACCTGCAATCTCCAGCGAATGACAGAAAAACAACTGCCGCTAGCCACGATCACCGTACCCCGCCATACTAGGATAACTTTACCTGCTGAGAAGGAGACCGTTATCTCGCTACCCCTTAGCACCACAAGACAGCTCGAAGGCGTGGAGGTGCTGATTGAGCCGCGCACCCCGAAGGAAGGGAAGCTGAACCCCCTAGTTGCTCGAACGCTAGCCGTTGTGAGAAAGGGGAGGATTCCTGTCAGGCTGGGTAACACGGCTAACGTGAGCGTCGACCTAGAGGCTGGGACACAACTCGCCCGAGTTTACGCCCTAACCGAAGAGGTGAACCCTATGAACCCCCTCCAGTTTGCACCGTCTACAGAGGGAGATTGGACAGTGACGGTCTCTGCCATGGCCGCTGTCGCGGGTGACGTCAACGCGGGGCGAGAACTACGAGAAAAGTGCCAGTTGGACATATCCCAATACTCCAACCAAGAAGTGTCCCAGGTGGAAGAGTTACTTCAAGAGCACCAGGCGTCCTTTGCCCGGCATGACACCGACTTTGGATGCACCCCCAGTATCAAGCACGAAATCCCCACAGGTGATACCGCTCCTATCCGTGAAAGGTACCGCCAAATACCTCCCCAACAATACCAAGAAGTGAAAAACCTCCTGAATTCCATGTTACACGCTGGAGTGGTACGAGAAAGCCAGAGCCCCTGGGCTGCACCAGTGGTGATAGTCAAGAAGAAAGACGGGTCCCTGAGGTTCTGCGTGGACTACCGCCGTTTGAATGCTTGCACCATCCGGGACTCATACCCTTTACCAAGGATCGAAGAATCCCTGACAGCCCTGAAGAAAGCTAAATATTTTTCGTCATTGGACCTGGCCAGCGGCTATTGGCAGGTACCTATGCACGAGAAAGATAGAGAAAAGACTGCTTTCATCCTACCCATGGGCCTGTACGAGTTCGACCGGATGCCCTTTGGCCTGAACAACGCGCCGGGGACCTTCCAGCGACTGATGGAGCGCTGCCTGGGGGACTTCAACTTCGACTTCACCCTCATTTACCTGGACGACATCGTAGTCTATTCGGCCACATTTGAAGAACACCTGCAACAGCTGGGCCGTGTGTTTCGTAGGTTGAGAGAACATGGCCTGAAGTTGAAACCCAGCAAGTGCCGTCTTCTGCAGCCCGAGATCAATTACCTGGGTCACCGGATCTCGGCCGAAGGTGTACAGCCGTCTTCGGAGAAAATAGCCGCCGTGCGGGACTGGCCACAGCCTACGAACGTCAGAGAGGTCCGGGCCTTCCTGGGGTTGGCCGGTTACTACCGCCGGTTCGTGAGAAACTTCGCCGGCTTGCTGCACCCTTGCACGAACTGCTTCGAGGGACCACCAACGGCCCCAGAGGACGACCCATCAGCTGGGGACCCAGCCAGGAAGAATCCTTCCAAGCCCTAAAGGGTGCCTTGACTTCACCTCCCATCCTTGCATATGCAGACTACAATCTCCCTTTCCAACTACATACCGATGCCAGTCTACAGGGTCTAGGGGCAGTACTTTCACAAGTACAAGAAGGCAAGGAACGTGTCATAGCCTATGCCAGTCGATCCCTACACGAGGGCGAGAAGAACCCCACCAATTATAGCTCGTTCCGGCTGGAGCTCTTGGCCCTAATGTGGGCTATGGCGGAGAAATTTGCGGGATACCTCACAGGGACGGAAGTACTGGTCCTGACCGACAACAACCCGTTGGCCCACTTAGAAAATGCAAAGCTCGGAATCATGGAGCAGCGTTGGATGGCTCGACTCTCTAAGTTCAACTACAAGATCAAATATAGGGCTGGGGCTGAGAATCAAAATGCGGACAGCCTGTCTAGAGTGTCATACCCCTTACTTACCAGAGACCGGGATGAAGAACTAGAAGGAGACGAGACGCCCGACTTTGCAAGGCTTGCCCAACAGATGATGGATTACTGCCAGTTCGTTGTGGGCGAAGTTGGAACTCCAGTGGGGGCACACTGTGTCCCCAAGAGTTGTGCAGGCTCCAGGACCAGAACCCTGAATGGGCCCTACTCAAGCAATGGGTGAAGCAACAGCAGAAGCCCTCCTCCGAAGCACGGTCACGACTGTCTACCGGAACCTTGACCCTGCTCAGCCAGTGGGACCGGCTGGTTCTGAGGGAAGAAGTACTATACCGGAAGGTTCTCTTGTCTCACATGCTGGAGGAATGCACACAAGTTGTAGTACCTGCCCAGTTAGCCCGTGAGATGGTGGCCGAAGCCCACAAAAGGAATGGACACTTCGGAGTAGATAAGACGTTTCGGTGGATTCAACAATCTATCTATTGTCCGGGGCTCCGCAAGCTGGTTGAAGACGTCTGCAGAACCTGTCGCACCTGTGAACTGCACAAGTCCACCGAACAGCGTGCACCTGTCCAGACGATTAAAACCTCCAGGCCTCTTGAGCTGTTGATGGTGGACTATCTGCTGATCGGGATGGCGAGCAGTGGCTATCAATACTGCCTAGTCATGGTGGACCACTTCACAAAATTCGCCGTCGTTGTTGCTACCAAGGACCAGACAGCCGAATCGGCTGCACAGGCCATCTGTCGACAGTTCATCCACGTCTATGGGTGTCCGGAGAGGTTACACTCCGACCAGGGGGCTTGTTTCGAAGGCAGAGTCATCGAGGAGTTGCATCGGATGTATGGGATCCAGAAGTCGAGGACCACTCCTTACCATCCACAAGGGAACGGTGCATGTGAACGCTTTAACCGGACCTTACTCCAGCTGATCCGCACCTTGGCCGAAGATAAGAAAGATCGATGGCCCCAATTCCTTCCAGATCTAGTATGGGCCTACAACAACCAGGTCCACTCCGTGACTGGCTACACCCCACACACTCTTCTCTTTGGCCGCCCAGGAAAAGGGGTCCATGACCTGAACCTATTCCGCCCAGAAGAAGATGTCTGCCATAACTACCCCTCCTGGCTAAATGCTCACCGACAGAAGATGGAGACTGTACACCGGCTGGTGAGTCAACAAATCCGGGGCCAGAAACATGCTGACCCACTCCCCGTGCAAGAGAAACCCTTAAAGTTGGGACAGCTAGTCTTGCTCCGTATTAAGAAGCCTCAAGGGAAACTTCGAGCCAAGTGGGAGACTGAAGTCTACCGGGTAATCGAACGCCCTTACCCCAATGGACATGTATACCGAGTGCGGGGTGAAGACAGCCGCAGCACCCGCACTGTGCACCGAAATATGTTGCGCCCCTGCCGCTCCCGGCCTGACTCCTCTCCCACAGTAACCGGAGGGGGTGTCGCTGCCGACATGACTGATGTCACGGACATTTCTCAACATAGAGATCACGTCGACTCTGAGACCGGTGACCCACCTACACAGACCAGTCCCTCTCCCGGAGTACTGACTGGAGTGGGGCGTAAAGACAGTGACGAGGAGGGGAACAACCGACCCTTGCGACGCACTGACCGCACCACTGCTGGGATCCCGCCCGGACGGTCTTACAGGGACCAGTATGTATGGCCCACTTCTCAACCGACCCCTGTGACAACTACAGTCATCGCCGCCTGGGAACCGACGGTAGTTGACAGGGACTGCCAACCTTTAAGTGGGGGGGTATGTAATGAGGTGTAAAATTCAGATTGTATTATCGAAATTGACACTGAAAGGAACTGTGCACAGTCTGCACTTGTCCACCAGGGGGCATCAGTGGACTGTACAATCACAGAGGGTGGAAAGCCCCCACCATCTCTGTTGTTTACCCAGGAAGTGAGAGGAGAAAAAGAGTGCAGATCCAGAGAGCGCAGCCAGGACAGACATAGGGCTCTTTTGCAGCCAGATTCTTGGGAAGAAATACCCTGTGAAGATCGTTGCTGCAACCCCTGGTCTGCAGGACCTTGCCTTACCGAGGGTCCCACTCAAATTCAGGACATTACCTCCGGAATTCAGGACATTGCCACTGGATTACATGTGCAGGGGCTGTGACTGACATAAGGGAGCCATCTGTGCTACTGTGATCTCCCTTCTGCTCATCGGTTTGCCCCGAGACTGAGAGAGACTTCTGTGCTGCTGTGGGCTCCCGTCTGCTGCTCGGTGTGCCCTGAGACTGGGAGAGACTAACAAAGAAAGATTCTGTTACCTGCGGAAGGAGACCACAGAAGAAGACTGAGGAGTTTCCCCCTCCAGCGCTGCACCGGGACCCGTCATCGTGAGATCCCCAGGCCTGCTACGTGGGAGCGACACCTTCTTCTGTGATAGACTGGTACGTGATTTTAGGGAAAGTTAGGGAAAGATATCTCCATTGTTGTGTTTTTTTCTTTGCTAGCTGCGTACCCGGAAGAAGTGAAGATCCAGAGACCCCACCATATGATGTGTGCAGCTAGATCAGTTGACTGTGTTATAGACATGTTTTACAGTAAAGAAATTTTACTACCGGTTAAATCTGAGTATGGAGATTCTGTTGAGAAAGATCATACACACACACCCGCGGCCTTACCACCGGTCGCTACAGTCCAATGCGATGCAAGAACGATACCAAAATGATATCGGGGATCAAATGAGCCTGCTCTCCAATGGCCCGATATTGGATGGACGTTGTGGCCGGATCGTGCTGTGTGAAAGCCCAACAACGATGTGGAGTACAACTTCCCCTATTCTCTCCCATGTTAAATGGTCGTTCCTGGGTCGCCCGTACAAGGGGGAGTACACATCGTAGTGGCGTTGCCTGCCGATATCGCGCTGTGTAACATCTCCTATGCGATCTCGGAATTCTGCCCAGAAAAAGCGCGCTCCCGCGTCGTTGTATCCAACATCGGACCGACGTTGGGACGTGTAAAGTGGCCATAAGAATCAGAAAATACCAGGGAAAAGGAGAATTTCCTGAAACATCTTCAGTTGGGAGAAACTAAGTTTATGTCTGCCTGAAAAAGACAATGTGCATGTACCCTTGGGTGTTTCTGGTGTTCTTTACTTCATGAAGCTTTTTTGCAGACTTTTGATAGCACATTATCTAGTTTTTAGCGGATCCCATCGGTATTTGTGTACTTTAGACTTGTGTTTTGAGTATGGGGCATTTTTTTCTGCTTTATTTGATTTATGACTGAAATTTGGAGTGTTTTCTTAGAGCAAAAAAGCGTCAGAAATGTACATGTAATGCTCAAAAATCTTGAAATATGAACAGAAAAGTGGATTTTTCATTTAACTTCATCACAACCGATGACGTATATTTATGTCTTTAGCCGTGTCCCTTAAATTAGCCATCAAGTATGGGGAAAGATGCAGGCTCAGTACGTGAGCTCACATCTTTCACCACACTTAATGGCTGATTTAATCAGCCGTTAAGTTTCTCTAACAGCTGCGGGTGGATCCGAATACCCAGGGCTATTAACCAGTTAAATGCCTCTGTCTATAACTGACAGTGGCAATTAACACGTGCAGATAGGACGCGTGTCATTAATTGCATCCATCATCAAATGATTGTTGGGTACCAATAAGTTGTTATGACTGTCTCCTGAAGACCACATGCCTGTACCACTAATCCTCCTTTGAACGCTGGTCTGCTTTGTATAGCACGTGCGATCAGATGTTCACAGCTTCAAGTCTCTTAAGGGGATTATTAAATATCATAAAAGGTAAAAATAACAAAGTTTTTAAAAATGTTAGTCAATGCAGGGCACATGGTTACAGTCAGTGCCACCTCCATGCATTTTTGCATGCGTTTTTCACACATGGAAACAATGCATCCACGACGCCAGTGTGTACCTAGCCGAAGACACCTTTTAAAACTAGCATGCACTTTTGCAGAGATGTTACATTTTTGGCAAAATTTCCATAGCTAAAGTGGAATAAACTTTGATGAATTTTCTGGCCTGGGGTCTGGTACAAAAGCAACAAAGTTTTTGCTCAACTGTGACTGTCACAAACATTCTTTTCAAGGTGTTTTATACCTGAAAACTGAAGAAAACGCCCTGATGAAGTTGGCGTACTGATGTGTACCGAGCCTTATACGTCTTGCCGACAAAAATGCTGGACCTCCTAGTAAACATTTTACAACTTGTGCTCACTTAAAAAAATATTAACATTATACGCCCGAAATGTGGTCATTATTGGAGATCAGATTTTTAAATTCCATAAGGTATTACTTCACTAGACAAACATCTTCACCTCAAATACCTACAAATTCAGTCCATCAAGAAAATTTGCCTAAATTCCATTTACATTTTAGGGTGGTTTCACACTACCATTTTTTTAATCCAGGGGGATGCAGGTACAACCTGGGGGTGCATGGTGGCTCAGTGGTTAGCACTGAGGTCTTGGAGGCCTGGGGGTCTGCATTCAAATCCCACCAAGGACCACATCTATAAGGAGTTTGTATGTTCTCCCAGTGTTTGTGTGGGTTTTCTGCAGGCACTTAGGATATTTAGATTGTGAACTCCAATGGAGACAGTGTTGTAAATGTAGGTAAAGTGCTATGGAATTAATAGCACTATATAAATTAATAAATATTATTATTATTCCCCCTCAATTGTTTATTATGATGTCATGGGATGCACCTACATCCATCTCATGGATCAGTGATAATACCAGTGCATGAGCATCCCATTTCATCCGGTTGCGTACCTTTTTTCTCTTATATAACCTAAAAACCCCACAAAAAAGAACCACATCCACCATCCCTAAGATCAGAAGAAATGGAATGGTAGGAAAATGATCCAGACTTTTATTTATACATGCTCATTAGTTTATCGAAATATTAATTTACAATTTTATAAAAATACACACACCCATGTGACAAGCAGGAGACTAGTTGTGGTTGCCCACAACCCGAGGAACAGACAAAAAACAAACAAACAAACAAGGACCCTAGTGGACCCAAAATGGATGCTTACAAAATATGTTCACAGTACAAATAATATATACAAGGGGTATTATCATCCTTATAACATATTAATATCTTAGGAGGACACACATTACTCTTTTGTGTTGTCACTATCTAGACTTCTACCTAATTCTTTTATCTCTTATATATCTATGCCTGTATTCATAAGGCTTATTACAAGTATATGTCACCTCCTATTAAGTTCAAGGAATTAGCCCCTCTTTATAATCAATAACCCATTACTGTGCAGTCCACCCATCAACTCAGGGCCAGAATGTTACCCATCCAATTCTCAAACAAAGTCCTTAGTGTGTGCCAGCAGATCTAACTTCAATAAAAGTGCCAAGGCACATAAGTAATCGCACATACCTTAAGACATATTGAGATCACCCTTCTAGGTCCACCAGCACCCTCAGCACCCTCAATGTGTTTCACCACACTGGTTTCGTCAGGAGGCGTTTTATTTATACCTTTTTTCTCTTGATTCGGTGGAAAATGGCACGCCATCTAGTGGGTGTGTCATTTAAATAAAACCATGGCTGGAACTAAAGTGAAGCTCTGCAGTGGTGCACGTTCACACTGGCTTCATATTGGAAATAAAGAAAAAAAAAAAGCAACAAAAGAGCAAATGCCCTAAAATGTTAAAAGTAACAATGCTAAAGTGCAGAAAAATAAATTAGGGTAATTGGTGTCTAAGATATGATCATATAAATGCGTAAGCTGTCCCACCAGCGACAAGGTGACCCTATCGGGACAGTCCCTGCCTAACAATAGTATTAATCCCTTGCCATCTGTAAGTGAAGTGACAAAGACAGGATTAAGCAGGACCGGGCTCCAACAGAGCACACCATACTATGGAATGCCACACATTATTTAATGTCCAGCTCAGAGGTAGGCCACACCTATGTTTGCATGACTGCAACAAAACATAAAGAAATAAAATATAACAGAAGAAGGAGCAACACTCACCAGGGTTGTCCATGCAGTGTGAGCAATTTTATTCCATATTAAAATAGGGTTACAGCGGTGCAGGGGAGGGAGGACAACAGGGTCAGACGATGGTCAGACCTTTTCGCCCAATTAGGGCTTCTACGGGTCCTGTATCTGTAGAAGCCCTAACTGGGGGAAACGGTGTGACCGTCATCCAACTCTTTTGTCCTCCCTCCCCTGCAACGTTGTAACCCTATTTTAATATGGAATAAAATTCCTCACACTGCATGGATGTCCCTGTTGAGTGCAGCTCCTTCTGCTATTATATTGTATACATCTAATCCTTTGAGCTGAGCAACACCTGTCTCATCCAACTGAAAGACACATGGACATTTCTTTAACGACCTGTGCATGGTAGCTAGTGCCCGGCTTTCCATCTACACACAGGATAAAGAAATAAAACCTGTGCTGGAACTAAGGCCGGCTTCACACCACGATATCGGAGTTTCCGAGTATATCCGTGTCAAAGCGGATATACTCGGATCCGATTTTGCCTCCCATGTATTGCTATGGGGCACGGATTGTGCTTGGATGTGTCCTGTTTGCCATCCGATTTATACACAATCCAAGCCCCATAGGGATACATGGGAGGCAAAATCGCATCCGAGTGTATCCGATTTAACACGGATACACTCGGATGCCTCAAAATCGTAATGTGATGCCGGCCTCAAATGAAACTCTGCAGTAGTGCAAATTCAGACTGGCTTCATAATGAAAAACAACAAAAAAAACAACAAAGCTGGGTTCTTGGCATGCTCATTTAAAAAACATACATCCAGCATCCGGATTCAGTGTGATCCGGATTACGTTAAGCCTGGGCTCCATAGAGCGCCATTGAAATTTAACACTGTAGAGCCCCAGGTCCGTGTGTACTTGGGTTTTAAACAGACACCAAAATCAAAATGCGATTTTGGTCTCAGTGACAAAACCGTGTACACCCAGGTGAGGGGGAACTCGCAAGTTCCTGCGGCCCAATTGAAAGTCAGTGGGGTCTAAAATGGATGTGGGTGCGACCAGTTTCATCTGGATTCAGACGAATACCGAAAACTGGTAGTTTGAAACCAGCCTTTCTCCTATTCTCATCAACTATTTTATTAGCTACCTAACAAATTCCTCGAGGGCTCTACAGCTGCCATAATCCTGTTTAACAGAGTAACAATAAAACTGTTTACTTTCGGCCTGCCACAGAAAGTGTGAAGGAACTTGTTAAATATACAAATGAAATCAATCATGGGAAATAAATAAGTACAATGTGATGATTGGAGCCCAACATACAACATATGCAGAGAATTAAGCTTGTGTGGTCACAGCTCAAAATGCTCTTAACATACGGCAGGACGGCAAAGGTTAACCGCGATAAAAGCATGAATATGGATCGAGTCCTGTAACTTGCATGACATGTTCTCGGAGGAGACAGGAAGGACACGGAGGCAGTTACTTGTTGGCAGATTGGCGGCTCGAACATTTGTATTCAGCACATTTTGTAGCTTAAAATCAGTAAAATATGGTAAAATCATTAGCAAAACCCCTGCAGTTCATCACTGGGAACAAAATATCAGGAAATATTGGTATTTATGTGTTATGGATTAGCCGTTACTTCTTGAGCAACACTTTACTTGGCTCAACCTCTTTGCTCACAGCAGTAAGAATAATGAGGAAAAAGATATTAAAATAAGTTAGGTGTAATTCCATTTCATTTTCAGTTAAAATATTTACGAACTCACACTTGTACTAATAAAAATAGGAACCCAATGTTTTACCAAGTGGATGATGCCTGTTAGTTCGCTCAGAGATCCAATGGACTTTGGAGGGGAGGTCCTGTTTTCCGTATCTTGGAAATGGTATCTTCATTACATCTGGGGTAAAGATTATGATGTCGACCTTATGGTCTGCATCTTTCTTCACCCTTCCAAAATTCATTTTACAGACCTTGTAGAGGAGGTTGATCATTTCTACTAATGAGTTAAAGAGTAGAATGATTATAATGAGGCTGCAGAGATAATGAAGGAATTTAGTTCAACGTCCTGGAGATGTGACATAAGGGGGATTAGGAAGGTTGGAAAGATTATTTGTGCCCCCTAGGTTGGAAGGTTTAAAGAATACTGATGGACAATGACATTGCATAGTAAGGTGCTACAATTAATGATCTTATACTGTTGAAGGCTCAACATTGTCTGAGCTCCATTCTATGTAGGGAAGCTCATTTGGTTGCACACTGTAGGCTTTTAGCTTGTGGTGCAGATTGTGCCATTTTAGGTAGAATTGCTCTTTAATAAATATCTGTTTGTAAATAATAATTAGATGAATTATTGGCAGTGGCTACATTTAGATTTTGTGGTGATGCTACTAACTAAGCCTGCAGAGTAGCAGTGAAAAGCCAGAAATCCCAAGAGTAGTCAAGCAGGATTATTACTGAAGACGTTTGCAATTCTCTTAACATTATATTAGGGAATGTCTATTTAATACATATAACCAGGGGAAATAAAATAATTGGACTTGCTTCCTACAAGAGCAACCATTAGCTGAAGATCTATTACATACCACACTGACGTTGAAATCTGCTCAGCAGTTTCCATGACCAGCTTTAGGTGATTTATTGCTGGGTTAAAATGACAAATGTTTTCTGCAGTATGAACATTACTTTTTTTTGTAACTTGTTTTACTGACAGCCATATTAGTTGTTGTCCATCTTTATTGAGAAATAACATAACTAAATCGTATATATAGTATTGCTAACCATTACTGAAGTGAAAATATTGTTTTCTAGAATTTACAAGAATTCTGCAATGAGCTTAGCCTCATACTCTGGACAAAGGCTCATAATGTTATGGGATGATAATAGTGCACAAGTGGAGTAGTAGAAGGGAGAGATGGGCTGAGGGAATCATGGAAGCTAGTCTGACCCTGTAAACTGCGGTTCCCTAGCTGACCTTGGCCTGATTCCAGAGTTACCCCTAAAGGTGGAGATGCTTGGGCCACCAACTTTGCCCTGCTCCTATCCAGCCCTCACCTCCACCCAAGAAAAGGACCAGCAACTTCCACAAAATAATTCTCCCAAAGAGGTTTGCTTCAGGAAAGCTTCTGCACCACAGCTCTGCATCTACATAGCTCAAGGTCAGAGCAGAGACTAAACTCTATCAGTGACGCCTACTGGTGGAATTTTTAAAATATTAAGGAATTATTTAAAGACTAGGGGCGTGGAGAACCACATCTCCTAGTACACACACAACAGCTCATCGGAGTAGCCACAACAGACCCTAGACAGCAATACTAAAGCAGCTACTGACATTGACCCTGAAGGTACCAACAGTAAAAAACACATTTATTCACTGCAGAGCAGTTCTAGAAGACTGTAGCACAGGCTACACATGACACAAACCTTGGTTCTGTTCCTACTTGACTCTTACATTGTAGCTTATGTTTCTGCCTGCCCTTGTATAGTACAACCCTTGGCAAAAATTATGGAATCACCTGGCTTGGAGGATGTTCATTCAGTTGTTTAATGTTGTAGAAAAAATAGAAGATCACAGACATGGCACAAAACTAAAGTCATTTCAAATGGCAACTTTATGGCTTTAAGAAACACTAAAAGAAATCAAGATAAAAAATGTGGTAGTCAGTAAGGGTACCTATTTTCAGACCAAGCAGAGGGAAATCATTATGGAATCACTCAATTATGAGGAAAAAATTATGGAATGACCCTGTAAATTTTCATTCCCAACTAACACCTGCATCAAATTAGATCTGCTCATTAGTCAGCATTTAAAAAGGAATGATCACACCTTGGAGAGCTGTTGCACCAAGTGGACTGACATGAATCATGGCTCCAACACGAGAGATGTCAAATGAAACAAACGAGAGGATTATCAAACTCTTAAAAGAGGGTAAATCAACACGCAATGTTGCAAAAGATGTTGGTTGTTAGCAGTCAGCTGTGTTTAAAATCTTGACCAAATACAAACAACATGGGAAGGTTGTTAAAGGGAAACATACTGGTAGACCAAGGAAGACATCAAACGTCAAGACCGGAAACTTAAAGCAATATGTCTCCAAAACAGGAAATTCACAACAAAACCAATGAGGAACGAATGGGAGGAAACTGGAGTTAATGTCTGTGACCAAATTGTAAGAAACTGCCTAAAGGAAATGGGATTTACATACAAAAAAGCTAAACAAAAGCCATCATTAACACCTAAACAGAAAAAAACAATGTTACAATGGGCTAAGGAAAAGCAATCATGGACTGTGGATGACTGGATGAAAGTCATATTCAGTGATGAATCGCGACTCTGCATTGGGCAAGGTGATGATGCTGGAACATTTGTTTTGTGCTGTTCCAATGAGATTTATAAAGATGACTGCATGAAGAGAACATGCAAATTTCCACAGTCATTGATGATATGGGTCTGCATGTCAGGTAAAGGCACTGGGGAGATGGCTGACATTAAATCTTCAATAAATGCCCAAGTTTACATTGATATTTTGACAGTTTTCTTATCCCATCAATTGAAAGGATGTTTGGGGATGATGAAATCATTTTTCAAGATGATAATGCATCCTGCCAGAGAGTAAAAACAGTGAAAACATTCCTTGAAAGAAGTCACATAAGGTCAATGTCATGGCCTGCAAATAGTCCGGATCTCAATCCAATTGAAAATCTTTGGTGGAAGTTGAAGAAAATGGTCCATAACCAGGCTCCAAACTGCAAAACTGATCTGCCAACAGCAATCAGAGAAAGTTGGAGCCAGATTGATGATGAGTACTGTTTGTCACTCATTAAGTCCATGCCTCAGAGACTGCAAGCTGTTATTAAAGCCAGAGGTGGTGCAACAAAATACTAGTGATGTATTGGAGTGTTCTTTTGTGTTTTTGTTTTTCATGATTCCATAATTTTTTCCTCAGAATTGAGTGATTCAATAATTTTTTCCCCCTGCTTGGTCTGAAAAAAATTACCCTTACTGACTACCACATTTTTTTTATCTTGATTTCTTTTAATGTTTCTTAAAGCCATAAAGATATACTCGTGTATAAGCCGACCCGTGTATAAGCCGACCCCCCTACTTTTGCCCCAAAAATCTGGAAAAACCTATTGACTCGTGTATAAGCCGAGGGTTGACCTCAGCACAGGTATACAGCCCCCAGCAGTGTGGTATACAGGCCCCCCCCAGTGGTATACACGCCTCCCCAGCGGTAGTATACAGCAGCCCCAGTGGTAGTATATAGCATCCCCAGCAGCCCCAGTGGTAGTATACAGCAGCCCCAGTGGTAGTATATAGGAGCCCCAGCAGCCCCAGTGGTAGTATACAGCAGCCCCAGTGGTAGTATATAGGAGCCCCAGCAGCCCCAGTGGTAGTATACAGGAGCCCCAGTAGTATACAGGAAGCCCCAGTAGTATATACAGCCCCAGTGGTAATATACAGGCAGCCCCAGTAGTATATACAGCCCCAGTGGTAGTATACAGGCAGCCCCAGTAGTATATACAGCCCCAGTGGTAGTATACAGGCAGCCCCAGTAGTATATACAGCTCCAGTGGTGTATGCAGCCCCAGTGGTAGTATATTGCAGCCCCAGTGGTGTATACAGCCCCAGTGGTAGTATATTGCAGCCCCAGCGGTAGTATACAGCCCCAGTGGTAGTATATTGCAGCCCCAGTGGTGTATACAGCCCCAGTGGTAGTATATTGCAGCCCCAGCGGTAGTATACAGCAGCCCCCGTAATCCAGGGCCCCCCCAGCCTGACTCCGGTCACCTGTAAAGGAAAATATACTTATCACTGTCCCGCTGCCGTCCGCGCCCGCATCTGCCGACATCCGCGATCCTCCATCTTCATGCGTCTTCTTCCTGTTTCCTGTGTTCGGCGCCGGCAATGACGTCATTGCTGCGACGAACACAGGAAACAGGAAGAAGACGCATGAAGATGGAGGATCGGGATGTCGGCAGATGCGGGCGTGGACGGCAGCGGGACAGTGATAAGTATATTTTCCTTTACAGGTGACCAGAGTTAGGCTGGGGGGGCCCTGGATTACGGGGGCTGCTGGGGCTGCTCGGGGCTGCCGGTCCTGCCGTATGACTCGCGTATAAGCCGAGGGGGGTACTTTTCAGCCCAATTTTTGGGCTGAAAAACTCGGCTTATCCGCGAGTATATACGGTAATTGGAAATGACTTTAGTTTTGTGCCATGTCTGTGATCTGCTTTTTGGGTTAATCAAGTTTTATTAAAAGTTTTGTAGTGCTGAATTTTACACATATACAAGTAATGGTACATTTATACACGGCCACAGGAAGGTAGGAACAGGAAGGCATCGGACACAAATTGTGCCTGTTGCCTTGAAAAGACCACGATGTGGCTGCGTGTAATTCAGGACTTTCCTTGCTTCAGGGAAGACACAGGAAGGAAAGTCCTGAATTACACGCAGCCACATCGAGGTCTTTTCAAGGCAACAGCCACAATTTGTGTCCGATGCCTGCCTGTTCCTACCTTCCTATGGCCGCGTGTAAATGTACCATAACAGGTTCTTTGAAATGTACAGGTCAAACATTTTGATAACAACAAAGTGTATGATCAAGTATTGGTCCCTAAGTAAGGCTGGTCATCTTACAAAACATTAAATTCCGGTCACATACAATATCTCCGGTCACGTACAATATTGAACCTCAGAACAAGAGTGTGAATAAGCAGAATGTATCATACTGAGGAACCTTTGTATACCGTTGCAACAAAATCCCAGCATCTAAAGCTGCCCATTTAGCATTAGGCGACCTAGGGACATACTGAAAAAGGACCTGTACACATTATCCAAAGTAAAATTAGAAAATAGAAAGGGAAGAGATAGAGGAAAGTAGGAAGAAGAGAATAGTTTATTAGGGAAATATAGCGGGTCTGGTGGAATGCTATTCTTCAAGATGTAAAGTATATGTGTATATATGACGGCTAGTCTTTGCCACTCCCCAAGTCATCTGGGGGTACTACTCAAGAAATCCATTGAGTGATAGCATCTGTCTCCTTATAGAGAATCCATGAAGTCCACCTGCGACAATGTTTGTCTATATCAATAACATCTGAACTATTGTGGCTAATCAATTCCTCCATTCTACACATTTCGTTAAGTTCTGCGACTAGGTCTGCTCTGAACGGTCTTGTCGTTTTTTCCAATGTCTCAGAACTAAGTGCCTAGCGGGGGTCAAAAAGTATCTGAGAAGGCTGTTTTTGAATTTTGAAATAGACATCTGGTGTAAATTTAGGAGAGCCAGCTCGGCCGACATGCGAGTACGTTGAGATTATACCTGTTGATATAGATCTCCTACATCACCCCAAAATGGTTGGATCTCAGGGCAAGTCCACCAAATATGAAGGTATGAGCCTCTTCCCTGCTGACACCTCCAGCACCTATCCGATGTTTCCGGGTAGATTTTATGAACCTCTACTGGACACTTGTACCACCTTGTCACCGCCTTATAATTTCGTTCCTGGGAGAGCTCCTCTGACGATGCCTTCCGGGTGAATAGGAATATTCTGTCCCACTCCGACTCCGTTATGTGCCTTTCTAGATCCATGTCCTACTTCCTCATGAACCCCAGGGCCCACGTGCCAACCCCAGCTGAGGTATCTTGGAAAAGTCCATAGAGGACTGAAATTACGTGTGGTATTGGTAGATCTCCCCAACAGAGTCTTTCAAATGCTGTCAGTGGACGTTGGATATCTGCCATGTGTAGAGATTGTATATAGCTATGGAGTCTGGCATACGAGAACCAGGAATCAGCCGGAGGGGCTGAGTGTGGATAAAAAGAATTTAAGGGCTTGATTCTTGAATTGGAGATGAAATCTGACAAAGTGAGGGGTGAGGATTTTTGGACGTTTAAAAAGGAGGCGCTGTTGTTATCTACGGGAAAAGATGGGTTGCTAAATAGAGGCGTCATTGGGCCTGGAAATGAGATTAACCCCAGCCTCTTGTAATGACGTGTGATGACAGGTTCAGGGAGCCCGGTGACCATATTGTTGCCAGGGGAGGGACGTCAGAGACATTGGATTCGATTTAAACCCATTTCCACCCCGATCTTGCATAAAAAGATCTAGCAGACTTTTGCCCATTGCAGCTGCATGGTATAACTGGAAATCCGGCAACCCAGCGTCTTCGGCCACATAGCTCCTGCATAGCATGTAATATGACAGCCTCGGGCAACTGTGTGACCAAATAAATCTCGTGATCAAGGTTTTGAGATGAGAAAAAAAGGAAGCCGGGAGAAGAATGGACAGTGTCTGAAAAACGTATAAAATCCTAGGGAGGAGATCCATTTTGATAGAATTCTGCCCAACCATGTTATTTGTAGTTTATTCCACTTAATGAAACCTTGTTCTGCCCATGTGACTAGGGTGATGTAATTGGCAGAGGGGGCATCTTTTGTTAATTTAATCCCCAAGTAGTCTATATGTTCAGGTTTCCATAAGAATGGGAACTCTTGCCTTGGTAGAGTGACAACCGCCCCAGGAAGAGAAATATTGAGAATTGCAGATTTTGTGGTGTTAATTTTTAAGTTGCTCAAGCACCCGTAGTATGAAGTTCTGATAAGATGTTAGGGAGTGATCTGCTGAGGAATAGCCGTATTGAGACAGGTAGCAACTATTTTTGCTAATATTTAGAATCATTAAGTTTATTTAAAAGGAAATTGGCCTTTAGATCCAAATTCAAATGTTTTTTTTCTGCTATGTAGACTGAATCAGATATAAGTGGTAATAAAATGTAATAAAATCTACATATTTCTGGTATATGTCTACCTTGTTTCAGGACCAGATGATTTTCCCTTTTTCTGATCTCCAATAGCAATCTGAATCTTGTCTAGGATGATATACAGCATAGGGAATTGGATGAGGTCAACACAAGAGTCAACACTTAGCTTGAGATGAAAGATAGTGGATTATATTGGAATATCATTATTATTTGAAAGGATAGTTCCATTACCAGGGTTGATTCATAGAATAGCTGAATTATTTAGACATATTACTGGATTGGGTTCTATGCTCCAAAACTATTGATTGTTAAAAACAATTGCTTAAATTTCAATTTTGGTAAAGTGTTGAATACACAGTATAGGCACCTGTGCAAGAAAAGTATGGGGACCCATTATAGTCTAATAGTTCAACATAATGCACACCTCTATGTGCTGCTTTGGAGGTGGTAGTGCACCCCCTTACCTCTTGGGCCCCTGTGGAATCACACAGATTGCACCAATTCTATGCATTCCCCTGTGTATAGCCGATTAATGCTAAGTCATGGATCGCTAGTTGCGTCAGCAGGGTCAGAGATGTATGTATCTTTTAGAGAACAGGTAAAGGGACCCAGTGTTTGAATTCCTGGTGCTATTCATTGCTTATGCCTGTGGTCTGCTCTAACTATTGTCACAGATATTTTTCAACTAGTCATGCTGCGGCATTATACCTGCTAATAGTTATTCAATTCCACTCGCATTTTGACACTGATTTCACAAATAGAGTTGGGTAACCATACAGATATATCTACAAAATGTAAAGCATAGCAGTTGTTTTCATTTTTATTTCATAAATCAATAGCACACATGAATATAAGCAATTTGTAATTATTTTATCAGACAAATCTGCTTCTTTCTCTGCCAGAATTGATCAGTCATTATCAACGTTCTCAATTGTGAGGTAAAATCTGTATTCAGTGAAGACTTTCCCATCACTGAGATAGGAGATGGCAGCTGTTACTAAGGAGATTCTATGATGATGGGATGAGGGAGGAGCTATAGGCAGTGGGTGTAGCTAGATAAAAGGCCTCACCCCTCCTCTCTTTTTTTATCTACCGTGTTTTCCAAAAATAAGTCACTGTCTTATTTTCTTTTGATCTCTGGAACAAGGGCTAGGGTTTACTTTTAGGGGAGGGCTTATTTTGGATCAGGAACAATCATTCATACAAATTGAGGCCATATATTCCAGGATCAGGGCCAAATATTTCAGGATTGCGGCTATATTACAGAATGGGGGCTATACACTGGGGGCATATATATGATTTCCCATCCCCATGGCATATATGAGCCCCCATATACTTGGTATATATGACCTTCCCATCCTGCATATGGCTCCCCATCCTGGATATGACCCCCGGTTTATGATCCCCACCCTGAATATAGTCCCCCATCTTGCATATGGCCTCACCTAGTTTATGATCCGCTATCCTGCACATTGCACCCCCTGGTTTACGATCCTCCATACAGGGTATGGCCCCTCGTCACACTATATAGCCCCCCTGCTGGTGCACACCATGAGATAACAAATGCTGTAAACTTACCCTCCGTAGCTCCCTGCTGTCAGCTCAGCGGTGTCTGTCTTCCTGTGTGCCCCAGGCATCGGATCATGTGACCAGGAAGCACAGTGATGACATCACTGATGAATTGTAAAGCGCTGCGTAATATGTTGGCACTATATAAATAATACTTATTATTATTATTACCGTATATACTCGTGTATAAGCCGAGTTTTTCACCCCAAAAATTGGGCTGAAAAGTCCCCCCCTCGGCTTATACACGGGTCTATACGGTACATGTGCTGTGTGGGGGCTGTGTCCGGGTGCTGGGGAGGCTGGAGGAGGCGGGGGGAGGCTCCTGACAGAGCGGCCCGTCACATGGGGCCGCTCATTAGATATGCACGGCTCCCCCCGCCCATCACAGCGGCAGGGGGAGCCGTGCATACAGCCCCCAGATGTTTACAGGCCCCCAGTGGGGTATACAGCAGGCCCCCATATACAGCAGGCCCCCAATGGCACTCGCCCCCCCACACTGTGCAGAGCCCCCCCTCCCGATGCATTATGTTATCATCCAGCCGCGTCTTCATCACCGTCCTCCCGTCCATCCTCTCGCGCTGTGTTCGGCTCTCACGTGACCCGGCGCGATGACGTCATCCGACTGCGACCGCCGGGTCACATGAGACCGGGAACGCAGCGCGCGAGGATGGACGGGAGGACCGGCGGTGATGAAGACGCGGCTGGAAGGTAAGATAATGCATCGGGAGGGGGGGCTCTGCACAGTGTGGGGGGGGGCGAGTGCCACTGGGGGCCTGCTGCTGCCTGTATATACCTCTGAGGGCTGCTTCTGCCTGTATATACCTCTGGGGGCTGCTGCCTGTATATACCTCTGGGGGCTGCTGCTGCCTGTATATACCTCTGGGGGCTGCTGCTGCTGCCTGTATATACCTCTGGGGGCTGCTGCTGCTGCCTGTATATACCTCTGGGGGCTGCTGCTGCTGCCTGTATATACCTCTGGGGGCTGCTGCTGCTGCCTGTATATACCTCTGGGGGCTGCTGCTGCCTGTATATACCTCTGGGGGCTGCTGCTGCTGCCTGTATATACCTCTGGGGGCTGCTTCTGCCTGTATATACCTCTGGGGGCTGCTGCTGCTGCCTGTATATACCTCTGGGGGCTGCTGCTGCTGCCTGTATATACCTCTGGGGGATGCTGCTGCTGCCTGTATATACCTCTGGGGGCTGCTGCTGCTGCCTGTATATACCTCTGGGGGCTGCTGCTGCTGCCTGTATATACCTCTGGGGGCTGCTGCTGCCTGTATATACCTCTGGGGGCTGCTGCTGCCTGTATATACTTCTGGGGGCTGCTGCTGCCTGTATATACCTCTGGGGGCTGCTGCTGCTGCCTGTATATACTTCTGGGGCTGCTGCTGCCTGTATATACCTCTGGGGGCTGCTGCTGCCTGTATATACCTCTGGGGGCTGCTGCTGCCTGTATATACCTCGGGGGCTGCTGCTGCCTGTATATACCTCTGGGGCTGCTGCTGCCTGTATATACCTCTGGGGCTGCTGCTGCCTGTATATACCTCTGGGGCTGCTGCTGCCTGTATATACCTCTGGGGCTGCTGCATTATATACCTCTGGGGCTGCTGCATTATATACCTCTGGGGCTGCTGCATTATATACCTCTGGGGCCTGCCTGTATACCACACTGCTGGGGGCTGTATACCTGTGCTGGAGTCCACCCTCGGCTTATACACGAGTCAATAGGTTTTCCCAGGTTTTGGGGGCAAAAGTAGGGGGGTCTGCTTATACACGGGTCGGCTTATACACGAGTATATACGGTATATGGCCTGCGGAAGTCTGTTTTATCCTAATTAAGCCGGTTACTTCCTTTTCTAGGTATCATCAGTGCTACTGGTTACCCTCTTTTTTAACCATTGGTTCTTAAAGTGGTTTCCATACTTTTTAAAAACTTAAGAGAGGGAATCCATACTCATCCTGCCACCCGAATGTCTGAGGTAACTTATTGGCTGTAGGTTCAGGATGTCACCATCAGGACATCATCACATCCGTTCACAACAGGTAGCATTGGAGCAGCAGTGATGGAGTAAAGGCGGATTATAGTTGGCTTCTATCTGATCATTTTGCAATGAAAGAGGAAACCCTTTTGAATTAAAATGTTTACCCTTCACAATCAGTTCATGTTAACCATTGCTTTCAATGTTACTTCTTTCTGAGGGTAGCACGGCACACAAAGAAAGTCTATGCCTTTGATTTTACATACAGACTTAAAGAATATTCTGTTAGATTCTGTATAAATGAAATTGAAACAAAATTTAGACTGAACAATTTTTTTCTCTTCTATTTAAATGTTGATTTCTAGAAGCAGCATTTTAATACACTGTTTCACAAACAACAATATGGCGGCATATGAAGCATCTATGGTACAGAGCAACAAGGAATCTGTGTATATCCATACAGAATATATGTGATGCACCCCCAGGCTATGGGGTACTCGGGAACAGCGCCGGTGGTGTCTCTGGGGATCACGGTAGTCATGACCTAGTTCCGTGGCCTGGGATCAGTTCAAAAAGGGGTATTTACAGAGGATTTGTCGTGATGCCACCCGGGATATGTGGTTAATGTAACGACCGCTGCCGTATTCCTGCTGGGGACGGTGACTTGGGGCAGCGTGGATGGAAAGCCCTCCTCGGGTAGGGCTGGAGGGCCCCCAGGGCAGGAGTAGTTGGAATGGATGGATGTAGTGAGGGGCTGTGCTGGGTACAAGTCACTTACTTCAATGCTGCAGCTTCTCCAGTCAGTGTGTAGGGCTGACAGGCTGTGGCTCTCCAGGTGAGGCTTCTCTATGACGCTGCAAGTAAAAAGTCTCAGGCAAGTGTGAGCTTACTGGGTACTTTACTTGAGCTTTCCAAAGCAGTTTACAACAGCTCTTTTCAGTACGGTTCTTACAAGTCACACTTAAACACTCCGGGTTACTCCAACTGTGCAGCTTAGGTAGCTTTTCTGCGTTGATCCCTCAAAGTCCTTTCAGGCCCTTCTCTCAGTATAAACATAGTACCTCACTCACGGGTTTGGTCTGGCTGACTCGGACTTACGGGTGACGAATTTTCCCTTAAAGTCAGGCTCACCAATCCTATTGTGACAACTGTGTTCCTCTGCCGTAGTAGTAAGTTAAGCTGCAGCACGTAAATTCTCTGCCCCCCACCAGTGTGTCTCGTGATTAGTGTATAGAATCCCCGGTCACCTCATCAGAGCTGGTTCTCTGGTGTCGGCCTAGCCCTTCAGTGTCCCAGGTTGCTGTCCTTGGGCACACCAGGCTGCTTCCTTCAGTCACGGTGCTAAGGGTTCCTCCGCGCAGCACGGGTCTCAGGCTGCCGGGCCCTTGTCCTCCCACCTTCCTTAGCTGTCGGGTCTCTTTCCAGTCTTTCCCCTTCCCTTCGCTTCCAGGCTGTGGAGCGGGCTTTCTCTCCAGGGCTCTGTGCCTCACATGATTCTGCGCCTCCAGTGAGTCTGAAACTGTCCGGGAAGTCTCTTTCTGTTTCTGCTCTGCTGTTCTCAACTCTGTTCTCACTTTGCTGCAGCTTTGCAGCTCCTGTTCTCACTCCCCCTGTGTGTCCCTGAGTTTTGTTTAAGTCACTCCACCCACTTTGTCAATGTCCTACCTGCACTCCACCCACTGTGCTACACCCTGCCACCCCTTGCCCATCCTAGAGTCCTAGACGTAGGGTCGGTGTTTGTGCAGTGTGGGTGTGTTTTCAACCTTGCTTGCCTGGCTGCACTTCCCTCTTGTGGCCACCTGGTCGCAAGGGCGCCACATATGCACGCCTTCGCATGTCTGTAATGACCAAGGTAATAGAAGCCAATAATAGCAGTCATGCAGAACTACATGTAACTTTGCAGCTGATCTTACCACAGATTTTAAATGTTATCATAAATTCAGTATGAATAAAATTCAACACCTTTCTAAAGGAAGTCTGCCACAAACAGTAGTGTAGATTTAGATTTCCTTAACATACACTAAAATTCATGATCACTTTTTTTCCCAGCAGGTACATAGAACTCTCATACGGTAAAGTAAAAATTGTAGGAGAAAAATTGCATACTCGATGCAAAACCATACTAACCCAGGAAGACTTGATATTTACTGCTACTCTCTGCTACACCTACAGTAGGAGTATGTGCACACCATGGCTATCTCAGCCAGATTCCATCTGAAACCTGCCTAAAAAAGTGTTAAAGAAAGGTCTAAAAAATGAGGAAATGCATAGCAATGCAAAGTCAACTTGCTGTGCATATGTGCATGTGGCATCCCACCAGGTAAGCCACCACCAGAGGTACTGCATTTCCTCGGTTAGGGAGTGTAGTGCCCCTGTTGTTCAGGTTCTTGGATGGTGTGGCTGAGCCCAAAAGACACACAAACAACACACAAACACGTAGGCCCTGGGACAATGGGAGGACCCTGAGGGAGGGGTTAGGTCAATAAAAGGGAGAACAGGGAAGTGTTAGGCAAGAGAGCAGAGCAGAGAAGAGCAGAGGAAGCAGCAACACGAGGGTGCAGAGTCGGTGTGGTGCCAGCTCCCGGGGCTTGGAGCATGCCCATGCTTGCCCCGGGAGGGAGAGACCAGAAGGGTGGAAGGAGAGAAGAGCCAAAGGGGTGCGGAAGAGACACCGATTCCCCGTACTCCCGAATCTCCAGAGACAGAGGGGTTGGTGGACGACACAGGGACCTGGCCCTGAACACATTGCGGATATTTAATGCCCGAGCCGTAAACCCGGAGGCCCTGACTTCTAATGGGAGCTGTGGCCGAACACCCTGCACATCTTGAGGAAGACAGCTGAACTAGAGAGCAGTGCCCGGGAGAGTGACCTAATGGTGCCCGGGACACAAATAAGCACTCGAGGCTGTCAGTACTTGAGCTCTGTGCTTGGGAGAGCGTTGAGAGCCTGATGGGCAGAGCAATGATATGCTCGCCTCAGAAGAGAACTACCCCTTATAGCGCTGAGAGAGAGAACGTAGACCCACCAGAGGGAGAACGTAGACCCACCAGAGACAGACCACCTAGTGAGAAAGAGAGAGGGCACCAACCGAGGCTCAGTAACACCAACCCAGTCCTGCAGAAAACGCTGAACCGGAGACTGGCAAGAGACGTACCTGGCGGCCATGTTGAGACACCAAGTAAAAGTAACGGAACTGCAGCTGTGGTGTGTGTGACTTTTTTGAGCGGCGGCCACCAGCCGCATGAAACACCGGGGTATTGACATTCCACGGAACATCTGCCAAGGTGCGGACTGACTCCTCCATTCCGCTGCCCTGGGGACCACGTTCCACCTGCGGGGAGCAAAACCATCCAAGCTACCGGTCACCGTCCCCAGAGGTTCCGAAGCAGCGGTGGCCACTCTGGCCGCATACCGCAGGTGGCGTCACAAATACCCCCTTATCCCCCCAGACTTTCCCTATCATCATTCCCTGTTTATTTTAAACTAGCTGTACTAAACGGCTACACCCAGGTTAATAAATAACTGATGTTAGCTATAACAAAATAGAATTTGAATATGTCATATTAATGACCTGTAGGAAAACAGAAGCTGAGCTGTGATTGGTTGCTATAGGCAGCCTGATAAATCTCCAGCCAACACTAAACCCTCCCCCCAGCTGGGCAGTATATATTACCTCACACATACACATAATAAACAGCTCATGTGACTGACATCTGCCTTAATTCCCTATATTTAGCAGTTAGTTGCAGAATCTGGGATTATGGACCACGCTGACCAGAAAATGGATAACGAACTTTATTTGGCACAAATCACTCAGCACACAGGATTTGCTGACGTGTTTCGCAGTCCTACAACCACTTCTTCAGGGCATGTATTACAGATCTCAAATACAACATACATTTATATCAATACAATTGTGACCTCACATGTTGTATTTGAGATCTGTAATACATGCCCTGAAGAAGTGGTTTGAGGAACACGAAACACGTCGGCAAATCCTGTGTGATGTGTGATGTGTGCCAAATAAAGTTCGTTAACCATTTTCTGGTCAGCGCGGTCCATAATCCCAGATTCTGCAACTAACTCCTAAACTTATCCCCACGGGATCTGCAGCAACCAGGCAATCTCTACCAGTTGTGGGTGTCACAACAGAAAGAGGTGAGTGGGTCCTGAAAACTCCCCTCTGTTGTACCCTGGTGACCGCTCTATGTGTGCTCCCCTCCCTTTCTTTTTATTCCCTATATGGCACATGTGTTGCACATTGTCGGTTTTTAATCAGATGTTTATTTTTGGAATTTAAAGATAGCACACATATGAGGCGAGTTGTGTGAGGCGATTTGTGCACATCTGTTTCTGTCTGTGTGGTGTGTGTGTCCCTGGGGTGTGTGTGTCCCTGAGGTGTGTGCATGTGTGTCCCTGTGGTGTGTCCTCTTGTGGGGGGAGTGGTGTCCCTGTGGTGTGTGTCCTTGTGGGGGGAGGGGTGTCCCTGTGGTGTGTGTCCATCCCTGTGGGGTCTGTGTGTTCCTGTGGGGTGTGTGTGTGTGTGTCTGTGTCCCTGTGGGGTATGTATGTGTGTGTGTCCCTTTGTGTGTCCCCCTGTGGTGTGTGTGTGTGTGCCCGTGGGGTGAGTGCATGTGTCCCTATAGGGTGTGTATGTGTGTGGTCCCTGTGGTGGGGTCGGTGTGGTGTGTGTGTGTCTCTGTGTTGTGTGCGTCTCTTTGTGGTGTGTGTGTTCGGGTGCGTGGCGAGTATCCAATGTTGGGGCTGCACCTTAGCGACTATACACTTGCTGTTACTCTTTGTGTGCGTGTGGTGTGTATACATGTCCCCGTGCGTGGTGAATATCCCATGTTGGGGCCCCACCTTAGTGACTATATGCTGGTATATGTTGTTAGTCTTTGGGGCTGTCATTAAGCCCCTCTCATTCACAACTGTCAACTGATAACTGTCACTTTCTCTCCATTATGTAGATAGGGCCAAAATTGTTTGGTGAATTGGAACGCGCAGGGTTAAAATTTTGCCTCACAACATAGCCTATGATGCTCTCAAGGTCCAGATGTGTGACTGTGCAAAATTTTGTGGCTGTTGTTGTGACGGTGTAGATGCCAATCCCGGACATACACATAGACATACACACATTCAGCTTTATATACAGTTGTGGCCAAAAGTATTGACACCCCTGCAATTCTGTCAGATAATACTCAGTTTCTTCCTGAAAATGATTGCAATCACAAATTCTTTGGTATTATTATCTTCATTTAATTTGTTTTCAATTAAAAAACAAAAAAAAAATTGTCCTAAAGCCAAATTGGATATAATTCCACACCAAACATAAAAAAGGGAGTGGACTGAAGTATTGGGACTGTTAGAAAAATCAAGTGATGCTTCTCTAATTTGTGTAATTAACAGCACCTGTAACTTACCTGTGGCACCTAACAGGTGTTGGCAATAACTAAATCACACTTGCAGCCAGTTGACATGGATTTAAGTTGACTCAACCTCTGTCCTGTGTACCACATTGAGCATGGAGAAAAGAAAGAAGACCAAAAAACTCTCTGAGGACTTGAGAAACCAAATTGTGAGGAAGTATGAGTAATCTCAAGGCTACAAGTCCATCTCCAAAGACCTGAATGTTCCTGTGTCAACCGTGTGCAGTGTCATCAAGACGTTTAAAGCCCATGGCACTGTGGCTAACCTCCCTAAATGTGGACGGAAAAGAAAAATTGACGAGAGATTTCAACGTAAGATTGTGAGGATGGTGGATAAAGAATCTCAACCAACATCCAAACAAGTTCAAGCTGCCATGCAGTCCAAGGGTACAACAGTGTCAACCCGTACCATCCGTCGGCGTCTGAATGTAAAGGGACTGTATGGTAGGATACCCAGGAAGACCCCACTTCTTACTCCGAGACATAAAAAAGCCAGGCTGGAGTTTGCCAAAACTTACCTGAGAAAGCCTAAAATGTTTTGGAAGAATGTTCTCTGGTCAGATGAGACAAAAGTAGAGCTTTTTGGGCAAAGGCATCAACATAGAGTTTACAGGAGAAAAAAAAAGGCATTCAAAGAAAAGAACACGATCCCTACAGTCAAACATGGCGGAGGTTCCCTGATGTTTTGGGGTTGCTTTGCTGCCTCTGGCACTGGACTGCTTGACCGTGTGCATGGCATTATGAAGTCTGAAGACTACCAACAAATTTTACAGCATAATGTAGGGCTCAGTGTGAGAAAGCTGGGTCTCCCTCAGAGATCATGGGTCTTCCAGCAGGACAATGACCCAAAACACACTTCAAAAAGCACTAGAAAATGGTTTGAGAGAAAGCAGTGGAGACTTCTAAGGTGGCCAGCAATGAGTCCAGACCTGAATCCCACAGAACACCTGTGGAAAGATCTAAAAATGGCAGTTTGGAGAAGGCACCCTTCAAATATCAGGGACCTGGTCAGTTTGCCAAAGAAGAATGGTCTAAAACTCCAGCAGAGCATTGTAAGAAACTCATTGATGGTTACCGGAAGCGGTTGATCGCAGTTATTTTGGCTAAAGGTTGTGCAACCAAGTATTAGGATGAGGGTGCCAATACTTTTGTCTGGCCCATTTTTGGAGTTTTGTGTGAAATGATCAATGTTTTGCTTTTTGATTCATTCTCTTTTGTGTTTTTTCATTGAAGACAAATTAAATGAAGATAACGATACCAAAGAATTTGTGATTGCAATCATTTTCAGGAAGAAACTGAGTATTATCTGACAGAATTGCAGGGGTGTCAATACTTTTGGCCACAACTGTATTAGATATGGCACATTTGTTTCTCTTGTAGTTTTGCTGCTTATTAATCAGATTTATATTTTTGAAGGATAATACCAGACTTGTGTGTGTTTTAGGGCAGTTATGTGGCGAGGTTAGTGTATGTGTGGTGAAATGTGTGCTGAGGGTGTTATATGTGTTCAAGCACGTGGTAGCGTGTGGAGCATTTTGTGTGTGTGTTCATATCCCTGTGTGTGGTGAGTATCCTATGTCAGGGCCCAACCTTAGCAACTGTACGGTATATACTCTTTGGCGCCATCGCTCTCATTCTTTTAGTCCCCCTTGTTCACATCTGGCAGCTATCAATTTGCCTCCAACACTTTTCCATTTACTTTTTCCCCATTATGTAGATAGGGGCAAAATTGTAGGGTGAACTGGAATGTGCAGGGTTAAAATTTCGCCTCACAACATAGCCTATGATGCTATTGGGGTCCAGACGTGTGACTGTGCAAAATATTGTGGCTGTAGCTGGCAACTGTCGATTTTCCTCCAACACTTTTATTTTCACATTTTCCCCATTATGTAGATAGGGGCAAAATTGTTGGGTGAACTGGAACGCGTAGGGTTAAAATTTCAACTCACAACATAGCCTATGACGCTCTCGGGGTCCAGACGTGTGACTGTTCAAAATTTTGTGGCTGTAGTTGCAACACACATTCAGCTTTATATATTAGATGACACCGCCATTGCATGGACTTTAGAAATATTTTTTTCTAAACATCCGTTTATGTATACAATTACATGAAGGGACTTTTAAGCATGGAATATAGGTATGTGCACAGAACTGCAGGGGACCTAATTGTTTCTCTTTAAGTATTTATAAAAACTGATTTCTTGAACACAAGTAACGAGAAATCAGAATAAGGTCATTTTTAGTTTTTGAGATTGGTATTTGATGCCCTTTTGTATACAAATACCCATCTACGGATGGCAGACTCATCTTGTCATTTTTTGGCTTAGGGATTCCTTTCCTCCCACTGGAAAAATGTTGTTTGAGGGGAAACGTCTCAAGCTAAATAAACACGTGTAAAATGTGTGCGTTGTGGTTGCAATGATATTTCCACTGGAAGTCCTCCAGACTACTTTGACTAGTTTATGTGGAAGAACAAGAGGAAAAAGGAAAACTATGCCTAATATTCTGCAAATTAATAAAGCTAAGGAGGAAAGGCAGAGGAAAGTCACTTGACATTTTGCATACTCCTGTAAGTACTTCAGTTTTTGAATTGACTTGAAAACAATCAACATAATATTTATCTCTTGTCTCCTGAACTAGGAAATACGATGATATGATTTACCGACTAGTTTTTTAGGCTTGGCTTGTTGAAGAACTAAAGTTAATGGAACTTTGCAGACCAGATGAGGTTTGTAGCTTGAGTTGAAAAGTGTTCAAAATGTCCTGTCCTGCGCGGCACTGAGGTGTGAATTACTCATAGTACCTATTCCACCTTCTCTGCTAGATATACTGCTGCACACATAAGCAAACAAGATGTAATCCTTCCATGGTACCTAACAAGAGAGTAGTTATAGGGGGGTGACTGAGGAGGTCCAAGGGCATCTGCTCAAGATACCAGTATTATATATGGCCCATGGAAAGCAAAGACCATTTCACATTAGAGCTCAGAAGCTTCAAGGTTCACCACTAGTAGACAGATATTGGTGGGGACTCAGAGTGTAGTTTTGGGGTGGCTGCGGTGTTTTAAATAAAAAATAAAAAATAAACATGGACAACAGGTATATGGTATATGCAATGATGGAAATTGTTAAATGTTACATCCAAATTTTAGGATCAGTCGTGTAAAGCAGCAAAGGGAACTAGAAAAAAAAACACTCACTGCTGGCTGTAGCCTCCCTGTGTTGATGTAGACATGTGCAGTGATGCCAAAGACCTGTCATGTTTAATTCTAAAGTAAGAAAGTGACTACGTTAATGAGGGCCTATGTGGAGCATATGGGTATGGGTCATATTGATCCCTTCATTGCATGACATTGCAGTATTGATCTGTGGCCTATAAACTATGTTTATATGGGCGCTGTGTGACCATTGAGGAGCACTATTCATGGTCAATGGTCTGCAGTATAAATTATTCATTTGCCCTTTGTATATTTTTTCCCATGTGGTTGTCATAGAATAATATTTACAGTATGTACTTACTGTGTTGAGTTACTTACCTGGGCACTTTACGATACCCTTTACCTGGGTAGTGGATGCTACTGTCAACTGACATAGAATCATTATAAACTGGTATTACTTTTGAGACATAGTCAGTATTATCAGGAGTGTTGGTAGGACAAAGTCTATAGCATGTTGTCATGTATCCACTTTTTAGCACATGACGGGGTTGTGCATGCAAGGGTTAATTCATCTCCTCTCACTCAATCCAGCACTCAACCTCTGTACTAGGCTATAAAGGGAACATAAATCACACCCTGACACAGACCACACAACCCAGCTTCACAACGCAATGCCACCACTCATTGATCATACAGGGTGATGGGTGCCTGAACTAATATTGTCAGCCAATCAACAGGATCAACCACTTGCTAGGGCTATGAATTCTTTAGAGCCTACAAGGTTCTAACTTATTAAAGTTTTATGCTTTAGTATAAAAATTTAAGGTGCTTACAATAAAAAGATAGAAAAGATAACAATAAAAATGGACATACAGATATACAAAACAGTTATAAAATAAAATAGGAGAAAATGACAGAAAATACCTAACTTTGCAGTGTAATATTCTTCTACTTCCTGAGGAGGAAATATGAAAATTTGAATCACATCAGCTCGGCTGACCCTAATCTGTGAACAAGCTTTCTTCATGGAGGACCCAATTTATAGCCTCAGCCTGGAGATTGAATTTCTAGCATACCCTTTCCATTTTCATATTTTAATCCAGGCATGTGACTGGACCATGACTACTTTAGCACTGAATACATCATTTTCATGTGTTCTTTGTCTCACTACATTTTCCTTCCCTTCTACAGTAGACAGAACATTTCAGAAGGCCAGTAGGCCCCATTTGGTTGATTCCTTTGAAGGCATCAGAACTGTGAAGTACCACTTCTGTGCATTCTCAGAAAGGCTCCCTGGAGCTTCAGATCCTGAGCACAAGAAGACTACAAGTCCTGCTCAAGATAACATAGGTTATGACCTCTGGCAAATGTCAATTAACTAATGCTGTCTTAATTCCCCCTAGAAGTACTTATTTACCTCTACACCTCCCTTCTTATAAGCGTGTATGGGGGCTGGTTTACCGGTCTGCTCCCAAGCACGTCTCAATTCCAGCCCGCCTGGACGAGATAAGCCATCGACGTTGCCGTGATTGATTTCTTTCCTATGTTGATTTGTAAAATCATATGCTGTAATATTAAACTCCATCTAAGCAATTTCCCATTATCCCCAACTACTCTGTTAAGCCAACTCAGTGGGTTATGATCTATTATCACAATGAAGTTTCTCTCATAGAGGTATCGTAGTAGTTTCTGCAGAGCCTGCACAACTACTGAATATTTCCTTACAATTGTGGCCTGACTAACTGGGGATACAGCTTTCCTGTCATCCTGACAAGCCACGGACAACAACTGTCCCTCATCTTGACAAGATGGGGAAACTACCAATCCGCCATTCTGACAGGTGATGAATACTGATTTCCCATCTCCCTGAAAGATCACGAATAGCACTTTGTCATCTAGATAAAAAAGGGTATAACTTTCCCAGGGTCCTGACTGGCTGGGGCACTGCTTTTCTGTCAGTCAGATAGATTATGGGCACGACTTCCCTATCATGAAGGCTGGCTGTGGAAAACACCTTTTCACTACCTTGACAGGTCATTGAGGCTGCTTCCCCATAGCCCGGACAAATAGTGAGCACAATCTTACCTGCATCTGAACTGGCAGGGAGCACAATTTAATCTACATCCGGGCCAACTGTGGGTACTGCTTTCTCACTACTCTCAGAGGTTATGGGTATTGATTTTCCATTACCCTGACAGGTAGTGAGCACATTTTACCCATCAACCAAACAGATTATGGGTATAGTGCTCCCATCATCCTGCCTGGTTGGGGTTCACCCATTCCCCTCCTCATGTGATCCCCCTGGATCTGTGCTGATCACTGGGCAGCTATCACTGACCATATCACCGTCCATAGTGACAATGGCAAGTTGCACGCAACCACTGCTCTTGTGGTCACCATGCCTGCCTCTGTATTCCTTAACAATGAATTCTGCACCTTCAAGGGGACCCTCAACAATTTCACGCCACAGCATTACATGGCTGAAGTCTCCTGCATCATGAGGCCCATCATGCTGTGATGCCTTAGGACAGTGATGGCGAACTCCAGGCCTCGAGTGCCGCACACAGTCCAGGTTTTCAGGATTTCCTTAGAGTTTGACAGTTGGTAATTTGATTGCCAACTGTCAAATGCAATGGAAATCCTGAAAACCTGAACTGTGTGTGGCACTCGAGGCCTGGAGTTCGCCATCACTGCCTTAGGATCAGTACTTATCATGGAGCAGCTACCACCAGCCATGTCACAGTCTGTCATAACACTGGCAAGCTACACATAACCACTGCTCTTGTGGCTGTTGTGTCTGTCTCAATTTCACTTAGCACTGATTTCTGCTACCTTCAGGGGACCCTTAGCAATATCACCCTGCAGTGTGACATGGCTGAGTTCCCTAACACCGTGATTAGGGATGAGCGAGTAGTGAAATATTCAGACTCGCTATACTCGTAACGAGTAGGTCCTAATACTCAGGTACTCGTTACGAGTAGAGAGTCCAATGTAATTCAATGGGAAATATGAATACTTTTGCAGTTTACCTATATACACTGTGAAAGTGAAATAAAAGTTAATAAAAGGTGTTAAAAATAACATACCTATCCGACGGCTGTCTCGGGACCCAAAAAGAACACATCCACTGGCCTGCCAGGACCTTACATCTGATGGCCAATCAGATGGCCGGTAGCGATCAGCTAGTGTGTGACGTCACACACCACCTGATCGCTACCAGTCATCTGATTGGCCATTAGACGTAAGGTGCTGGCAGGCCAGCGGATGTGTTCTTTTCGGGTCCCTGGACAACCGTCGGATAGGTGAATATTTTATTTTTTTATTTTTATCACTTTTTATTAACTTTTATTTAACTTTTGCAGTGTATATGTATACACTGTGAAAGTGAATGTACTACTCACTACTCCTAACGAGTAATCGCTAGGAAACTCACTAAGTAGCGAGTAGCCCAAATACCGTACTATTCGGCAAGTACTGAATAATTACGAGTATACTCGCTCATGCCTAACCATGATCCATTTTCTTATCATGCTCAACATTAATATTCTTATTCAAATTAGAGGTGTGCCGCCCAGCTTAGGGGACCGGGATACCCGGCGCAGGGTCCCTTTCCTTGGGGGAGTCACTGGTGGCTGGACCCAGGCCGTGGCCCCAGGCTGGCACACTCCTAAAAGGGGGTATTTACAGGGGATTTAGAAGTTTATATAATTTATAAAGTTTGTAGATGTTATTGTCGTGACGCCACCCGGAATAATGTGGCTATATATGGCCACGGCTGCCTTGTACTGGCCAGGGGATGATGGTGAGAGGCAGCTGAGATGGTATAGCCCTTTTCCGGGTAGGGCTGTAGGGTCCCCTGGACAGGTGATGTTAAAGTTAATGATGGATGAAGATGGAAGTATGGTGAGGAGATGTTAAGGGCACAGACACTTACTTGATTCACAGCAAATTCTCTCAGCGGTGATGGTCCCAATCCTGGATAGATGGTAGCTGTTAAATCAGAGGCTGAGGCACAGATGAGGTTTAACTGGTTTACTTTCAACCAAACTATAATACAACAAGTCCCGTCTCCGGAGTCTGCAATAGGGGTTCAGTTGCTCAGGCCCCACCGGGTCCTTTACCTCCTGCTTGCGCTGTCTATGTGGCCCTGCTGCCGTGTGTGAACTCGCTGCCGGCCCAAATCTGTCCTCTCTGGGTCCCACTCAACAGGCAACTTGAGTCCTTTGTCTCTCTCTGCTTACCCCCTCCGGGAGTACTGCTGAACTCTTAGTATGTTGCTGTGTCTGGCCCTGTGAAGCTTGTTGTTACCTCACGTTTTTCCGGTTGCTGTATTATATATAACTAATGCAGCCACGGATCCGGTATCCGTATCTGCGCTTTTTATCTAGGGTAGATAATGATGCTACCCGATTCTGAAAGTGTTCCTCTTATCAGTTTTCTCCTCCTCAGACCGATGGCTTGGCCCTGGAAATTGTCAGTCAGTCCTCAGGAACTCAATGCAGCTCCTGTCACTCTGAGCTCCTAGCTCCAACTGTCTGAAAATTTACCTCAAACCAGTGTTTTATCTCTAGGGAAGTCTCTGGTGTCTCTGGAGCTCCCCCTACTGGCCAAAGGTGGTAGTGCAGTGGCATGGCTTTCTAAGTGAGTGCAACTATTATGATCTTATACTGTGGCTAATACCCGCAGGGGCGCCACATTCCCCCTTAGTTAAGAACAGTACTCCGGGACTGTGGGACAATAAACATAAGATATAACAGATAATATCTACAGAGTCTTAAAAAAAAAAAAAAAGTTACAAAAACCACTCAAGTTTAAAAAATAGAGTCTTGTAAAAAGTCACTTCAAATAGCGTCCATTAATACAGCTCTGTCCTTGAGGGCTATTTATTTGTTAGGAAAGGCACTGCAATTAGCGTCCATTTTTCCAACAAAGTTTATGAATAATTTAAGAATGTTCAAAAAACAGTCTTTCCGGAGCTTTAATTTACCGCCTCCGGGCTGATAAATGAAGAAAAGAGTTCAAGAATATGCAAGTAGTTCATACAGAATAGTCTCTGTAGGTACTGAGCTTTTTAACGTTACATCTAATAACTACTGATTAACAACTAAACAAGTTCCTTTCAGATATTTCTGGTTGAAATATCTATTTACATTTGGTAGTCTGCATATCTTGCTGGTAATTGACCCTGAGTACTACGCTGTGATCTGCGTAACGCTTGTGTACTGGGTGTACTCAATGTGATGGTGTGAGTGGACGTATACCTAGTAAGTACTTCTGGTTCTGCTAGGGATAATTCCACATTTGTGGGGTTGGCAATTCCACCGTGTCCAGGACTATTATTACTAGGAATTTGTTCTTCCTGTCTTGGAACGTCTTGTGGTACAGGGTCTGCTTCTAATTCTATTGGTCTTGGGGCTTCTGGTATTACAGGCTCTGGTGTTTGATAGAAGGCCATCATGGGAACTACTACTGCACCATTGTAGGTTGGCCAGGTTTTAGGAAAGTCTCCTAAATAGGTGTGATATACTCCATCTTCTTCTTTTTCGTCAACAGGTTGAACCGGTACTGGTTGAATAACTTCTGGTTCAGGTTGAATGACTTCTTTTTCTTTCAATGTCTCTGGACATAGTTTTAGATTGTCTCTTGACACTAGTACTGATGTTAATCCACCATCTTTGCTTATAAGACACATTTTAGAATTGTTCACTCTCATTGGTAAAACTGTATATGGGACGGATTCCCACTGATTGTCCAGTTTATTAGTGCGACGGTTTCTCTTGAGCACTTGATCACCAGGTTTTAATGGGGTTGCTAGAGCATTCTGGTTGAAGTATTGCTCTTGTCTTTCTCTAGTTTTCTGGAGATTCCTTTCTACGCATTCTTGCACTTGGCGATACTGTTGTTGGCGTAGGGAGTCCCAGTTGGAATCCTGCACCTCTGCGTCAGGTTTTACGATGCCCATTTCTAGATCTATTGGTAGCTTGCCAGGTCTTGCACGCATAAGGTAAGCTGGGGTACAGTTTGTGGAGCTTACCGGGACATTGTTATAGAGGTCTACCAAGTCAGGCAATTTCTCTGGCCATAGGTTTCTCTCTGTCTCTGGTAAAGTCTTTAAGAGATCGATTACAATATGGTTCATTTTTTCGCATAAGCCATTTGTTTGCGGATGATAGGCTGTTGTACGGATCTTCTTGCAGCCATACATATTGCAAAATTCTCTGAAGATCTCTGATTCAAATGCTGTACCTTGGTCTGCGAGTACTTGTTCCGGATATCCATGAGGTCTGCAAAAGTATGTCTGGAACGCCTTAGCTGCTGTCTTTGCAGTGAGATCTTTCACGGGCACTACTACCAGGAAGCGTGAGTAATGGTCCACGATGGTTAAAGCATAGACATAGCCGGACCGGCTTGGTGTCAATTTCACGTGATCTATTGCTACGAGCTCAAGTGGTTGCTTGGTAACTATAGGCTGGAGTGGTGCTCTTTGGTTTTTTAGATCTTTTCTTCTGAGGTTGCACGGACCACAGTTTCTGCACCATTCTTCAATTGATCTTCTCATTCCAACCCAGTAGAATCTTTCTCTTAAAAGTACTTCTAGCTTTTTCCACCCGAAGTGACCAGCACCATTGTGATAAGCTTCTAGGACCATTTTTACATCTTGTTTAGGCACAATGATCTGCCATACTAGCTCATGCGTCTTTGGATTGGTATATCTTCTGCACAGCTTTCCTTGGTACAGAAACATTTTGCCTCTCTCTTTCCAGAGTTGATGTGTCTCTTTCGGTGCATTTTCATTGGGATACGCACTTTGCTCGGTCAGCAGTTCTTTCACCAACTTCACAGCTGGATTGCTGTCTTGAGTGTCAGCCCATCTGTGGTGTGCTAATGGGTTGAGATTCACCTGTTGATGTTTCTGGTAGGCACTGGATTGATACTGTAATACCTTGGGACGATGGAAGGCGGGTAGTTCAATTTCTTCAAGTTCTACCGGTTCTTCTTCCACGTCTCTCAAGTGCGGCATCCGGGATAAGGCGTCTGCATTTCCATTCTTTCGGCCTGCTCTATACTTGATCACGAAGTTGTAATTAGACAGCCGGGCTATCCATCGCTGTTCCAGCGCACCTAGCTTGGCTGTATCCAGGTGGGTCAATGGGTTGTTATCAGTATAGATGGTGAATTCTGCAGCTGCCAAGTAGTGTTTGAAACGCTCAGTCACAGCCCAGACTACTGCCAGTAGTTCTAACTTGAAGGAGCTGTAATTTTCAGGATTTCTTTCAGTAGGCCGGAGCTTTCTACTTGCAAAGGCGATGACTTTCTCCTTGCCTCCTTGCTTCTGAGATAGTACTGCTCCCAGTCCCACATTACTGGCATCTGTGTAAAGGATGAAAGGTTGATGGTAATCGGGGTATGCCAGAACTTCTTCTCCGGTCAATGCCTTCTTCAACTTTTCAAAGGAATCTTCCCTCTCATCACTCCACTGGAAAGGAGGATTGCGGTTTGAAGGCTTCTTCGACTGCCCTACCAGGATGTCTTGTAGAGGTGCTGCTAGCTTGGTGAACCCTTGGATGAATCTACGATAGTAGCCCACCAGTCCCAGGAATTGCCTCACCTGTTTCACGCTAGTAGGTCTTGGCCAATCCCTTATTGCGGTTACTTTCTCGGGATCCGGTGCTACTCCTTCTGAACTCACAACGTGTCCCAGGTATTGTACCTTTGGCTTTAGAAGGTGACATTTTGATGGCTTGATCTTCATACCATACCGGGATAAGGCATCGAACACTTCTGCCAGATCTTGTAGATGTTGTTCGTAAGTCTTTGAGTAGACTATTACATCATCTAGGTACAGAAGGACGGCTTCAAAGTTCTTGTGTCCGAGACAGCATTCCATCAATCGCTGAAAGGTACCGGGTGCGTTGCAGAGTCCGAACGGCATACAATTAAATTCACAGAGACCCATCGGGGTGGTAAAAGCTGTCTTCTCTTTATCTTCCTCAGCCACAGGGACTTGCCAATACCCACTTGTTAAGTCTAAGGTGGAAAAATAGTTAGCAGATCTTAAAGCGGCTAATGACTCTTCAATTCTAGGTAAGGGGTAGGCGTCTTTATGGGTAATGTGATTAATCTGCCGGTAGTCTACGCACATTCTCATGGTTCCGTCTTTCTTTTTAACTATTACCAGAGGGGCTGCCCAGGGGCTACAACTGTCTCTTATTACCCCGGCCTGTTTCATCTCCCTCAGCATGTCTTTAGCACATTGATAATGAGCGGGCGGTATGGGTCTATATCTCTCTTTTATTGGTGGGTGGTTACCGGTAGGAATTGTATGTTCTACCCCTTTAATCTGTCCGAAGTCTAATGGGTGTTTACTGAAGACCCGTTCATATTCTTCTACTAGTCGGTACACCCCTTGTTTTTGGTGGGTAGGTGTTGAATCTGTACCTATATGCAGCTGCTGACACCAATCTTCTAATTCTCCACTTGAACCATTGTCGTCCGCCTGACATGACGGATTCAAGGGCCCAATGGCTGTGATGGCATTGTTGTCAACAGTGTATAGCTTGGCCATTGTAGCGTACCTTGGTAAAGTGACCTCTTCCTCTCCACAATTCAAAAGACGTATGGGCACTCTTCCCCTGTGTACCTCGACTATTCCTCTAGCCGTTAATATCGTGGGTCTACTATCAGTGTACACAGGCTCTACCAAGGCTTGGTAATCTCGTCCTTTAATACCAATGGCTGCTCTACACCATACCAGCATTTCAGTTTTTGGAGGTATTACTATAGGAGTTGGGTCACTTACCCTCACACTGCCGATTTCTCCACCTGCAACCTCTACTTGTTGCTTCAGCACCAATGCTTTTATCTCTCTCCGGAGAATTCTCTGCTGGCAGGATTGGGCAGTTTCCGCAAATTGCTGTAAAATAGTAATAACCTCGGAAAAACAATTTTCTAAAACATTCATACCTACCAATACAAAAGGTTCCCGTCGGTTAACATCAACAATTATGATACCCTGATTTTTTAATTCTGCTCTACCAATCTTAATGGTCATCTCTCTAAATCCTACTTGCGGTACCAATTTTCCATTACTTGCATATATACTTAGCTCAACATTAGATGGTCTTTTATCAATGTCTGAATCTGCCCAGTACCTCTTATAAAGGATATGTGGTATAGATGAAATCTGGGAACCAGTGTCCAACAAGGCATTGAGGGGAATACCGTCCAGCACGATGGGGATAATAGGACGTCCTCCGACGTACTTGTCGTGCCAGGGTGTTGGGCCTTGAAAGTTCACTCCTGCGAAGCGGCCCGCATTCCCAGGGGATCCTTGTTTAAATCACAATTGCGGGCGATGTGGCCTGGCTTCCGGCAATGGCGGCAAATAGGCTGTCCATCCGGCTGGTAACGGTCGTTGGGTCGTCCTCTCCACGCTGGGTATCTTTGGGGTCTCATCCAGGGAATATCCTCTCTGCGGTTCGCCAACTCCATCTTGGGTGTAGTCTGTGATTCTCTCATTTCCTGCATGGTTTTAGCCATTGAGGTGACAATGTCTGTTAGAGAGTCAAGCTTTTGCTGGAAACCATCATTAACACTGGCCTCCAGGGGCTTAACTGATGTCACTGGCACTCTCTGTTGTTGAGGGGTTTCTGTAATGGATTGCTCAGGATCCTGATCCCAAAGTGCCTCTGCCTGCTGGAGACGAATAGCGCTCTCCTTTAACTGGGCAAATGTCACTTCAGTGTCCTTGAAAGTCAGCATACTCGCATGCCCTCGATGAGAAGGGGTTAATAGTCCCTCAATGAATTGATCTTTTAACAATTTATCAGCGCCAGTGTTAAACATTGGTTCAGCCAGTGTAAGCGCTTTAAGGGCCTCCTGTAAATTCAGGGCAAAGTCTCTCACACTCTCATTGGCCTTTTGTTTGCAATTGAAGAATTTGGTCTTTGCTTTGCTACCAGCAGTAGTTTCAAATACTGCCTTTAATCCAGCTAGAATATGCTCAGCAGTGTCTTTTAGATCAGCGGACCATGCTGTGACTTCTCGCTTGGCATTACCACTTAACTGTGCCATCAGCAAACCGACACGCTGAGCTTCTGCCATTGGAAACATGTTTAAATAGGCCAGCAGTTTTTCTTTAAAATCATCAAAAGTATTAGGCTTACCTTCATACACTGGAAGCCATGGAGCACCTGGGGTATATGGCATCAACATCGGCATAATGGGCGCTGCACCTTGCGCCGCTGTGCTGCCGAGCGCTCTGTTTTGTGCTTCAGCTGCATTTGTGTCGCCGGGTGTTTCGGCGTCTCCGTGCTGCGACATGTTGCGCCCCCTTAGTTAATCCGGACCCTTCCGGTCCTCTGCTTCCGTCGGGATGGCGTATAATCGTTCCGCTATGCAGCAGGATTGGTTTTCTCCTTTTGCCGACGTCAGAGCTCTCAGCTTGGTGCCGCCCACAAAGACACGCCCCCTACTGCTTCTGCTCGCCGCGAGCTCAGTAATGGCGGAATCTGAAATTCTTTTAGTCAGATCAGAGCTCAGGGCTATGACACAGTTCAAATAGCAGTCTCGTGCTGTGGCAGTTATGAGGTAATTAGTGATGATGCAATTTTACCTCAGAGGCTGGCGGCCATTTTGTTTCAATGTTAGTCAATGGGGAAAAGTCTATTTCAATGGTTTCCAATGGGAAAATCACTTTTTGATCAAAATAAAAAAAAAAAAGTCAATTTTTCTCGGATTTTCTCACAATTTTCGGCATTAATCACGGCACACAGTACCCGATTTAACCAGGCACGGTAGATCCTGTTCGTGACGCCAAAGAGAGGTGTGCCGCCCAGCTTAGGGGACCGGGATACCCGGCGCAGGGTCCCTTTCCTTGGGGGAGTCACTGGTGGCTGGACCCAGGCCGTGGCCCCAGGCTGGCACACTCCTAAAAGGGGGTATTTACAGGGGATTTAGAAGTTTATATAATTTATAAAGTTTGTAGATGTTATTGTCGTGACGCCACCCGGAATAATGTGGCTATATATGGCCACGGCTGCCTTGTACTGGCCAGGGGATGATGGTGAGAGGCAGCTGAGATGGTATAGCCCTTTTCCGGGTAGGGCTGTAGGGTCCCCTGGACAGGTGATGTTAAAGTTAATGATGGATGAAGATGGAAGTATGGTGAGGAGATGTTAAGGGCACAGACACTTACTTGATTCACAGCAAATTCTCTCAGCGGTGATGGTCCCAATCCTGGATAGATGGTAGCTGTTAAATCAGAGGCTGAGGCACAGATGAGGTTTAACTGGTTTACTTTCAACCAAACTATAATACAACAAGTCCCGTCTCCGGAGTCTGCAATAGGGGTTCAGTTGCTCAGGCCCCACCGGGTCCTTTACCTCCTGCTTGCGCTGTCTATGTGGCCCTGCTGCCGTGTGTGAACTCGCTGCCGGCCCAAATCTGTCCTCTCTGGGTCCCACTCAACAGGCAACTTGAGTCCTTTGTCTCTCTCTGCTTACCCCCTCCGGGAGTACTGCTGAACTCTTAGTATGTTGCTGTGTCTGGCCCTGTGAAGCTTGTTGTTACCTCACGTTTTTTCCGGTTGCTGTATTATATATAACTAATGCAGCCACGGATCCGGTATCCGTATCTGCGCTTTTTATCTAGGGTAGATAATGATGCTACCCGATTCTGAAAGTGTTCCTCTTATCAGTTTTCTCCTCCTCAGACCGATGGCTTGGCCCTGGAAATTGTCAGTCAGTCCTCAGGAACTCAATGCAGCTCCTGTCACTCTGAGCTCCTAGCTCCAACTGTCTGAAAATTTACCTCAAACCAGTGTTTTATCTCTAGGGAAGTCTCTGGTGTCTCTGGAGCTCCCCCTACTGGCCAAAGGTGGTAGTGCAGTGGCATGGCTTTCTAAGTGAGTGCAACTATTATGATCTTATACTGTGGCTAATACCCGCAGGGGCGCCACATTGACATTATGTGTACATGACATATCAAATCAGGGAGGATTATTTGGGACATATCGAGCAACCAACCACCCCATATCAATGCCCAATAAAACATTTGCGAGGAGGTTCTTGGTCATACTCAACCTCCCTCCACCCTCTTCCTGCATGCCAAAAAACGTGGGCCATTGGTAAAGATTGGCGCACACCCCAATCCCAGTGACAGTCAGGGTTTTCCCTGGAATGAGTTCATAAGGGCACACAAATTCAGGGCGGATGAGAGTCTCTTCTGCCCCAGTGTCCCTGAGCCCCACAGAGATGGTGTTTCCCATGGTAACTGACTGCAAGTTCTCACGGGGTCTCCTACCTATCCCAACAGCAAACAAAATAGCTGCCTTAGGCCATGGGGCCTCAGATGGGGGGATACTCTTCTGCCTCTCTGGTCAGGGAATACTTGCATGTCCCGGTTGGTCACAGGTATAGCACCAGCGGGAATCAGATACAGGCCTAGTACTGGCAGATGGGCAGGGCCTCCTGAAGGTCGGCAGTCAGGGGTGGTAGTTGATTCTTTACTCCCTTTCCGCTGGCGACGACCAGCTTCTGCACCTCAGGTTTGCGATTAGCTTCATAGGTATCCGCAATCAGAGCTGCTTTATCCACCTCCTTTGGCTCCCGGTCATTATAAACTGTCGCACATATGTGGAGCTCATGTAAGAAATTGATCCTTGACCATAAAATCTGTTAAGATCTTAAAGCTAGTAACAGAAAGTCCCCTGATCTATTGGTGGAACATGGTTCTTAAGGTGCTCATGACGTCCGCGGAGCTGTCAGTTGATCCACGTTGTAGATTACGGAACTTTCTCTGATACACGTCTGGGGTCCCATCTAGCTCTGGTGGAGGCCAGCAAAATCTTCCAAGGCTTTGCCTTTCAACCCTGGAGTTCAATAATGTGCCCTCTGATCACGAGATAGATGGCATTGTCTGCAGGTTTTTTCAAACTCCCAATGAAAAGTATCTAAGTCTGTATCCTTCTCCATCACAGGGAAAGTTTCTGTCCTGGGAGTGGGGTGACTGAGTACTGTTACCCCTTTCTATTTGGGCCATCTGAACCTTTAAATCTCTATCAGCCTGCTGTTGTGCAGCAGCAGCCTCTCTCTCAGCCCAGGCAGCCTCTCTCTCAGACTCTGTGTACTGTAGGATAAGGTAAAAGTGCAGATTGGGATTGCTTGTTCCCAGCTGTTGTAAGGTCATTTGTAAAGTAAAGTGCATAGGCTCCTAGGAACTGGCATTGCTGGTACCTCCAGAAGTTATCTCTGGTGCAAAAGTCCATTGCTCAGAGGTGGACTTTCTCTGTGGTCATGTGCCTCAGCATTTTGTTCCACCAAGGCACACATCATCATCTCATTGGATTTGTCAGCTGTTTCTAATTCTCACTGCTCGCAGTGGTCGATCAGAGCCTCCTTGCTCTGCTTTTTGTACAAGGCTGCCATATTGGTGAACTGGCTTTCAACAATATAAATGATAGGAAAGAAAAACGGGGAAGGAAAACTGTTTGCAAGTATGTCTAAGGCCCCTTTCACACTAGCGTTTTGTTCGAATTGCGCAAATCCGACAGATATACCGCATCTGCTGCATCTGCCGCCTAACGGCCGCACTTGCGGCACACTTGTGGCAAGCCCCATGCATTGTCTATGGGGCTTATGGCAGGTGCGGCAAGTGCGATATAGCCGCGGTTCCGGCATTTGCGGCTGCGAAAAGAAATCGCTGCTGACCTCGTTTTTTTTTGCGGCCGCAACTGTTGCAAGTGCCGAAACCACAGGTATACCGCACTTGCCGCACCTGCTGCAAGCCCCATAGACAATGCATGGGGCTTGCCGCAAGTGTGCCGTAAGTGCGGCCGTTTGGCGTCAGATGCGGTAAATCCGCCGGATCTGCCGCAATTTGAATAAAACGTTACATTTCAGAAGGTCAGTAGACCCCATTTGGTTGATTCCTTTGAGGTATCAGAACTGTGAAGTACCACTTCTGTACATTCTTTGGAAGGCTCCCTGGGGCTTCAGATCCTGAGCACAACAAGACTACAAGTCGTGCTCAAGATAACATAGGTTATGACCTCTGTAAAATGTCAATTAACAGTCGCTGCCTTAATTCCAGGTAGAAATACACATTTTCCTCTGCACATGTATATGATCTTGACGATGATAATTTGTATTTGGAGTTATTTTCTTCTATTGAGATGTTTGAATATTTCAATTAATTCATACATACAGGAATATTTTTTTCTGTGTAGACTGATTAAACATGTATTTCTGCATCTTTTTCCTCTCTGTGGATTCAGGTTTAAATTGGAATATATTAAATTCCAGTGTTTTCATTGACAAGATATTTCCCGTATTCTATATTGAGTGTCCTACAGACAGACACCTGATATTTCTGAATAAATGATTTCCTAAGGGTGTATCCATATTAGTAAGGAATATTAATGCTTATCAGCTCCTATCGTTACACTCTCTTGGCAGTTGAAGGTAATAATCCACATGCGGATGGGATGCTATGACTTCTTCAGGACATGATGCGATGGGCACCAGGAGGTGTGATGCATTTATGGGTCACAGCTGGGCAAATGTAGAACTCCCTGTATTATAAAACAAATCTGTTCCCGGTAAGAGACCTGTGTGTCTATTTTTCCTTTTAGACACAATAAATTAGGCAATGTAGACACAAGGAGCCTGCCGTCCAGATAGCTTATTAGTGGATGTTGTCTTGGTGACATAACCCCTGTCACTTCTGACAATTTTCCTATTTACGCTCAGACAGGTTCTCGCTCATGTTTTCTTCACATCAACTTAATTACTTCTGAGACTTAATTGATCCAATTAGTAGTCACCAAGAAGCTGACCGCAGTAAACACAACGTGCTTTATCAATAGAGATGTTTGTGTCACCGAGAAAAGTGTTTTTCTATGAATACTAAGTGTGAATTCTCAATATTATCTATTTTCCTACAGCGGCGGTAGGGTTAATGTAAATGGGAACAACCACATGGCAGGACCAGCGACCCAACGGGAATTAAAGGGAGGAGAATAAATGATGGATCCAGTATATGAATCAGAACCAGGCTGATGCATCTGTATTAAGTCGCTAATCCCCAGATCATCCATATGGCTCTGTTTTTTACTGACACTGCTCCTTTCTGGCAATACACTCTGTGCTCTCTGTGACCTCCCCAGCCTGGCCTTCTTCAGATTGCCAAGAAAGTTACCAAACACCATTTGTAATAGGATCTACTGTATTGGATCATGACTCTGTATGGGACTATACTTCTGGGAAACTAGTGAAGTGTTTTTGAGCGTATTAAAGCTTATGCTCCCATGTATGTCTCTGCTTGGTTCTAGTTGGCAGCCATCGACGCTAGAGCTTATTAAAGGAAAATAATAATATGGCCCATACAAAATAATACAGACATTTTCCTGGATAATAAGAAGTTATATAAGGCGGCTAAAGTAAGTTCACCAACGTCCCATGGTAGACATACAACCCCACTGACAGGCATGTAATGAGAATGTGATTTATTGGTATGCCTGTTCACATGACATTAACTTTCATTTAATTGTACATAACATCAATTTTCTGATTAATGTATTTTCATTCCGGTTGTCATAAGGCTCCTGTTCTTTACCCACAGATGGGTACGTAGAAACAAACTTGTGTTTAAACTCTTCGATTTGATGTAACAGACAGATGTGAAAAGCCTACGGAGATTTAGGCTTTGGCAGATACTCAAGAAAACTAAATCAAATTAATGTTCACCCCCAATTGAGGGAAAATACTTAATTATCCTTTCCTGTAGAGATAAATGTCTGATTCTCGACATCCCATTGTGACGAGATACTGGCTGCAAACCAAGTAAACCGCAGTGACTTGAGAAACCGAGTTAAGCCCACTCCTTCCTCTGCTGCTTACAAGCATGAGGCAAAACTCCCCAGAACAAGATGCTGTCATAAATCTTATTCTGTGCAAGCCATGCACCTGTGAGAAACGTGTGCAATAACTGGAAAAATGTGAGATGGAATCAGTTTTCTTATTCCTATGTATTATGGTCATATATGTGATGCGCCCCCAGGCTATGGGGTACTTGGGAAGCAGGCGAGTGCTGTCTCTATGGGGTATCACGGTAGTCGTGACCTGGTCCCATGGCCTGGGATCAGTCCAAAAAGGGGTTATTTACACCTGGGGTATGTGGTTAGTAGAACTGCTGCTGCCGTATTCCTGCTGGGGACGGTGACTTGGGGCAGCGTGGTTGGTAAGCCCTCCTCAAGAAGGGCTGAGGGTCCCCAGGGCAGGAGTGATAGTGGTATTGGATGGCGCTTTGTGAGGGATTATGATTCACACAGTCACTTACTTTGCTGCAGGTCTCCATGGTGCTGGAAGTCGGTGGCTCTGCAGGTATAAGGTTCCGTTATAGAGCACAGGGCAACAGGCGCAATCAACAGGCAGACTCACTGATATGTGTTTTCTCAGTCCCTTTACTGGAGTTAAGACAGATGTTATAAACTGTCCACGGAGTCTGGAGAGCAGTTTGAGGTAATTCTCACCCGGCCAGGTCGTTTTGGCTTCCTCACTGTGCTTGTGTTGCGGCCCCTGCAGTTAGTTAAGCTAGGCTGCCGGCCCTGTCTCTGTCTGTGTCTACCAGTATGACAGGCAACTCGAGTCCTTCACTTCTCTACCCCACCCTGGGAAGTCAGTGTTACTGGATTCTATATGTTGCTGTGTCCCTGGTACCGTGTAGCTGGAGAATCTGGAGTCCTCCACTCTCTGGTGTTGACTGTCGGTGTGTGTGAACCTGCACAGTCTCGGACTCCGGTGTCCGTTTTTGCAATGTTCCTCTCGCGGAGGGGAAGCACAGGATAGTGCAGCATTCCGGTAGGTTTCTTTCTCTCCTCTTTCCTCAGACCCTAACCTTAGGCCTGGTGTTCAGCAGTGGACCTTGTGGACTGATCGCGTGGATCATTGCGTTTTTGAGGCATCCGAGTGTATCCATTTCAAAACGGATACACTCAGATCGTAAATTGGATCCCATGTATCCCTATGGATATGGGATTTAAGCATGGACACAAAATCGTAGCCTGCTGCGATTTTGTGTCTGAGAATGAAATCGGACAGCATCAGATCCGAGCCAATCCGAGCCCCGATGACATGGGAGCCTATGGACATCAGATCCGAGTTGACCTCAGATTCAATGTCGGCTCCATGGTCCCTGTCCTCCCTGCTCTTGCCTCCCTGTATCTTCCTCCCCTCCACTTCTCTATCCTGTCCCCCGCTATTCTAACCTCCTTTCCCTGTCTAATTCCCTATCCTTTTCCCTATTCTATTCCCTCTGTTTGTTAAATAAATAAAAAAATCCCTCCATGAGGATACATTACCTTCCGACTCTCCAAGGACTGTCACCATCTGTGCAGAAGGGCCTGTGGTGATGTCAGAGAGATGATCAGCTGATGTGTCAGGTGACCGACTCTGTGACATCATCACAAGTCCTTCAGCCACCAGATGGTGACTGTCGCATGAAGCCGTCGGAAAGTAATGTATCCTCAGGGAGGATTTTTTTTTAATTTTTTACATACTGGAGGAGAGGACAGGGTGGAGGATGGGGGGAAGATAGAGGAGAGGGAGAGCAGAGATAGAAGAGGGACAGATAGGGCCAGACAGGGACAGATAGAGAAGAAGCAGGGACAGGCAGGGAGAACAGGATCCACACGGATCCTGCATAGAATCGGATCGGATGGCTATATGCCATTCAATTGCAGGGATCCCTGTGGATCCGTGACTGTCCGTGGGGATCCTGACAACACACGGATCCCCACGGTCAGCCCAAAAACGCAATGGGAAGCCAGCCTAACTGAGAGTGAAATAAGGAAGAAATTGCCCACACCTGCCCATGAACAGCCTATGAGTCTATTGTCCAATTACTTTTACTCCCTTTAAAAACAAGGTGGCACATGTAAAGGAGCTGAAACTCCTAAACCCTTCATCCAACTATAACTTGAATATGTTTTAGTAAACAGGTGAATAACAAAACAAAATTTTTGTTAGTGTCCAAATATGCAGGTGCATCTCAATGAATTAGAATATCATCAAAAAGTGCATTTATTTTAGTAATTAAATGCATAAAGTGAAACACATAAATTATATAGAGTCATTACAAACAGCGTGATCTATTTCAAGTGTTTATTTCTGTAAATGTTGATGATTATGGCTTACAGCCAACGAAAACCCGAAGGTCATTATCTCCAAAAATTAAGGTGGGGAGGATGAAGGATTAAAAGCTGTGCTGCTGTATTCCACGAGACATCAAAGGGTAAAAATAATAGGTACTGAAAGACAGTTTTCTGTCATGCTAAGAGCTTAGGGGAAATGGGCGTAGACTTACCTGGAGGCGTAGGCTTACCTGGAGGAGCATGACTAAGTACCCACCCAGTCCCCAGTCTTCACCAGAGCCTCTAATGGTGAGGTTGGATTTTGCTGAAAATAGGCCCAAGGTACCAGTCTAGTGTAGTTCCTGGTTGTTCCACTCCACCAAGATGCTGACGAGGCACTGTGAGAAGGATGGAGTGGGAACCACAGCCTCTTGGGAGCCACAGAAAGGGTAACTCTTTACTAAGGGTCCCGTCACACTTGGCGACGTTCCAGCAATCCCGACAATGATACGACCTGGTAAGAATCGCTGGAATGTCGCTATGTGGTGTAATGGGAGCCCTCCACACCTTTCGGGGGGCTATCGTCTTAAGTGTCTGCACACCATCAGTAAGAACCACGCTGACCACAAGTCAAAGTAGAGCTTAATGACAAAAGCCCACCCGAAAGGTGTGAAGGGCTCCCATTACAGTTGGCGCACCAGCGTGGGGAAAGGAGACATCCAGAGGACGTCAGCCACACGTGAACCTCCATTTCCAGGACGGACCATACACGAGGGGTAGACCTGCAGGCAACAAAGAGGTAAGAAAATGATTTATCTTACCTAAAACCCTCCTGTGTCTCCGTGCAGGGATGGAGGTAGCTGGCTGTCAGACTCGGACATAGATGTCCGGATCTGAGAAGTCCTAGCCCTTGCAACCCGGTCCTGACAATTCCTTAATTGTCTGCCTTATTTGTGCGTCTGCAACCCGGTCCTGAGTTTATCTGTGTTTATGTCAGTGCTATCATTGCTGCAGTTTCAGTACAGAGAAAGCACGGAGATACGGGCTGAATAGGAAGATTCTGTTTCCCTGGTTTTCCGGCTCCTAATAAGGGTTGATGGTTTTCCGGCCCCTGATAAGGGTCGATGGTTTATTTCACTACTGGTTCCTGCCTCTGATACGGCTGATAGTTTTCCCACCCCGCGTGCGCAAGCTAAGGACGGAGTGTAGTGTTAGTAGTCCTGGCTGTGGTGATGGATGAGTATGTAATTTACGTAAATTGATTGTAGTGGCGAATGTTCTGTCTCTCCAATGACGTGCCCCTTGTGCAGACAAGGTATAGAGCTAGCAATTACGCTCGCTGGCTGAATAATAAATTGTGTTACTGACGTGCCATATGCACATGAGGAAACTGGTTATATAGCAATCCCTGGCACTTTTCCAGTACTCAAGGTGTTCAGACAAAATATACATGCCCATCTAACTATAGTCAATCCGCAAGGGGTCTTTTTGCAAGAAGTATATGCAAGAAAGTTATATGACCCAGTTGTCGCCCCACTGAGGTGTAGAGGGGGCCGACACAGTTTGATGTTTTATCTGTTTTATCTGTTTGGTGACAACTATTCCAGTCCCAGTCTTCAGAATGACTCTAACTGACTCCAGTGACGCAACCAGTTTCAGTCCTCTGACTAACTGCCTTCCTAACACCACTGACTAATTTCCATAACATGCCCATGGTGTAAGCAATGTGTGGAGCTTGCCATTACTGCTGACGGTTGGCGGATCACTAGGGTGATAGACGCCCCATTCCCGACGGGGAGACTTGGCTACAGACCCATTTCACCTCTTTTCCCCCCCAAGGTTTAGAGTGCTCAGGATAAACATTCATGCCTGGCTCACTGAAGGAATCCCAGTTGACTCCCCCCTATTGAGCGAGATAGAACAGAACACCTATACAACCCTGCAGATGTTCCCCTACGATGCCCAGCTGACAGTGCTGACCTTGAGTGGTGGGCAGCCATAGCCAAGATAGAAGTACGGAGACTTGGGTTTGAGCTATAACATGGGTGTTAATCAGTCAAAGCCTCAGAAAGTTACCCCAAAAGACCTGGTGGCAGAGAGGGAAGGGAAGAAGTATGTGAAAAATATGAAGGTCCTCTTAAAACTAGTGGGATCCACAACCCATGAGGGGCTCTTAGATGAGAAGGAGTGGAAGAAAGTGATAACAAGTAAGAGAGGGCTTTTGAAGGACGCCAAGGTTTTGGAAGATGCTGAAGCATGGTATAAGACTGCTCGGGATACGAGGAAGTTGCTGTGGATTGTACATCATGACCCTGCTACTGGTGAATACACGTATACTCCACCATCTGACAAGATGACACTGGCAGAATCTGCTGAATCCGTGCCTATGCTGACACATTCCAGATACACACACAGACCCACCACCCTGTGTCCAGTTCTCAATATAGATGGCACACACTACATGCCAGCAAACCAGGGTGCACCCACTTCCTCTCAAGCTGCCGTCTTAGCACAGACCAGACCCCGCTCTGCAGCAGTATCCGGAATATACATGAGCAGGGACAGGAATGAAACAAGAGATGGAGAAGAGGAGGCTGCCGAAGAAGAATACCAGATTGCATGGGGACAGGAGAATTTCCCAGTTGGGCCTGGAGCTGGGCCATAAATTGCACAGTATCTCTCCCCAGCCTCAGTGGATCCCCTGTCACCACTAGGAAATCATGGAGGCATGCCTTTAATGAAGACAGAACTGTCACAATTGGGAGCAGCAGGTGGAGACGAGCAGACACATCACCAGCTACAGTCTACTGCCTCGACACAGCACATTCCCCAGGATAGGGGAGATGGGAGACAGACATTATCAATGTACGGGGGTACACAGGCCACAGCCGGCAGCTCTACGCATGGCTCAGATGAACCACCCCGACTTGCAAAACAAAAAGGAAGAGGGGCGCAAATGTGTAGCATCCCCTTATTAAAAACGTCTAAGTGGCATGGATAGGTGGCCACTCACCTTATCGGGTTGTTAAAGTCCTGCACAACCCGGTTTACCAGCCTCCGCCGCTGGCGGTATGTGCGCTGCCTCTCCGCTCTCCTTTATCCTGGTCCTCGGAACAGGACCTATCCGGTTACGTGACCGTGAAACCGAATTTGCGTCACCGCTCTTTGTTGTGGGTTTCCAGGGAAACACCAGGTCCTCAAGCAGATCGTTTGTGCTATTCCTGAGCTGCTCCAGCCGCCAGTCCCTCACAAGGGGAGTACATTTCATGCAAAATATAGTAATGGCGGACTACACCTGATGAAGACTGTTTTATACAGTTGAAACGTGTAGTAGAGCTGTGAGGGGTGCTAAAAATTTAATAAAAGGTTTGCCATTTATTAAGACATCTTACATGTCTGCTTGATCTTTAGAGCGCTCCTAATCAGACCGCCATTACTATTTTTTGCACAACCACCCTGACTGGCACGGTATGAAGACCCTCCACAGCATGTCATGTTTCCCGTCCTAGGGAAGGCAGATATGTATCCTGGAAGCCTCAGGAAGCTGCCACATTGGTGAAAACCTTACCGGACCCTGACAAGCAACCTATGCCCTTTCATCGCAAGATGAGCCAATTCAGAAGATCACTCTCGAGAAGATCTTCATGGATGCTGATGCCCTCATGATGAAGATCTTGAATCGGGATTCGGCTTGAAATACCAACAGGCAGTGGAGACCTGTCAACTATCATGGTGCTACCAGTGAATCGGGCACCCTGGGTTGATCACTGAGAAGTCCTAGCAGCATGGTCACCTTCGTCGGTGAAATATCGGAGAAACACATTCCCGAGTCATAGGTGAACCCCTTTAATTAACTCAAGACAGGTAGCCAAGTGGTAAGAACCGTACTGGCAGAAGCCAAAAACACTGCAAGACTCTAATGCAAGAAAGTGGAGGAACGTGTATGAAAAGTTCACCACGTGAATGCAGAGTCAAAAAGACCTGGGATTTGATCACCATAAGTCCATGCAGTATAGGATCAAGCCTGCCAAGGTCTCGAACCATACAGAAGAGCTCCAGAACACTCATGAAAAGTCGATTACCAGAGTATTATATTCAGGTCGGCAAGGGACTAGAAAATGAACAACCCTTGCAAGATGCCACCACTTATTGTTATGGTGATCCAGTAACCAGTTGGAAAACAGGGGAGACCAATAGCTGGAGTCACCTGTTCAATTTGGCGAAGATACCACAATTTAGAGACTGAGATCCTCAAACATCCATCAAACTGAGCCAACACTTTTGCAGAACAGCTGCGCAGACCCACGCCTGTTGTATCCCATCCCAGCTATAGGAAATAGCAATGGGACCCCCAAACTTACAATGTTGAAAGCAACGACAACCCCCTCCTACTTATGTATGTCCTGATGGAAGGTGAGATCATACCCGCTTCTATAATTGGATACCATGCAGCTAGAAGCTGAAAGTTTGCTGAATACCTGACCTCAGATGCTCACATGAAGGAAGACATCACATGATCGGGTAGTATGGAGCTCATCAAATTACCCCTATGACCCAACCCCATTGCGCATGTCTACCTGATCGCACACGGAGTCAATATGTCCAGTGAACCTACTGGGAACTGACTTACTGATGAAGTTACACGACAACATCTCCTTTCAGGAAAATGGTACTGTCACACTTTCTACTACTCTGGACCAGGAAGAAGATTCACGGGTTTTCGGCCTCTTTCACTTTGATGAGACAATACAACCTACGGATGCAGCCTGGCTTTCACAGATACCAGACATCCTGTGGGCCCAAGGCCCTGAAGACATTGGAAGGCTTCCAGTCCAGCCAGTGGAAGTCAAGCTTAAACCAGGAGCCCACTTACCCCGTAAGCACCAGTACCCTCTCTCCATTGCCCAATCGGATGCTATCACACAACAACTGACGCCGGGGGCGGACAGTAACCCCTGGGGGCTACCCCTGGTGCAGGAGGGGGGGGGTGCTACTGGCCATCGGTGCGGTCCGGGGGGGGGGGGAACGACGACTGGGGGTGTGCTGCTGGGAGCCGCAGGCGCGGTGCTTTCCTACCTGGTGAGCCGCACCGGATGCTTGTAGCTCTCCTAGGAGCCGGAGGGGCAGAGGAGAGGAGGGGCGGGATCAGGCAAGGGAAGCAGGAAGCTCTCTGCTTCCCTTGCCTGACCTCCTCTCCTCTGACGGCGGCTTGCGGGGGTCGGCTGGGGGCCCCCCTCCAGGCTTGAAGGGGCCCCCTAGCCGGTCGGAGCCCTGGTGCAGCTGCACCAGCTGCACAACGGTGGATCCGTCCCCGACTGATGCCCTACGTCAAGAATGGAGCAGTCATCCCGGCCAAGTCACCATGCAACACCCCACTGTTTCCAGTCAAGAAGAAAACACCAAAGGGACAACCTCCAAAGTTTTGCATGTTGCAAGATCTGCGGGTAGTGAATGAAGCCACAGTCTTGGATACTCCGATTGTGCCCAACCCCCACACCCTCCTATCATCGATCCCACCCACATCCTCCTGGTTTACGGTGGTGGATTTGGTAAATGCCTTTTTCAGTGTCCCTTTGCACATCCACTGCCAGTATCTTTTTGCCTTAACTCATGAACATCAGCAGTACACGTGGACGGTAAAGCCTCAAGGGGCCCAGAATAGCCCTTCCATGTTCAGCCAAGCAATGTCCACTATCCTGGAGCCCTGGAAGATGGCTCACCCAGCTGTTACGCTCCTTCAGTATGTTGATGATCTTCTCCTGTGTTGTGACTCCCTCCAGGAAACCCGAAGAAGAATCCATCTCCCTCCTACAGTTCCTGGCCTACAACGGGTGTAAAGCATCCAGAGAAAAGCTACAATTCTGTTTGGACAAAAGTTGTGTTCTTGGGACACTGTATATCACACCAAGCCAAACACCTTACTGAAGACAGGAAGACGGCTGTCAAGAACATACCTGTGCCAACCAACCACACTCAGCTACAGTCTTTCCTTGGTCTTGTGTCCTACTGCTGTCCTTGGATCCTGGATGCATTAGTCCACATGCAGCCTCTCTATGACTGCCTCAAAGACATTCCTTTCTGTCTGACAGCTGAAGCCATTGATGGATTCTGAACGCTGAAGGATGCCATCATATGCTCTCCTGCCCTTGGACTCCCTGACTACAAGAAACCCTTCTGCCTGTTTGTGATTGAGAAGAAAGGACATGCCACTGGAGTCCTAACACGGTTCCATGGGGGAAGTTAGCGCGCACTGGGATACTACTCTGCCAGACTGGACCCAGTTGCTCGTGCAGCACCTTCATGCATGAGAACTGTCTTTGCTACACACCTACTGCTGGACAAGACTGCTGATGTTATTCTGGGCCACTGTCTGAAGGTGAAGGCTCCACATGATATCACTGCCATTCTGGCCCAGACCCAACCTAAACATCTCTCTGCTGCATGTCACCTACGGCTACAATGTTCCCTTCTACTCCCAGACAACATGACAATCTCCAGGTGCGATGTCCTGAAACCTGCAACTCTCCTCCCTCTTCCAAGGGGGGAATGTGATGTCTCTGACACTTCGGTGGAAGAGGAAGCCAACTTTGAAATGGCTCAGCACGAATGTCTTGCGCTTATGAGACAAGAAACCTCCGGATTTGACACAGTCACAGATACGCCGCTGGAAGACCCAGATTTGACTCTCTTCGTGGATGGATCAAGATATGCGGACCAAGAAGGACGGTTTCACACGGGTATGGCGGTGGTCACAGAAGGTACTACCCGCGTCCATGTCTGCACAGGAAGCAGAATTGGCTGCATTGACCGAAGGTTGCAAGATGGCAGCCCAGAAGAAAGCAAACATTTATACCGATTCCCGCTATGGATTTGGCATCTGCCATGACTACGGGCCTATCTGGAGGGCGAGAGACTTCAATACAGCCAATGGAACTCCAATACGCCTCCATAGAGCGGTGAAGGAATTGCTAGAGTCCTTGCTGATGCCAGAAACAGTCGCTGTACTTAAAGTAAAAGCACACACTGGAGGGACCTCAAGAGAAGCCGTGAGGAATAACTTGGCTGACAGGGCAGCTAAGAAAGCAGCAGTGAAGCCACTCATTACTGAACCCTCCAACTTGTATCTCTTGACAGACCCAGGTCAAGAAGAAGACTCAGGATAAGAAGAAGACTCTGGACAAGAAGAAGATTCGGACAAGAAGAAGACGGATGAACAATCCTGTTGAGAACATGGTCCTGACCCTGCAGAAGCAAGCATCCAATGAAGAGAAGGGAAAATGGATCCAGGATGGAGCTGGGCAAGATGAGAAGCATCTGATACTACTGAAAGGAAACCATGCCTCCCACGAGCCCTCTACCCAATGATTGCCAGATGGGCCCATGGCCCCACCCATCAATCAAAAATGAGGATGCACAATCTTGTGAGACAGTACTACCATGCACCTGGCTTTTCAACAATGGCAGCAAATTACACCAGAGGATGCCTAGTCTGTGCCCGGTGTAACCCAGGAAAAACAGAGAAAACTCCACAGAAGTGTACACCTAGACCTTTGTACCCCTTCCAACGCATACAGATTGACCACATTCAGATGCTGCCCTCAGGAGGATTTGAATATGCACTAGTAGTCGTGGACATATTCTCTGGATGGCCAGAAGCTTTCCCTGTGAAGAACCAATCTGCTAAAACCACTGCAAAGAAACTCCTCTCAGAGATAGTGTGCAGATATGGGGTCCCAGAAACTATAGAGAGTGACCAAGGGCCAGCATTCACAGCCAATCTGACCAAAGAGATATGGCAGGCCCTGGGGACAGAGTTAGCCCTTCATACTCCGTATCATCCCGAAAGTTCTGGAAGGGTCGAGAGATTATACGGGGTATTAAAGGCAAAAATGCTGAAAGCAGCGCAGGAAACAGGGAAGCCGTGGCATGAAAGTCTTCCCCTAGCATTATTCAGTGTCAGACACACCCTAGCTGGTGCAACTAAGCTAAGTCCCTGTGAGATTCTGTTTGAAAGTGCCCCCAGACTAGGGTTGTATTTCCCACAACAGTTGACCCTACAGTATGACAGTTTGACTAAGTTTGTTATTGAATTAACAAAGCATTTGGCTAAAATACATCCTTGAGTCTTTTCCTCTCTCCCAGATCCTCAAAACCTGTAAGGAACCCATCAGATCCAGCCGGGAGATTGGGTTCTCATCAAAAGGTTCAGCAAACGTGCTCTTGAGCCCTGATACGACGGCCCCTTCCAAGTCCTGCTGGTCACCTCCACGGCTGTGAAGGTTGAAAGAAGGCCTACATGGATCCATGCATCCCACTGCAAGAAGGCACTAGCTCCAGAAGCCGAACATGGTTGTTTTGCTCCTTAATCCTGATATATATACTCAGTATAAAGCAGGGGGGAGCAGGTCAAAAGAGGGGGGAAGGTCATGTAGAAAAGAATATGGGAGATCATACGGGAGGTCATGTTAGTTACACAGCTACAAGGGTCACATATCAGTTTGACTTCTACACCATAGTAAACAGATGCACACGACACGAGATCTACAAGAGCTATGGGCAATATGGGGGATATAGACCAGTCCAGGTAGAAGAACGCAAAGATAAATGGGGTAGAAGCCTGCCAGACCACATGATCCTGACCAAGGGTAGATGGGAGCATAGCCAAAGCCCTAAAAGGACTCACAGACCTGTCAGAAGAATTAGCTCATAATTCAATTGTCAAGGATCCATTGGACACTTGGTTTGGGTGGTGGGATGGATGGCAGAGAGCACTTATCAAACTAGGTATAATAATCCTTTGTGTTCTATTCGTAGTGGCTCTAATTTCATGCTGTGTAATACCTTGCATCAAGAAGATGATGTCTCACGTCATGAAGGAGACAGTGACCACAATGTATGCAGATCTCAGAGGCCTCGTTGATGAAGGAGAAATATACACCTGAGAATGATGCCATTGCCATTGCCGCAAGATCCTTTGGAGATTTACAATAACTTGAGACGCATCTTAGAAGATAGAGTAGGGATTGCTTAGGGTGCGGCTAACAACTACAAAGGGATTCCGATGTTACGGTTTGTCTCAAAGTTGGTGAAGACTCCTTCCCTCTCCTCTCTCCCTTTATCCCCCTTCTGCCCTAGGGAAATGTAAGAATTAGGGTAAGATTTTGAATGTCTCCAAAGGGGGGAATGTCATGGCAATGAATGCGTTAATGAATAGTTAATAAATTATTGCAGACACCCAGAAATCTTCCAGCGTGCAGGCTAGCGGCCTGTTTATAGAAAAAGGCCTTGCTCCATTCCTCTAGTTAATTCTTGTCTTAGAAGCTATTATATATATTGTTTTGATTTAGACTTAGCAGTTCTTATCAGAATGTCCTGGACCGAATGTACTAATCAAGGCTAAACTGAATTGCTAACTAACACAAGAAATGATTGAATGTTCTCTTTAGAATAAAATGCAACACCCCTTTACTATCCCTTTAAGGAGCCGTATAAAACTGGCTACCCCTCCCTTAATAAAGGTCTTTGTCATTAAGCTCTACTTTGACTTGTTGTCAGCGTGGTTCTTACCGGTGCCGTGCAAACACTTAGACAAAGCATCGAATTTGGCGGCAGACACTTAAGACGATAGCCCACCTGAATGGTGTGGAGGGCTCCCATTACAGTGGTCGCTGGTGAGATGTCAAACAGTCAGATCTACTCAACGACGCAGCAACGATACGGCGACCCGTTATAACGACCTTGGCGGTCGTTTGGACCCAGTCACACAGCAGCTAGTCTGACAACTCAGACCTACGTGGCTGAGTTCTGAGTCGCCAATGAGGTCGTTGTTAAGGCGTCAAACACACCGATGCATGTTGGCCTGTGGGAGCCCGCCGATCAAAAAATGGTCCAGGCCATTCACAGCAGTGGCCTGGTCGCAACTACGTGTGAAACAGCGAGATCGCTGGCGAGGTCGCTGTTGCGTCACAAAACCTGTGACGCAACAGTGATCTCGCTATCGATCTTGCTATGTGTGACGGGCCTTCACCCTAAGCAACATGAAGATCCCTGATGTCCCTAGAAGGGTTATTTCACCCCATGCGGTGATTACATGTGCCCATCCCTGTCTTAACCCTTTCTAGTCAGCAGGAAAGCAGGGGCACAAGTCCTGCTCTATTATAAGGACACAAAGGGGAAAACAAAAAACAAGAGAAAAAGACTGCATTCCCTTAACATGCATCCCAAACAACAAGTGGGTAACAAAGGGAAATGAAATTAAATAAATCAAATGGTAAATAGTGAATAAAAAAAACAAAACAAACTTCCAAGCAGCAATCTCCAGGATCAAGTCCAAAATGATTTCTCTTTCCATGGTTCACATCATAGAAAGCAACTTAAAGCGATGAGTACTTGTACCAGAGGGGAGTGGAGAAACCAGAACAGGTGAGACAAATCTGGATGAAAAGCCAAGAAATACAAAAGGAACTGCTTAGGCCGGCTTCACACCACAGTAAAATCCTATCCGGGGCTGTCAGGGTTGAACCTGACAGCCCCGGACCGGATTTGCAAACAGAACCGGAGGGCAAATATGCCCTCCGGTCCGGTGTGCAGCCGGATGCCACTAATTGCAGCTGCAGCTGCTGATAATTCAAGATCGCGGCTAGCAGGGTCCTGAAATTACAGAAGCGTGCAAGATATCTGGTTGCCGGGTCCTCCCGCATCGTGGCAATCCGGCCCCATAGACTCTTATCTTAAGGAGCGCTGGATTGCCCCGACTCCGGGAGGCTCCAATTTGGGGAGATTTTTCTCCCCGGACACAAAAATGACGCATGTTCTGTTTTTGTATCTGGGAAGAACAAGCTAATTCTCCTGGATTCTCCCGGACACATGGAAACCGGATGGCAGAGAGCTGCTGTAGTATCCTATGGGGCCAAAATCTGATCCGGGCTGTCCGGTTTACACCGGACAGTCCCGGTTCGCATCTGGCCATGGTGTGAAGCTGGTCTTAGGCTGGTTTCACACTGCAGTTTTTTTCCTGATCAGGTTCAATCAGGTTTATGTGTTAAAACCAGGAGTGTCTCCAAAACTCAGAATAGGTGTCAATCTTTTAATGATAGTTTTTCTCTGCAATCTCCTCTCCTGGTTCCTCTCCTGGTTTTGGCACACAAATCTGATCGAACCTGATCAGGGAAAAACTGCAGTGTGAAACCAGCCTAAGGGTGCCTTCACACTGCGGCATGATCCGGTCCGGGGCTGTCCGGGATGACCCTGACAGCCTTGGACTGGATTAGCACACAGGACTAGAGAGCTAATTTGCCCTCCGGTCAGGTGTGCAGCCGCATGCAGCTCCCGCTGCTGATAGGTCAGGACCGCGGGCGCCGTGGTCCTGACCTGTCAGCGGCTGCAGCTGCGTGCGCTGCACACCAGACCGGAGGGCAAATTAGCCCTCCAGTCCTGTGTGCTGATCCAGTTCGGGGCTGTCAGGGTCATCCCGGACAGCCCCGAACCGGATTGTGCCGCAGTGTGAAGCCGCCCTAAGCCCTAGCAGCACCAGCACAAGGAAAGCCTCCATCACCTTTCCTTGTTAGCACAGCACATGTATTACTGAATCTGATGAAAAACTCATCCATTTCATTAGCCCTGTCCAGTCCCCCTCCCCATGCTCCAACCTCACCTTAAACTTAATTAGTAATTTCATTCCCGACTACAAGTCTCTGGAGTTATTGTGTGACAACTTTTTTTATAGCTTAATTCTGAAAGCCCCCAGGGCATTTTTTATTCTGTTCTTCAAGTTTTGTTATATCATTTTAATTTACTCTTTGTCTTTGAATTTAAATGCCAGTTTTTTCCTGGTAAGTAAATATTTTTAATTCTTTTGTTATCCAGGACTTGTTGTTTGCAAAACATGTAATCTCTTTTAGGCCTGCTTCACACATCCGTGACACCACGGACGTATGATACAAGGCCATTTGTGGGCAGGGCATGTAGCTATGTGTCACGGACGTGTGACACAATGTGTGCTGTCCGTGTGCTATCCGTGGATCCATGGATAGCACATGGACAGCCTGTCCTCGCATACTCACCTCCCTCATGCACCACTGCTCCTCTAACTTCCAGTCCACTGTAAGGCTCAGTGAAGTGAATATTCATGAGCGGCACCAGAAATGAGAGGAGCTGTTAGCGCTGGAGCGAGGTGAGTATGAAATTCTTTATTTTTAAGTTTGTTACTTGAATCCGTGGTCTGTGTACACAGATGTCACACAGATCACATCTGTGTGCATGGACGTTTTCACACAAAAGCAGTTTGTCCTTCTGCAAAAAACGGACATGTCGCCGTGTGGAGTACACGGACACATATTTGCTCCTCACGTCGACATGGTCCGTGCGGAATTACGGACATGTGAAGGGGGCCATAGGGGATCATGTGTCCCCGTATGTCCGTGACTCCAGCATGTGTTGGCATGGACATGTGAATGAGGCCTTACAGGTACCAGCATGTTAGTGCAAAAGTTCATGTTGATCAGTAATTTTACCATCCATTTCATTAACATCAGCATCAGCTCCATTAACATTAGCTTTTGAAGTACATTGAGCTGTAGGTTGGATTTCTGCTAAAGGGGAAAAAAAACTCTTTAAATCTTCTTCCTTAGCAAGTGTGACACGAGCTGATTGTGACCGGGCGTAAGTGCAAACGGAAGTAAGTGTGTGACTTGTGATTCAGTGACTTTGGATTCAGGGAGTTTCTTAGGGAGGACTTACTGAATTGCTGGTTGTATTTTATTAATACTTTATATTTCCTTTTACATAACACTTTTGTCTGTGCAATCCCCATTAGGAAATGGGCTCCATAATTGACAATGCCATCCAGTGTAAATCTTGCCAAATGTATGCAATCCTTGAACAGCCAGTCAAGGGTGCATACTGCTGTGTGAGATGTGAGCACGTTGTGCATTTGGAATCCCAGATACTGAATCTAAATGACCAATTGGCAACCCTGAGATCCATAGACAATATGGAAAGGAGTCTTCTACTCACTGAGCAGCTGCTCACTGGGATAGATGTGGGGGAGAGTGGTAGCATGGAGCTGCAGGACAGTAAGGCAGCTAGCCAGGTGACAATTTGAAGGCGGGGTAGAGGGAAGGGTGCCAGGAATGCTAGTCCTGATCAGGCACACCCCAATAAATTTGCTAAGTTGGCAGATGAGGGGGGTGTCAGTACAAGGATAGCACTGCTGCAGCAAGGCATGTTCTCTGAAAGCTGGAGGAGTGTCTGCTCCAGTAAGGGGGAAAAAAAGGAGAGCAGGGCAGGCCAGACAGTTGCTTGTTGTGGGGGACTCAATTATTAGGGGAACAGATAGGGCAATCTGTCATAAAGACAGGGATCATCAAACAGTGCGCTGCCTATCTGGTGCTCGAGTCTGGCACATCGCTGATTGGGTTGACAGATTACTGGGAGGGGTTGGTGAGGACCCAGCAGTCATGGTGCACATTGGCACAAATGACAAAGTTAGAGGTAGGTGGAAGGTCTTTAAAGATTATTTCAGAGAATTAGGCTGCAAGCTTAAGGCAAGGACCTCCTAGGTAGTATTCTCTGAAATACTGCCTGTACCACGTGCCACACCAGAGATGCAACGGGAGATAAATAAGTGGCTCAGGAATTGGTGTAGAAGAGAGGGGTTTGGGTTCCTGGAGAACTGGGCCGACTTCTCTGTTGGCTACAGGTTCTATGCTAGGGTCGGGCTACACTTCAATGGGGTGGATGCAGCTGTGCTGGAGGAGAAAATGGCTAGAAGGTTGGAGGAGTATTTAAACTAGGGATTGGGAGAGGGTATTCTTTGTACAGAAGGAGAAGATAGTGTAAATAGTAACCTGGGCACAAAAAATGAAATTGGGGGTGGCATGGGGAATGGGGTTAGAACAGTCAATATAGTAGGAAGCAATAGAGGTAAAGAGAGAAGGATAACGTGCATGTACATGACATACCCACTCCAGGGCCGGGGCTATTCGAGAACTGGGCAGCTTGTTGTTCTTCACTCTCGGTTCTTTTCACGGGGACAGATGGGGGCCGAGACCCGGTCTCATGACCCTGGAAGTGTCATTTTAATAAACAGGGGGGAGATGACAGAGATAACAGGAAAAAATGTATTTGTGAAGCCACCGGCGGTATGCGGCTTGAACGGCCGTCGTTCCTTCAGAACCTCTGGTGACCATGACCGGCAGCTTGGAGAGCTTTGCTCCCCACAGGCGTAGCATGGTCCCCAGGGCAGCTGGAAGGAGGGTTCAGTTCGTACCTTATCAGATGCTCACTAGGTCATCAGCACCCCGATGTTTCATGCGGCCTCTGCGGCCAGTGGTTGCCACTAAAGAAAGTCTCACATACTACAGCTGGAGTTCTGTTACTTTTACTCAGTAGTTTTAACATGACCTTGCCAACCTCCTGTTCAGCATTGTCTCCAGAACTGGGACAGTGCAGTCGAACCTCTGTTGGTGTTCCTGGGTCTCTCTCTCTTACTGGGTGTCTTTCTCTGGCAGTCCCTCAGCGCTATAAGGTAGTTAATCTTCTAGGGTGAGCGCCACACCACTCTGACCCCCAGGCTCTCAGCACTTCCGCACAAAGAGCTCAGGTGCCAACAGCCACGGGTACTCAGTTGTACCCCTCTGGCACTGCTCCCTAGTTTGGCTGCCTTCTCCAAGTTGTGACAGGTGTTTGGCCACAGCTCCCATTAGGAACTTGGGGCCTCCGGTTCAACCGTTCGGGCATACAACATCCACACCATGTTAACGTCCAGGTCCTTGTGTCATCCACCAGCCCCTCTGTACCCTTGCCAGATACGGGCGTACGGGGATCTACTTCTCACTTCGCACCCCAATGGCTCTGTTCTTCCTCCACACCCATCGGTTGCTCCCTCCCGGGGCGAGCGTGACCGTTCTCCAGCCCTCAGGAGCCAACACCTCCTCCTCCTTACTTTCTGCACTTCCCTCCTTGTTCTCCTCACGACTAACTAACTCCACACTTCCTGCACTTCACTTTTTCCCTCCCGGCTACGCTTGGGTCCTCCCACCATCCCGAGGGTCCTAAGTGTTGTGTGTGTGTGTGAAGCCCAACTGCGCCATCCCAGGACCTGGAGAGCAGAGGCACTACTCTCTCTCTAATGGAGGAGTGTAGTACCTCTGGTGGTGGCCTACCCAGTGGGGCACCACATACACTAATGCCAGAAGCCTCACCAACAAAATAGAGGAATTAGAATTCTATGGAAAATAATTATGACATGGTGGGGATATCGGAGACATGGCTGGACAAGAGCCATGACTGGGCTGTTAATTTACAGGGCTATAGTCTGTTCAGAAATGACCGTACAAATATGCGAGGGGAGAGGTGCGTGTTTATATGTAAAATTATCCTTAAAACCCATTCTATGTGATAATATATATGAATCTAATGAAAATGTAGCGTCCCTGTGGGTGGAGATAAGGGGAGGGGGGAAAAATAATAAATAATTGATAGGTGTTTGTTATAAGTGTCCAACAATAATGGAAGTGGAGGTGAATATCTTCATAAAGCAAATAGATGAAGCAGCGACTCAGAGAGAAGTCATTATTATGGGGGACTTCAACTACCCTAAAATAAATACATTGGGGAACAGAAACCTGAAGTTCCAGCAAAGGTGAAAGGTTTTTGACAACTATGAGAGACAATTACCTTTCGCAAGTGGTTAAGAACCCAACACAAAGGGGAGCACTGTTAGACCTAATATTAACTAACAGGCCGGACCACATAACAAATATACGAGTTGGAGGTCACTTGGGTAATAGTAATCAGAAAATAATAAGTTTTCATGTATCCTATCCTTTAAAAAGATATATAGTAGAGGGGCTACAAGGACACTAAACTTCAGGAAGGCAAATTTCAATGGTTGAGAGATGATCATAGTGCAATAAACTGGGACGATGTCCTGAGACATAAGAGTACACAACACAAATGGGAGACATTTATTAGCATCCTGAATAGAACCTGTGCACAATATATACCCTATGGAAATAAACATGCTAGAAATAGGAGGAAACCACTATGGCTAAATAGAGCTGTAAAGGGCGCAATAAGTGACAAAAAGAAAGCATTTAGTGAATTAAAGTAAGTAGGTAGTGATGAGGCATTAAATAAATACAGAAAATTAAATAACATCTGTAAAAAGCAAATCAAGGCAGCAAAGATTGAGACAGAGTGACTCATTGCCAGAGAAAGTAAAAAAAATATCAAAATATTCTTTAGCTACATAAATAGTAAGAAACTAAAAAATTATTGTGTTGGCCCCCTTAAAAATAATCTGGGTGAAATGGTGGATGAGGATGAGGAAAAAGCCAATGTGTTAAATTACTTTTTTTCAGCAGTATTTACACAAGAAAATCCCATGACAGACAATATGATCAGTGATAACAAAAATTCTCCATTTAATGTCACTTGCTTAACTAAGTAGGAAGTACGGCACCGTCTAAAATTCACAAAAGTTGGCAAATTCCCGGGCCCGGATGGGATACACCCCAGAGTACTGTAGGAAATAAGTACCGTCATAGATAGACCATTACTTTTAATATTTAAAGATTCCATAATAACAGGGTCTGTACCACAGGACTGGCGTATAGCAAATGTGGTGCCAATATTCAAAAAGGGGACAAAACTGTACTTGGAAATTATAGGCCAGTAAGCTTAACCTCTACTATGGGTAAAATCCTAGAGGGTTTTCTAAGAGATGCTATACTGGAGTATCTGAAAACAAATAACTTCATGACCCAATATCAACATGGGTTTATGAGGGACCGTTCCTGTCAAACTAATCTGATAAGCTTCTATGAAGAGGTAAGTTCTGCACTGGACCAAAAAAATGCAGTGGACGTGGTGTATATGGACTATTCAAAAGCTTTTGAAACGGTGCCACACAAAAGGTTGATACATAAAATGAGAGCAATGTGGATAGGGGAAAGTACATGTAAGTGGGTTAAGAACTGACCTAGTGATAGGAAAGAAAGAATGGTTATTAATGGAACACACTCAGAATGGGTCACAGTTAACAGTGGGGTACCACAGGGGTCAGTGTTGGGCCCGCTTCTATTTAATATATTTATTAATGACCTTGTAGGGGGCATACAGAGTAGAATCTCAATATTTGCAGATGACACTAAACTCTGCAGGGTAATCAATACAGAGGAGGACAATTTTATATTACAGGAGGATTTATGTAAACTAGAAGCTTGGGCTGCTAAATGGCAAATGCGCTTTAATGGGGATAAATGTAAAGTCATGCACTTGGGCAGAGGAAACAAAAGGTATAATTATGTGCTTAATTGTAAAACACTGGGCAAAACTGTCACTGAAAAAGACCTGGGTGTATGGGTAGATGACAAACTCACATTTAGTGGCCAGTGTCAGGCAGTCGCTGCAAAGGCAAATAAAATAATGGGATGCATTAAAAGAGGCATAGATGCTCATGAGGAGAACATAATTTTACCTCTATACAAGTCACTAGTGCGACCACACTTAGAATACTGTGTACAATTCTGGTCTCCGGTGTATAAGAAAGACATAGTTGAACTAGAGCGGGTCCAGAGAAGAGCGACAAAAGTCATTAGAGGACTAAGGGGTCTGCAATACCAAGACAGGTTATTAAACTTGGGGTTATTTAGCTTGGAAAAACGAAGGCTGAGGGGTGATCTTATAATAATGTATAAATATATGAGGGGGCAGTACAGAGACCTTTCTAATGATCTCTTTACTCTTAGGCCTGAGACTGGGACAAGGGGGCATCCTCTACGTCTGGAGGAAAGAAGGTTTAATCATAATCACAGACGCGGATTCTTTACTGTAAGAGCAGTGAGACTATGGAACTCTCTGCCACATGATGTTGTAATGAGTGAGTCACTACTAACATTTAAGAAGGGCCTGGATGCCTTTCTTGAAAACTATAATATTACCAGTTATATATACTAGATTCTTTGATAGGCGGTTGATCCAGGGAATTAGTCTGATTGCCATATCTGGAGTCAGGAAGGAATTTTTTCCCCCAATGTGGAGTTAAGTGTTGCCACATGGGGTTTTTTTTGCCTTCCTCTGGATCAACATGTTAGGCTATGGGTTGAACTATATGGACTTAAAGTCTTCCTTCAACCTTAAAAACTATGTTACTATGTTACTATGTTATTAATGGAACACACTCAGAATGGGTCACAGTTAAGAGTGGGGTACCACAGGGGTTAGTATTGGGCCCGCTTCTTTTTAATATATTTATGACCTTGTAGGGGGCAGAGTAGAATCTTAATATTTGCAGATGACAGTAAATTCTGCAGGGTAATCAATACAGAGAAGTGATGCACCCCCAGGCTATGGGGTACTCGGGTACCGGGCCGGTTGCGATCTCTCGAGGATATCACGTTAGTCGTGACCTGGTCCCGTGGCCTGGGATCAGTCCAAAAAGGGGTGTATTTACAGGGTATTTGTCGTGACGCCACCTGGGGTATGTGGTTAATAGAACCACCGCTGCCATATTCCTGCTGGGGACGGTGACTTGGGGCAGCGTGGGTCCCCAGGGCAGAAGGGATGGTTTGGATGGGGCCTTGTGAAGGATGATGAATGATTCATACAGGCACCTACTGCTGAAGCTTCTCCAGTCAGTGTGCAGGGCTGACAGGCTGTGGCTCCTCAGGTGAGACTTTTAGGTGATGCTGCAAGTAAACAGTATCAGGCAAGTGTGAGCTTACTGGCTACTTTACTTGATGTTTCCACAGCAGTTTCACAGTTCACACAAGTTACACTTACACACTTCAGCACTGATCCGGGTTACTCAAACTGTGCAGCTCAGGTAGCTTTTCTGTGTTGCTCCCTCAAAGTCCTTTCAGGCCCTTCTCTCAGTATTAACGTAGTACCTCACCCACAGGTTCGGTCTGGTGGTCGCGGACTCACGGGTGAATATATTTCCCTTGCAGTCAGGGTCACCAGTCCTAGTATGACGGCTGTGTTCCTAGTCCGTAGTGGAAAGTTAGGCTGCAGTATATAAAGTCTCTGCCCCACACCGGTGTGTCTCTTGATTAGGGTATAGAATCCCCGGTCACCTCTTTAGAGCCGGTTCTCTGGTGTCGGCCTAGCCCTCCAGTGTACCAGGTTCAGATATTTGGGCACACCAGGCTCCTTCTGTCTGTCACTGTGCTAAGGGTTCCTCTGCGCAGCACGGGTCTATCAGGCTGCCAGGCCCTTGTCCTCCCACCTTCCTTAGCTGTGGGGTCTCTTTCAGTCTTTCCCCTTCCCGTCGCTTCCAAGCTGTGAAGTATTCTTTCTCTCCAGGGGTCTGTGCCTCTCAGGATTCTGCGTCTCCAGGTAGCCCGAAACTGTCTTGGAAGTCTCTCTCTGTTCTTCTCCTCTAACTCCAACTAACTTCTGTCTCCTTCTGCTCCTAGGTTTTGTTTAGGTCTCTCCACCCACTTTGTCAGTATCCTCCTATGTTCCACCCACTGTGCTACACCCGACACCCCTTGCCCATCCTAGAGTCCTAGACGTAGGGTCAGTGTTTGTGCGGTGTGGGTGTATTTTGCAACCACCTTGCTTACCTGGCTGCACTTCCCTCTTGTGGCTACCTGGTCGCAGGAGCACCACAGAAGGACAATTTTATTTTACAGGAAGATTTATGTAAACTAGAAGTTTGAGCTGATAAATGGCAAATGAGCTTTAATAGGGATAAATGTAAGGTCATGCACTTGGGCAGAGGAAATAAAAGGTATAATTATGTGCTTAATTGTAAAGCACTGGGCAAAACTATTGTGGCGCCCCACCGGGTAAGCCGCCACCAGAGATACTGCATTCTCGTGGTTAGGGAGTGTAGTACCCCTGTTCTACAGGTTCTGGGATGGTGCGGCTGGGCCCAAAAGACACACAAACAGCACACAAACACGTAGGCCCTGGGACAATGGGAGGACCCTAAGGGCCACTTTACACACACCAACGTCTGTGTTGTTACACAGCCACAAAATAGAACAATGTGTCCATGATTTCACTGCAACCAGAGATCTGTTCAGATGTTGGACACAGAAGTTGGTGTGTGTAAAGTGGCCCTAAGGGAGGGCCTAGGTCAAAAAAGGGAAACAGGGAAGAGTAGTAGAGGTGAGCAGAGGAAGCAGCAGCAGGAGGGTGCAGAGTCGGTGTGGTGCCAGCTCCCGGGGCTTGGAGCATGACCATGCTCACCCCGGAAGGGAGAGACCAGAAAGGTGGAAGGAGAAGAGAGCCCTAGGGGTGTGGAAGAGACACTGCTCAATAGAGATTGTACATTGACAGTGAAGTGCCAATAAAAGCAGGGTACACTTCCCTGTCATCCCAGGGTTCGTTTCTCGTCTTTTCCTTGATGATTCTCTCATTTTTCCTTTGTTGGACTGATTTTTATTTTTTATCTTTTTTCATTTTAATCACTTTTTCTTTTTTTCTGTTCTACATAATGTTGTCACTATCTATTTTCCATTTCATTTCTTCATCTAAATAATCCAGGTTTTACTATAAGGATCAGGTTACAATATGACATCAGAGCAGCCTCCACCCATTGTACACGTCATGATCATGTGCTTTGTTTGTAGTATCTATATATTGAGCACTCCTCATTATGTACTGTATTATGTTGGTTCCTTGAGGAAGGAACAGGGAAAAGCTCCGAAACACGTAGGAATTAACCATCACTATCAGACAGCTGTGGTCCTGTCTTCGCATGTGCAGTGTGGATCTATCAAACACTGGCCATTCAGTTCGTCCTAATAAAAGAAGGGGGCATGTGGGACTGCCAAGTGTGTGACAAAGTAGTCCTGTAAATGTAATTTCAGGGTAATAAAGCTTTTAGTTTATGTAAACAATAGCACAGACCCTGAAAATAGATGCAGAGATGACATTTCTTTTTTAACCCATACAGCATACTGTCCTTAGTTTAAATAGCAAAAAGCTTCTGACGGATGTCCTTCAAGGACTTGCTCCTGTAGTTCATTCCTTTTGCCATGTTCCTCCGTGCAATGCTTTCCATGGTGCTAGTAGCACTTTGCTTTCAGTCTCACTTTGCCACCTTCTCTCATCTCTCTTCTTCCTCTGCTGGCCCTAAGCTTCTTTCCGCTGTGCTTTAATCATCATTTCCTCAATACTCACTAAGGTGTTTGGTGTTTTGTTTCCTCCATTCCACAAAGGTCCAGCATACGGGAACTGTGCAATCCACCGAAGGGAAACATTCCAGAGGATCTGAGGTTCATAAAGAAAAAGTTCAGAAAACAGTTCCCTAAAAGTTCCAAAATCCAATTAAGATTATAACTGGAACAAAAAAGAGTAGCTGCCACAATGGGCTGCCACCACCACGGCGCCGTATTGTCTCCATCTATAAAAGAACAGACAGACACGTCTGCTCTCTTTGGAAGCTGGAGATAGACATCTTTTTTCAGACCAGCTTTCATCTATTCTCCATTTTCGGCCTCTGAACATGCCTGGACACCAGGGCTGAAGAAGTAGCCTGGTGCTACATAGAGGAAACTATCAGGCATCACTGCTGACCAGAAAAGTCTGGGAGATTTCTATGGCAGGAACTCTTTCGTATGGCCAAGAGGTTTACCCTTTGTCCAGGAGCCTAATGGCTTTTCCAGGAGCATTGGCAAGTGTAATCTATATCACTTTCACTGCTGTGTCAGACATGTTTGGAGACATAGCAGCAGAATAAGCTGGACAGTTGGAGCACCTGCTAGTCCTATGAAGTAATGCCATTTGGTAGCTTACAAACCATTCTTTTGCGGCTATTACTCAATCTTACAAGCATGTCAAATTATGTACGGTTTGCCGGAATGCACATTGTGGTTTAAAACCACCAAACTAAGTTAATTGCATAGGATCTCATCTCACTAACTCAGGAACGTTGGTTTTACCTCCAAACTAGTAATTTGTGCTGAAGGAAGCATTGACGGCCAAACATTTAATGGAATGTGATCCTTTATATTGCAGGGAGCAGAAGAAAGAGAATTCCTTTTTTTCAAGGTGAGGATGTTCAAAGACATGAGGTCAGCTTCTTCCACTCCTTTTAAATGTCATTTCCAGAGACAGTAGCTTCTTGTGAAAGTGATTATATTTCCATCTGTCTGGCAGGCTCCTATAGACTCTGGGATTGTGGAGAGGTGATTTACCGTCTTTAGTCTGCATGACACACTGCATTAAGAAAGAGAAGATCCTTACACCATCCACTCCAGTTTCTGTGAATAGTATCTTTGTGAAATATATTTTACCAGGAAAGCTATATTAAGTGACCTGCCATGCCACATGTTACACTAAACATTTCCTCTCTGTGTGAATAACTGGTTATTCCTTGTAATTCTGCATGGAGAATTGTTGCACACTAAGGACCGGGGTACTCGAGACCGGGTTGTACTGCCTCTGGGCTGCCAAGGTGTCGGACCTGATCCCGTTGTCCCAGATGCGGCAAGTAAAGGGATTATGTACAGGGAATTTGTCGTGATACCACCCAGGGTACGTGGTCAGTTTGATCACCGGTGCCGCATTCCTGCTGGGGACGGGGACTTAGGGCAGTGTGGATGGTAAGCCCTCCTCGGGTAGGGCTGAGTGTCCCCAGGGGAGGTGTAGTGTAGGAGGCTGCGTACTCTGGATGCTTCACATCTATGCTGCAGCTTCTCCAGTCAGCACGCAGGGACAGCGTTTGAGGGAGTTGTCACTGGTGGTCAATGCCCGAGTCTGTGGCCCTGGTGGTCACTGAAAAGTGTTGAAATAAAATAATAAAATGGGTTGAATTGTTCGTGACGCCACCTGCAGTTTCTGATGATAACACCAGGGCCGCTGTCAGACCTCCGGAGATGATGGTATTGCAGCCAGTTGGTCTTGCTCCCTGCTGGTGGAGCAGAATCCCCGGGGCAGAGTTGCTGCTGTGCTGGCTGTCATGGTAGCAGCTCTGTAGTTTAACCGTAAAAAGACAAGAGAGGCTTTCTTTGCTCTGCAAGGGTATTTACTGGTCACTTGGTAAACACAGTTCAACAACAGGTTAACAGTCACTCAGTCACGGGTAGCTGGTCTGGGTAGTGACCATTGAATGGGGTTTCTTTATGTGGCTTTCGAGCATGTCCCTCTAAGCTTCTCTTTCTCTGTCCTTTACGTATTTGAAGCACTGGCTGGCTTGAAACCTCGCCTGGCCTCCGTCTTCCTGTCCTGCTTTGTTTAACTTGGGTAAGAACCCTCTCTGGATTACCGCTACCTCTGTGGCTTTATGCGGATCCTGGCTCTTAGTGTTATTGGTTTTGCAGGTGGCCCAGGGCTAGACTTTCCTGGGTCCGACCGGTGTTGGCAGCTCGGAGTTGTACTTGCCCGTACCGCTCCCAGAGCTGGTTCTCTGCTCTTAGGACTGGGATCCTCCCAGACTGATATGTGTATGGTCTGACACTGGGTGTGTTCCTTCAACCTCAGGCTCCCATTTTCTCCTGGGTCACCACTCCTTTGGGTGCCCTTCCTGTGCATCTCCCTGAAGGTTCCTTCCTCTGTCTCTCTCTCTCTTCCGAAGTTCTGCTCTAACTTCTTCCCGCTCTCACACTGCTCTGCCCTGAACTCTTTCCACCGGGACTGGGTCTCTTAGCAGAGGATTTAACTCTGTAGTCTCCTTCTCTAGAGTGTGTGAATGCAGGATGAAAGCAACATATCAACCTCCCCATTCACCGACCACAGGGATACCAAACACGCTGGTCTGGGTGCAGTACCCCTTAGTGGCGCACTGACCAGTGGGGCACCACACTGGCTTCAGAGAGGCGTAGTTAGCATGACTGGAAATACGGTGACTTCTGATCATACACACTGAGCCACTTTGAAGGTGCATCAGTGAAGCTCAGTAGTGAAATCTACACAGCCCCATGTGCATGTGGCTTTGTATAGCAATGTTGAAAACACTGCGGCAGTAAAGCATGTTATCAGGGCCACTGCATATCAAACTGACAGTGTGATCTAACACATCGCAACAGGGAACACTATTTCACGGGACAGTGATGTGTTGCCATGACAGAAAAGGGTCAGATAATAACCCATGTCTCTGTTATGACTCACTTCCTGTGAACGCTGGCTGGGCGCCGCCATTCACAGGAAATGATACTTTCTGCAGTCCTGCACTGTGGAAGTGATCGGACACTACAGTGTTGAGGTGTCCCAAGGGCAAGAGTAAAATAAACAGATAAAGTGGAAAAAAAAGATTTAATAAATAAAAAAAAAATAAAAATTCAAAACACCCCCCTTTTGCCCCATTGAAAATAAAACAAAAAAAAAATAGACATATTTGGTATCGCCACGTTCAGAAATGCCTGATTTATCAAAATATAAAATCAACTAAACTGATTGATAAACTGCGTAAAATAAAAAAAAGTGAAAATGCCAAATTTAATATTTTTTTGGCCACCGCAACATTGCGATAACAGGCGATCAAAGCAAAGTATTTACACAAAAAGAATATAGTTAAACATGTCAGCTCAAGGCACAAAAAATAAGCTGTCACACGGCCCCAGATTTCCAAAAATGAGAACACTGCAGGTCTTGGAAAATGGCGATAAATGTGCAATTCTTTTTTTTTACAAACTTCTAAATTTCTTATCACAACTTAGATAAAAGTAAAAGTGAACATGTTTGATATTCACATACTCATTCCAACCAGGGGAATCATACTAACAGGTCAGTTTTACCATATAATGAACATGGTAAATAAAAAAAAAAAACCGGTTTCAGAATTTCACTATTTTTGTAATTTCACCTTATTTGGAATTTTTTGCCCATTTTGTAGTGCACTATATGGCAAAATGAAGGATGTTATTGAAAAGTACATTTCGTCTTGCAAAAAACAAGCTCTAATTTGGCTATACGGATGGAAAAATAATAAAGCTATGGCTCTTGGAAGAAGGGAAGGAAAAATGAAAATGAAAAACGGAAACTATTCATTTTTCCCATAGGGAGATTTATTATTTTTTATTATTGTCACAATCTCTACGCAGCACTTCTTGGACTTGGATTCCGGATTGCCTGACGACTCTGACATCTTTATCCCCATAAGTAGTGACTGTGTCACATCTTAGGTTAGGGTCATACTTGGATATGGACTCACGTTTCCTGCCAGCACTGAAACCGCACAGCGTTAATGGCAAGCGCTGGCTGGAAACGTGGGTCCATAGAAACCCTCTGGTTACCTTAGTAGCAGCCGCACACAGAGCTGCTGGGCAGCCGCTTTTCAGAAGCACACATGAAAACGCTGCAGGCAGCACTTGCCGTTAACGCAGCCTGCTTTCAGTGCTGGCTGGAAACGTGGGTCGATAACCCAGTGTGACCCTAGCCTTAGTCAGTTTGTTGGGACTAGAGATGAGCAAATGTTGCACACTAGGGACCGGAGTACTCGAGACCGGGTTGTAGTGTCTCTGGGGTTGTCAAGGTGTCGGTCCCAGTTCCGTTGTCCCAGATGCAGCAAGTAAAGGGAGTATTTACAGGGGATTTGTCGTGACGCCACCCGGGGTATGTGGTTAGTAGAACCACCACTGCTGTATTCCTGCTGTGGATGGTGACTTGGGGCAGCGTGGATGGTAAGCCCTCCTCGGGTAGGGCTGAGGGTCCCCAGGGCAGGTGTAGTAGTGATGGAGGGGCCCTGTGAGGGATTGTGTTCAGTATAAGACACCCCCCTCCCCCCACGCTCCTTACTTGTGGGTGGGCGGGAGCTGATAGCATCCCTTCCCTGCTCCTCAAACAGGGCTCAGGCAGCAGGGGGGCTTGATGCACCCCTGACGACAGTCTGTGACTCCTCAGGTGGGACTCTACTGCGATGCTGGAAAGAAGCTGTCTCAGGCAATGGTGAGCTTACCAGGTACTTTACTTAAGGTTCTTTAGCAGCAAGTCACAACAGTTTACAAGTTACAGTTCTTATAGCTCTTTCAAGTTACAGTTCTCACACTTTAGCACTGCCCCGGGGAATGAGTCTCTGCAGTTCAGGCAGCTCCTCTGCGTTGCTTCCCTCAAGTCCTTTCAGGCACTTTCCTTTCTCTCTGTCTCCTCACTCACGGATTTGGTGTGGCCTCCCAAGGGCTTTTGTGTGATGATTCCCTCTCTGTCAGGGTCACTAGCCCTAGTCTGATGGTTGTGTTTCTAGACCGTGGTGGTGTAGCGCCCCACTAGTCAGCGCGCTACAAAAGGGTACTGCACCCCTAACAGAAGGTGCAGTATGCTTTGTTCTGGTAAGGAGTAGTAGAAGTCTGAAGCTCCAGTACCACACACATACACCTAGTGATTGGGGACTAATCAGACACCCGTTACTAGGGTAACTGGTCCCAGTGGGAGGGAGGAGAGCTAGGTTATAAAGTGAGTGGGGAAAGAGGAACAGTGAGTTCTGAGTTGCAGTAGTGCAGAAGTTGGAGAGAAAGAACAGCACAGTAAACAGAACAGCAGAGGAGAAGTAACGGGGAGGGCACCTCAACCTGGTGACCCAGAAGAGAAAGAGGCAGATAGAGGGTAACCAAATACCCTGGCCCAGTCCGAAGTGGGGTACCGGCTCCCACATGGATCAGAAGTCCATCCCTGAAACGCAAATTACTGGCATGGTCGATGTCTTTTTAGGAGCACGATCCAACCGCCCTAAACCAAGCACGGTCTCCACCAGAAGCACTAAACAGGATTGGGTTCCCTTTGGAGAGATAAATGGTTCCCATATCACCCGACGGGCCTGGTTCAAGAAGTGGAATTGTGCAGGGCACCCCAGAAAAGGACAGAGAAAGTGATAGAGAAGGAACAACAGTGGAGATCCAGAGGGACACTGCTCACTACCAGAACCACCCGGTCATCTACCTTAGCTGAAAGAACTGCATTACCCTGTAAACCTGCAGATTACTGGAATAAAGTACCCGTTCAAAGTGAGCAACGTGTCTGTGTTCCTTTCTTGTTCCACATTTTTATTGGGTTATACACAATTTTACAAAGGTCGCCTTAACAATGACGGTACAATAGGATGTTCAAAAAAATACATGTTACAATAGTATGATGATAACGGAAAATATCAAACAATAAACAATAAGAAAGTTCGGTATTCTCGAGGAAGGAGGGCAGTGGGGAGAAGGAAGGGAGAGAAATGATTCACAGTTATGCTTGACTAGACTATTCTGAAGCAAATTGGAAAGGAGTCAATTCAGGTCCGAGTAAAAGGGACATCTTGTTGATAGAAAAATTGGTTCCATGGCGTCCATTTCTTTTTGTAATTTGCTTGGAGATTATTTCTCAGAGAGTGCATATATTCGCAAGAGTTATGTGTTGCGATGGTCCCCAAAACTGCATCAAGCGTGGGTGGATCCGGGTCCTTCCAACGTGTTGCAATACCATTTTTACACGCAATGAGAATGTGCACTATAAGGGCTCTGAGGTCTGAAGGTATGTTGTTGATTCCTACTGATAGCAATGCAAGTTCTGGAGTAAGATCTAAATTAAGTCCAGTTATATCACAAAGAAGTAGGTGAATTTTTCCCCAGAAGTGACGAAGGGAAGGACAGTCACAAAATATATGTGACATTGAGCCAGGGTGACCGCAGTTCCTCCAACACAAAGGAGACAAGGTGTTAGAAAATTTTTGAAGTCTCGTGGGAGTGAAATACCACCTGGTCAAGGTTTTGTAATAGGACTCAAATAAAGTTGCACATGAGAGACTTTTGAGCACAGTTTGTAATGTTTCTTCAATTAAGTTGATAGGGAGCGGGACTTGAAGTTCTCTACTCCAGGCTTCAATGTTGGGAGTGATCGAGTATGCAGAGTCAAGAATCCATTCTCTGTAAATGGATTTGAAAGACCAGAAATTCTTCGACTGGTTGAAACGGAAGAGCTGGGTAATGTTTAGCGGGAGGTTAAGATTGAGACTGTTTTTGTTGAGTATACGTTTGATTTTGGTCCAAGTTCCGAATTCTTCCTCCGGTAAGCCAAATTTGGTCTGCAGGATTGTAAAGGATTTAAGTTGTGTATCCTCATCGAGTATGTCAGACAAGGTGTGAATACCGCTAATAGTCCATGTATTGATATCTACAGCTGACGAGAGTGCTGGTAGGAGAGACAAAGGAATCCAATAAGGAGAAGACAATCGATTTGATGCTTGTGATTTCATGGTCAGGCATCTCCATGCGCGTATGGTTGCTTTTAATGTGGGCATAGAGGGTAACTTCTTGTTTTTATCACACAGATAGGAGAGTAATGTCCAGTGGAGATCTGCCGTCTGGTGAAATGCTTTCTCTATGTTTATCCATCTTGGAGTCTCCTCCGAACCCCACCAATTTTGACTCAGTTTGATCAACGCCGAATGGTAATAGGCCGATATGTTGGGCACAACTAAACCACCATGTGGTTTGCTTTTTTCTAAAGTAGAGAGAGCAGTTCTGGGTTTTTTCCCTCCCCAGATGAAGTTGGATAATTGGGTTTGAAGTTTTTTGCACCAATTAGAATTGACCTGGAGGGGGATCGAGCGAAAAATATAAAGTAGTTTAGGTAAAATGAATAGTTTATACGCTTCTATCCTGCCCAACCATGTCAACTCAGTTTTGGAAATATTAGTTAGGTCTATTTGTACAGTTTTGTATATCTTTCCTAAATTGGATTCATAAGTATGAGACATGGGTTTAGTAATTATAATTCCCAAATAATCCAACACATTCTTGTCCCAATCCAAACCATTATTTTGTTGTAAGGAGGAAATAATCTGGTCTGGGAGGTTATAACTAAGTACTTGCGTTTTAGCGATGTTTATTTTATAGTGGGAGACCTTAGCGAAGTCTTCCATGAGGGAAAGGAGATTACACATTGAGGATATTGGATCTGTGAGAGTTAAAATTATGTCATCCGCAAATAGACTAATTTTATAGGATTCGCGGTTCAGAGTAATACCAGTGATTTGCGGATGAGATCGGATTTTTTCGGCCAACGGTTCAATGAATAAATTAAAAAGAGAGGGCGAGAGGGGACAGCCTTGCCTTGTGCCGTTAGTCAACATAAATGGGGCAGATAAGTGATTGTTAGTGAGTAACCTTGCCGAGGGGGCAGTGTACAAGGCTTGATTGGAGTTAAATATGGGGCCATTTATTCCAAATTTGTGCAGGACCTCAAATAGGTATCCCCAGTGGACTCTGTCGAACGCTTTTTCTGCGTCGACAGAGACCACTATCATAGGGGTTCCAGAGGATTCAGCGTGAGCTGACAGGTTTAAAATTCTTCTCGTCGCGTCTTTGTGTTACTTTCTAATGAACTGTGGTCTACCTGCCTTATAATTCGCAGCGGAGGCCACACTGCCCTATTCCACCTGTGCTACAACACCCCTGGGAGTCAGCCCTACCTGTAGAGGGCAACGACATCTTACTGCCGCACACCACCCCGGAGGTTCCAGCAGCACTAGTGCCATCACCGGACCCTACAGGTGGCGTCACGACAGACAACTTCATTTATTTTCTTTTCCCTTTTTATTGTCTGCTCAAGGGCATGGACTCGGGCACCAACCACCCGTGACAACCCTGTACCAGCACACCCGAGATCCGAGTACCCCAAGCCCTGTGGGCCCGACAGTGGAAGGTAGGCTGCAGGTCATGGAGTACCTACCACATGCCGGTGTGTCTCATCAGGGTCCTAGAGTGCCCCCGGTCACCCCTACAGAGACGACTCTCTGGCTGCAGCGGCCTAACCTCCAGTGTCCTAGGTATGGCTGTGGGATCACCAGGCTCCCTCTTTCTCACTGTTGGGTGTCTCTGTTTCTGGCTTCTTTCCCTCGCCTCCAGTTATGGAGGAAGCTTTCTCTCCTAGGAATACAGCCTCTAGGATCCTGCATCCTCCAGGGAACCCCACCTCCTGGGAATGTGTGCCTAAACAAGGTGTTCCCGGGTTTTTATTGTTGGTCTCTTCAGCCACTTTTCCAGTGCTGCTCTACGATCCACTCACACTACTCTTAACCCCTGCTATCCTTTGCCTAACCTAGAGTCCTAGGCGTAGGATCGGTGTGTGTACCTGTGTAGATGTGTTTTTCAGTCACCCATCTGTACCTTACATGGCTGCAGTTCACCCTGTGGCCGCCTGGTCACAGTGGCCCCACATTTCCCCAGAGCTAAATCCAGCGGGTCCTCATGCTGGCGACACCGGCAGTAAGCTCAATTATTGAAGGAACTCCGGCACCAGACTTGTTGCAGTTAAAATTCCAGATCTTTATTCAGACATCATTAAAAGCATTAGTGGGGTACGCAGCCCCCTACCTCCACGCCTGACGCGTTTCGGATACAAAATCCTTAGTCTTAGGCTGCCTAAGGCAAGGTCTCCTGGCAGGCACATGAAACGTTCACAATTGATGCTGAAAATTCTGACCATCCGTCTAAGGACGTCTGGGTTCTTTGAGCACAAGTGGTTACATGCACAGTCTCTGCGGTTTTCTGTTCTAGGGCCGCTGCATCTGTGGGATCCGAGTACACTTCTGATGCTGTTGCAGCTGCGGGCTCTCTCAGGCACAGTCTCTTTACTCACATGGCATACTGGCCTCGCACTTGTGGAAAAATAGAATCTCCCTCGGGTAGTAGGCTATCTGGCACAAGACCGACACAATCTTCTCCTGCACACTCCCTTCCACGCCAGCCTGGCTCCATCCTGGGTGACCTCCTGCTCTCCGCCATTACAAGATCTCTTATTGGCATCGGCTCTGCACATCTTTCAGCAGGCCAGGGTTCTGGGCTGGGACCACCCGTCCGGGTGCCGCTTTCTCTCCTTCTCGGGGACTCTCACTGCACTCCACGCCCCGGTTCCTCCACCGCTCCTCGCTGCCGTGGGCCCGTCGGGATCAGCCTCAATATTCCCATTATAGTATGCATCTCCAGGTCCTGCACGACTTTTGTCTGGTCGTCTACAAGTGCAGACTCGTTCTGTCCTCCCCTTCTTTTGGCGTCGCCGATTCTTCCAGCGCTGTCGGCCGACTCACCCCTAAGCAAAGCTACTTTCTGTTGAGTGGCAGTGTGCTTTCCCGGAGCGAAGGATGGCCAGGGTGGGATCTCCTTTTCCGGCTCCTGGCTGGCTCGGCCCACAATGAGCGCTCTGGCATGCCCCATGGCCAACAAATAGCATCAGTCTTTTTGGGCTGCCATTATGGGGATTCTTTTTACAGAGTCAAACACAAGTCTCTGCAGGCACACAGTACCCAGTTTGGTAGGCACAATATCCTGTTCGTGACGCCAAGTTGTCGAACACTAGGGACGGGGGTACTCGAGACCAGGTTGTACTGTCTCTGAAGGTGTCAAGGTGCAGGGTCCTGTTCCCATTGTCCCAGATGCGGCAAGTAAAGGAAGTATTTACAGGGGATTTATTGTGATGCCACCCGGGGTATGTGGTTAGTAGAACCACCGCTACCATATTCCTGCTGGGGACGGTGACTTGGGGCAGCGTGGATGGTAATGCCTCCTTGGGTAGGGCTGAGGCTCCCCAGGGCAGGTGTAGTAGTGATAGAGGCTCCTCAGGTGGAACTCTGCTGCGACGCTGGAAAGAAGCAGTCTCAGGCAATGGTAAGCTTACTGGGTACTTTACTTAAGGTTCTTTAGCAGCAAGTCACAACAGTTTACAAATTACAGTTCTTTCAGCTCTTTCAAGTTACAGTTCTCACACATTAGCACTGCTCTGGGTAACTGGGTTTCTGCAGCTCAGGCAGCTCCTCTGCGTTGCTTCCCTCAAGTTCTTTCAGGCACTTTCCTTTCTCTCTGTCTTCTCAGTCACGGGTTTGGTCTGGCCTTCATCGGCTTTGTGAGAAGATTCCTTCTCTGTCAGGGTCACTAGCCCTAGTCTGATGGCTGTGGTCCTAGACCGTGGTGGTAGGTAGGCTGCAGGTAATGGAGTACCTGCCCCACTCCGGTGTGTCATGATTAGGGTCCTAGATTGCCCCCCGGTCACCTCTACAGAGCCGGCTCTATGGCTGTAGCAGCCTAGCCTCCAGTGTCCCAGGTATGTGTGGCACCCCAAGGGTTAATGTGCCACAGAAACATCAACACAGGTTTACTCCCCACACAACACTACACTAGAAAGTGGGAGGAGCTTAGGTTGCACCTGCACTAGTGGGAGGAGCTAAGTTGTTTACCACAGAGCAGGAGTGACGGTTAGTTCAGTTTTGAGTCTGGAGCAGGAGCAGAGTCAAGTAGAAGTGGAGGTCCTCAGAGGTCTGAGGAAAGGAGACAGAGTAACAGAGGAACATCCCCGGGATAAAGAGTTACCCCAAACTTAACCCCGGAGAGGCGCTTAAGACGGATACCGGATCCCAGGTTGTGCCTGAGACAGACAGGACAGTAAACACCGGCATAGTGAAGGTCCACCATCTTCACTGTACCATAGCAAAGCAACACGGAGTGGTCAGTGACACAGAGGACTCAAGTTGCCCAGCAGATTGGTACCCGTGAGCAGAGACAGGGCCAGAAGTTCAGCTACAAGCAGCAGCAGGGCCACACACAGCGCTTAAGTAGGAAGCCAAGGACCCGGTCAGGGTGAGAGCAACCCGGTACAGACTCCGTGGACAATACTGTGTTATACCATCTGCAAGTAAAGACTTAGAAAACAACAGAAACCGTGAGTGTGTGTGATCCTTATACTGAAGCCCCACTTGCCCTCATATACTGCGATTACCTCTACTCTCATCATCTCTACTGCTACCTCTACGCTCCTGCAGCATCAATAACTATCCTCACAGACTTTAACTACTACTACCACTGGCCCGAGGAACCCAGTTCTGCCCACAGGAACTATTCTATCCAAGCTGCTCTCCCATCATCCCCGGAGGTTCTGCAACAGCGGCGGCCCCATTAATGGCCGCATATAGTGGGTGGCGTCACGAGTGACAAATCCCCTGTAAATAACCCCCATTTTATTGTGCGGGCCCGGGACACGGTCCGGACCAGGAACGCAGTGACATCCCCCAGCAGTACACTGGTCCGGCACCGAGTACCCCGTCCCAGTGGGCTCCACATATGGCTGTGGGATCACCAGGCTCCCTCTTTCTCACTGTCGGGTGTGTCTGTTTCTGACTCCTTTCCCTTGCCTCTGGCTATGGAGCGAGCTTTCTCTCCTAGAAATATAGACTCTAGGATTCTGCATCCTCCAGGGAACTACTCGTCCTGGAAATGTGCCTAAACTATGTGTTCTCCGGTGTTTATTGTTGGTCTCTCCACCCACTTGTCCAGTGCTGCTCTACGCTCTACCCACACTACTCTTAACCCCTGCTACCCCTTGCATAACCTAGAGTCCTAGGCGTAGGGTCAGTGTGTGTACCTGTGTGGATGTGTTTTTCAGTCAACCGTCTCTACCTAACCTGGCTGCAGTTCACCCTGTGGCCTCCCTGGTTGCAGGGGAGCCACACAAACCTTTTGAAGTTCAGATGTGGTTCTGTTCGCTGAACGGGCAAATGTTCATCAAATAGATCAGCGAACGGTTAGCCAAACTTCCGAACCCCATTCAAATCAATGGGAGGCAAAATCAAGGGCCTAAAAAACAACTTAAAAGGGGCACTAAAAGCTGCCAAACGCAGCTGAAATCATTTTACAGTGGAAATCCTGCTGTTTTGGCACAGCTTCTGGGCCTGTCCATGAACCTCAGACATCGTTATGACTTCCCTTACATTGTCTCAGGTTACACAGTGGGTATCATATCGAGCCCCAGGCCCTGGGGTACTCGGGTATCAGGCTCGGTGGGTGTTTCACGGGGATGTCACGGGTGGCAGCGCCAGAGCCCGTGGCCTGGGTGACACTTCAATAAGGGGTTATGTACAGGGGATAATAGTTTGTTGTTGTCACGTGACGCCACTTGTAGTACCTGCTGATGGGTCACCAGCGCCGCCACAGTCCTCCGGAGGGCGATGATATCACGGCAAGGATGGCAAAGTTCCCTACAGGTGAAGCTGGACCTCCAGGGCAGCGTTCCTGTAAGCAAACAGGTTGAATTCTGCAGCACAAAGACACGGAGGCAAAATCACTCTCCCGGGTACTTTACTGTAAATAGTCAGCAGCATACAAGTCTACAGTTCAGCAACAGTTGTTAAAGAAACCGGTAGCTCTACGGGTGGCTGCAATGACAAAAATCTGTATCCTAAACATATGTAAATAAAGGAAATAAAAGGATTGCACAATTTCAAGACGCAATATCCATTGCATGGCATTTCATGACTGTAATCAGACTCATAAGACTATGTATTTTAAGCACATAATGGATATATGCTATTTTTTTTATCTGAATTGCTAGCAGATAAGTGTAGAAGAGGTGGCCTTGCATGCTGACCCTCTACAATAATAAAGGTTTGATTTCTAAATAAATAAATAAAAATAAATAACAATAGAAAAAAAATCAAATGTCTCTTAAACTGTTGTTTAAAGGACATTGTAAGGCTCCTGGACTTCACAGCTGCTACCACATCTAGGAGTGTTCCAAAAATTCACACCCTGGAGGTGTCCCAACATCTGCAAACTCAAGGAAGCTTAAAAAAAAATTTAGCTCCTTTAAATTCTACAGGTTGAAAGAAAATGGTAGACCCCCTGGCTGCAATCACTCCTAGCCATAACGTTAGGTGTTTTTCCCAGCCAGCGGGTCTTCCAGCGAGCGTTTTGGCGTCAAAGATTCAGGGAAAGTTTTAGGGCCATTTTAAAATTTAAAACTTTTTTCTGAGCAAAGCCGTGTTTGCCGATTTTTTGGTAAATTGATCGGGTTTCCGATCACGAACTGAAACTGCAATGTTCGTGCTGAATTTGAAATTGGTGAACATGTTCGGGGAATGTTCCCTCATCTCTAGCTGCAGTTTCTGGTACCTGGGTATTGCTCAGTTGTCAGTCTGGTTATGTTCTGAGTTATTTTCCATGCTGGTTGTGGGAAGGGTTGAATCTCTCAGGTGTTTCTATTTCCAGTGATTATTCTGCCCATGCAGCTTTCCCCAGTTTGCTACCAGTTGTCTACTTCGCACTAAGTGCTGTGTCAGACCTCCTGTGCCTATCTTGATCTCTGTTACTTGACCCAGACTGATTTTTATTTTCTCTTTGCCTGTTCCCTGAATTGTTATCTTTCTCTTTTTTAGTTGTTTGTTACATGTTTAAGCCTCTGATTATTCCCTGGATATTTTTCTCACCCTCCTGGTATATCTGACTTTGTATAATTTTATGACCATGTCTCTGTCTTCTACTGGTGTACTGCGACCTCTCCCAGAAATGACCTCGAATTGCTTGACCACTCTGATGTCTCTATCCTCGTAAGTAGTGACTTTGTCACATCCTGGTCAGTTTTTCATGACTTCATTCTGTGTTAACCTTGTTACTGTAGTGGCTAATATTTCATTTATGCATTGTTTAAATAGCACCATCATATATCATAGTGCTTATGTTGAGCTCACTTAGGCGACCGTCACACGCATCAATTTCTTGAACGATATCGCTTAAGTGATCTGCTTTTTGATCGCTTATGCGATATCGTTTATGCGTCGCTGCGTGTAATCAAGCAATTTTACAATGTAAAATCGCTTGACTGTTTGATCGCAGATTTGTGAGCCGGAGCTCATATCAAGCGATAATCGCTTGATCAATCTGCCTCATGGTGGTGTGTGACACCACGATGAACGATCTCCCAGCGGCAGAGCCTATGCTGGGAGATGGTATCTATGGTAAACGTCGGGTTACTAAGTGCCGCGCGGCGCCTGGTAACCCGATGTGTACCATGGTTACCAGTGATCTCGCTGGTCCACATCGCTGGTGAGTCTGCCTGTGTGACAGCTCACCAGCGATGTGAACGATATTGTTAGCGATCGCGCGTGCATGTGATCGCTAACAATATCGCTCACAAGATTGAAGCGTGTGACGGCCGCCTTACATATTTATGACATTTTGTTTGCATAAAAAAACTTGAAAAGGGTTTAATACAGTCCTAGGAGACCTCAAGTGTTACACAAATCTTTTATAGGCAACTAGAGGCTTAGCAGTATTGGGATTTGAAATGAAATGATTCACTGCAAATCAAATTTTTAGGCATCATTGGTCTAACGTGGCAAATTTGAAAGGATCCAATCATCTTTAGATAGTATCCATTGTTGTTTTGCATGTTCATTTTTATTTGTAATACAATACAGTTATTTTATTATTTCTAAGTCAGCCACCCATTAACATTTATTTGACACCTTAGAGATATGCAGTATATTGTAACCCTCTATAACACTTGGAATTAATAAATTAAAAGACAGAAGCATCTGTTTTCTCTCGTAATGCCTCTTTCTTCCATCTGTTACAGTCAGCTGTCCACCAAGGAGGATATCTGCTAAACAGTACTTCCCGCTGGCGAGTATGTGATAAAACTTTTCATAGCCTTGTCTTCTAAGAAAATGAGGACCTCTGACTCTACCCACACACTAATCTGTTCATTGGTGCAGAAAACTCAACCCTTGGGCTTTGTTCTTAATGACGATTCATTCATAACCAACCATCTTTGTCTATGTTTCTGCTCATCCATTGTCATTGAACTGTATAAGACAGCTGGAGAAAATGTTACAGGGCTTAAATGGAAAGGATATGCTTCCTTAAAAGTGACACAAATGTAAACAAAGTCATTGACTGAGTACATTGTTTGCCAGTGGTATAATTCGAAGCACATGGGCCCCAATGCAAAATTTACATCACGGGCCTCCAACCATTTTTTTTATCATTGGTCTCTTCTCATATGTGTCAACTTAGATAGCCATAGATTCCAGGACCTGGATGCAACTGCAACCTCAGCATCCACTATTGATATGCCCCATTTATTTACAAAGAATGCACATGAAAAATAGTGTCCTGTCATTGTACATAACATAGAGCAGTAAAAAGCATCCTGTAGAACTCCTAGTTCCAAAACACTACAACTCTCAGAATGCAATGACATATGTGGCTCATGGTTTTACATTAGGAGACAGTAGCAAGTTGCTGACCCTAGCACCCAAGCCAACAGTGAGTAACTCGTTAAAGAAGAAGGGCATCAATCCACATACATCCTAGAAAGAAATAGGCTTTACTTACCAAACCTGTCACAAAACTAATGTACAGAAGGATGCACACAGGCCCCAGGTCGATAGGTGGAAACATTATAAAGTCTATGATTTCATTTTACTGATCAATGCTATACAACATGGTTTTAAATCACATCTGTCATCAAAAAACCACTGTGTAAGCATTTTTAAAAATGAATCTGTACTGACTGCAATGCAGCATTTCAGCTCAATGTCATCTATAGCAGTGCAACAATTCTTAAAGTGAGACTATGGATACTGAAGCTTTATAAGTAATTCATATTTATTTCTCTTTAAGATTACTAAGCTGTTGGTACTAAAAGGGTTGTCCCCTTTCAGAAAATATTGTTCCCAGGGTGTTGAGGTCGCAAGGGCAGGAGTACTCGGCTGACTGGGGCAGGCAGTCTCTAGATCATTGTGGCGGCACCCTGGAGCCATGGCCCTGACTGGATATGGAAAAGGAGGGGTATATTTACAGGGGAGGATAAAGTTTATAGGTAGTTCATGATGCCAGCTGAGGTGTCCGATCAAGGGTGTCTGGCACTGCAGGAGTGGTACCCAGGGGATAGATGGTGTAGCAGCAGGGTGTATTACTCCCATCAGCAGGAGCACACCCTGGGAGTTGTACTAGTAGATGGATGGAGTGGAAGACATTGGAGGATGCAGTGAGGAGAGGTGCTGATGTGGCGCCCCGCAACGAGTGCGTCACAAGGGAGTATTGCAGCCGCAATATTCTCTGACACAGCAGTGATATAGTTAACTTTGAGATCCAACCCAACATGCATCACCTAGAACAGAGGGCCAATCATAGGTCCTGGTGGGTGGAGTGTTAGGGAAGTGTAGTAGAACACACAATAGTCTAGACCAGAGAACAGAAGAGCCTGGGAGCTAGAGCGAAGCCTAGAACACAGAGCTTGGAGAGGAGCGGGGGCTCCGCACCCCGTGCGGGCCCCTGGGCCGTCACCGGTCAGGTGTCCGCATCTGAGGCCTTAACTACCGGGATTGGGCATTATTCACACGGTTCCCAAAAGACTCCCGTGCCCACAACCTACAGCCGGTTCACTGGTACCGAAGCTGGCAGCAGTTCACCTCTGCTACGCGAACCAGAAGCGTGGAGGAGCAGCTTCACAGGAGCACCCCACCACCAGCCAACTTCCAGTCGTCTAACCAGCGGTGTACCCACTGAGGGATCCAAGGCTCCCCAAAACATCCAGAACGTACATCATGGATAGGGCATTGAAGCAGCCTCCCCGTACCCGACCTGGTATTCCTGGGCGACACTGGCAACCAATTAGTTAGAATGGAGGAACACTTGCGGATCTCTGAGGGACACTATCACTGCTGAAGTCCACCCAGTCCACTACCTGTAACCACTGTATACCATGTACTGCAAGCTGGTTACAGTAAAGACCCGTTATAGAGACTTTCTGTGTCTGTGCTTCCTTATGAACTGTCCGTCCGCACAACAAGGTAATCGCAGCTGCCGCACAACATCTTGAGCAGCTCCAGCCTCCGGGGATCACCGCTCAGCCTGTGGGGAGCGTAACATCTTGCTGCTGTCCATCCCCCGGAGGTTCCGCAGCGTCGGTAGTCCTTACCGAAACTACTCATAGGTGGCGTCACGAATAAATTAAAAACCCCTTTAATCTGTTCTACCAAGACATCTTCAACCCTTTTGATCTGCACTGCATCGGGCCCCACTACCGGCAGGCGCGGTCCACCCGTGACAAGGAGGAAGGAAGCATCGCCTGTCTAAACCGGAGTCCCGGCCACGGTGAGTCACTGAGAGATCACAGGAAGAAAGCAAGGCTACATTCTTTTGTTCTTTACCTTTTTACTTTGTAATGCAGTTCATCAGCAGATTTAGTGTGCTGGTTCACCGGGCCGGCGATCTGGTCATTCTGAGAAAAATTAGAGACTGCTTCGCTGGATGTGTATGGCCTACCAGCTAATTTCTCCCTGGGATGAGGTTCTAGGTACTTTCAGCTTCCCCATGTTCCTCTTGGCTCCCTCATGGCTAGCTAGCAGGCAGGCAGGGAACCCAAGGTTTATTACCAAGTGGACCCACACCAGTTCTCTAGCCCTTTGGTAGCTGCTGTGCCCGTGGAGAGTCCCACAGAGTGGCTACAGAGCTTGCAGCCCAGTAGCCTCTAGTTTGCTGCCAGTTCTGCAGATCTGACTGCTTGGGGTTCTTGCACCCCTTGTAGCAGTTTAGGGCTGCTGCTCGACCTGGCAGATGATGCAGACTTCTGCCCTCCTTCACAGTCTGACTCTGTCTAACTAATGATTCCTGTTGCTACCCCCTACCTTTCCTAACTCCTCCCTCCAACCAGACATGGGGTCTATCCTAAAGTGTGTCTCTTCCGACCGTCATTCTCTTTCTGGTGTTTGGATAGTGTTGGACATGTAGAGGTCTAGCATAGGATACCAGAATTCTCCTCAGACTTTAAACACCGCTGTGGTGACTAGACCACAGCGGTGCCACATTCCCCCCTAATCAAACACAGTATGTCCCGGACTGCAACAAAAAGATACAGAGATATTAGTCATGAACATTTTTAAATGCAATTGCATAACAACAATAAATAACACTTTTAATAACAACATTTATAAAACTTTCATTCTGTCAGGAAGGCAAATTTTCTTGAACAGTAATGTTACAAATGAATAACTTTGTCGTGGTCACAGCCCTAAACCACTTTTACTGTGAACTTGTCCCTGGGTGCAGTGGTGGGCACACAGACCATTTTATTGGGTCTCCTCTGCATTGGCTGTTTTTGTTATTCTTCACAGTGGTAGGTGGAAATTAGGGTGGGGCCAACATCACACTAAGGTTTCAAGTGTAAGAAAGTTTTTAAATGTTTGGGTAGGGAAAGGATTACTTGAGAGTACAGGTAGGAAAAAGGGGTAAGTTCCAGTTAAACTTGTATTTATGTGCAAATGTTCCCATTTGTATACACACTGTTATGCAGTACTAAAACAACAGAAAAAGGCACCAACAGGCACTACTATTTATAATATAAATGAGTCCACTGTCCAGTGAGGCTTAGAGTTCAACCCTGCATTGCAGCATCTCTCAGCATCATTATTTACACACTTACATGGGTTAATATGCCAACAGGCACAATGGTTCAGCTCAGTTTTGCAAGAAGAAATCAGTTTGTAGTTAGTGTCGCTACCTCATACAAATTTTTACACCTCACATTTATAGTGCAGTACTGGGCACAAGTGGATCTGTTCGGGAGCGCTGCAAGTCCAGTGAGAGCATCATTCAAATTGAGAGCACACTGCAGGATGTCACGTCCTCGGCCTATATGTGTCCACGGGCTGGGAGCTGGTCTGGATGCAGCTTGGGAGGTAACAGGTTGTGACCTGGCAGCTGTGTCGCCACACATGCTGTTGTGGCAGGTAACAGACAAGGGCGCCATGCTGGGTTGCACAGTACCGACTATGGAATGGACTCTGACCACGTCAATGACGAACCAACCCCTCTGTCATCACAACCGTAATCCTCCAAGTCACCCGAGCACAGGTCGTGGTTGCTGTTTCTGGGGATGTGGTGGTCTACATCCCCCATGTTGATGAATACTTCTTGGTACAGGCCTGGCTCCTTAATGAAGTCAAACCCTTTGTATTTATCAAATTCTATGACGGCCTCCATACGACGGACTTGTGGTTCTCTCCGAGCAGCCTCTCTTCCCACCTTTTTATCCCTCACAGCCAGGGCCTGGTAAGCTCGGTAACAGGCATCAACTGCCTCATGCTCTGCAGCTGTAGTGGAAAGCTGGCCATCCTGCTGCACCCAGGCCGTCCAGACGAATGTTACAGCAGACCGGGCCTCCAGTCTTCCCCCTGGTACTCCCTGGGCACTCCCCTGTCCAGCTGGCGCAGGGTCAGTAAGTGCAGTCTGTGCGACTGAGGCCAGTTCCGGAGGGAAGCTGATTAGGTCGTTGTTCACCCACGGCCTGCAGAAATGAGTCGCTGGTGGAATCTGTCTTTCTCCGTCCTCTGTCTGGACCAGTTCTAAGGGCATTAGGAGTATCCCAAGAGGAATGGGTTCACCCGCCCGATCAACCCCACAGCCATAGGCTTTTGTGAGAGAGGCATAGGGATTGGGCCAGAGGGAGTCTAAGGCATTTTGCCAGGTCAAACGCCATAGCAGGGTCAGTGGTATTACATGGTGCAGCTGTGGTGCTCATTTGACCGCTTCCTTCTTGCGGAGCATAGAGCCAGCCCAGCAGGTACTCGACCTGGTCCGGCCAACTGGCGATCGACTCTGCCCGCTGCCGGGTTTTGGACCCGCCCAGCAGGTAGCCTGCTCCAACCTGTCCTGCAAAGGGGTTTGTCACTGTCCCGGCTTCCTCTGTTCTGGAGGCCTCTGGCGGCAGCATGCCTTTCATACAGCCAGGCAAAAGCATCACAGAACCTACCCCACCTCTGTGGGTGCAGCCTTGATGCTCTCATTAGTGCTCCCACCTTCCTTCACCTCTGATTTACATGTGCTTTCTCCAAAGATGGCTGCGTCCTTCTCCATGTGCAGAGTGTTTCTCCCTCTTTCTAAGGGACGGTGACTCACCGTTGCGGGGTTCTCAGGTCTCAGGCGATGCAGCACTTGTCACGGTTCCGCGCCTAAGGCTGTGGGGCCCGGTGGTCAGATCAAAGGGGATGAAAAGATGGGGATGATTCTTGTTTGTCGTGATGTCACCTGTGGGAGTCCAGTGAATGCACCAGCGCAGCTTGGACCTCCGGGGGATGTGCGGCAGCTTGATGGGATGCTCCCCACAGAATGTGCAAGAGTCCACGGGGCCAGGAGCTACACTCGATGGAATACGGCAGCTCGGTAGTTTTGATGAGCAAGGGTTAATAACAGTTCTGAAGAAAAGCACGGACACCAGATTCCTCTGTAACAGGTCTTTACTGTAACGGTTGGTGTGGTACACGGTATACAGCCTTTAGGTAACGGACTGGGTGATCCCAGCGATGCCTAGTCTGAGTCCAGAGCTCCACGGTGTTCCTCCTTCATCTAACTGTCCTATTTGGTTGCCTTTGCTGCCTTAGTGTACCAGTTCAGGGTACTAAGGAGACTTTTAGTGGATTCCTTAGCTGGAATTACAACGGCTGTGAAGGTCCTGTAACCCAGTGGCGGGTACTCTGCTGGCAAGACGGCTGGATAAGGGCTGTAGTGAGGTGCTCCGAGAGAGCTGCTCAGTCACTCCGGTTTGCAGAACAGCGGTGGATGTCTGTTCACCTCGGAACCGGTGATCCGGTGAGGTGGGGTACAGGTATGTTTGAACCCGCTCAGGCTGCCTGTATTCCGGTCTGGGTTACCGCTTATTGGTGCCCAGCAGGTAAGTTTGGTTTCAGGGCTGCATGGAGCTGTGCAGATCCTGCTCCTTCTTCTCCTACATCCCTCCGCTCACTCACTCTTCCTAACTTCTCCTACACACTACACCTACACTCCTCCCACCAGGACCTGATTGGCCCTCTATTTCTAAGTGGTTGTGTGGTATATTGTGCTCTGGGTTTAACCATGTCATCACTGAGACGGAAGATATTGCATCTTCAGTCAGGGATGCAATACCTTCCTGTGACGCACTCGTTGCGGGGCGCCACAGCGGCACCATCTTGTAATATAGTTCTCTATGGGTAGAGGCGACACTTTTTGAAAGGTGAGGCACCGGGAGTCCTTGAAATCCAAGGAGGGGATTTGATCTCTGTTTGGCGCCGTTGTGGAGCACTGACCATGATGGGAGGTCATTGCATCCAATTAGCCTTACACATGGTTCTTCCAAGCAACAACGGCCATTACATCGTCTTTTAGGGGATAATCCATTGGGCATAGTAGGCACACAGGATCCCGTTGGAATGGCGTTTTGGCAACCTGTTTGTGACGCCAAAATGTCACAGTCGCAGGGGCCGGGATACTTGGCTGGCTGAGGTAGGCAGTCTCTAGATCACGGTGGCGACATCAGGGATCCATGGCCCTGGCCAAACATGGAAAAGGGGGGTATATTTACAGTTGAGGATAAAGTTTATAGATAGTTTGTGATGCCAGCTGAGGTGTCCAATCAAAGGTGACCGGCGCTGCAAGTGGGGTCCCTAGAGAATAGATGGTGTAGCAGCAAGGTGTATTACTCCCCTCAGCAGGAGCAGGCCCCTGGGGGTAGTAGTAGATGGATGGATTGGAAGATCTTGGAGGAAGCAGTGAGGAGAGGTGACGCACAATGATTCTCTAGACCTTTGGCAGTTGCTGTGCCCCTGGGTAGTCCCACTGTGTGGCTACCCTGCTTCCAGCCCAGTAGCCTCCAGTTTACTGCCAGTTCCACATATCTGACATCTTGAGGTTCTGGCAACCCTCGTATCAACTAAGGGCTGATGTTCTACCTGGCAGCCAATGCAGACTTCTGCCCTCCTTCACCATCTTACTCTGTCTAACTAAGTGACTCCTGTTGCCACCCCCTCTCTATCCTAACTACTCCCTTCAACCAGAAGTGGGGTCTGCCCTAAAGTGAGTCTCTTCCACCCTTCACTGTCTGGACGGTGTTGGATGTCCAGCATAAAATACGTGAATTCTCCTCAGACATGGCATTAGTACCAATGACCTTAAATACCACTGTGGCGACCAGACCGCAGGGGCGCCAGAAGGCCACCATTTGGAATAATAAAATTTAAACTGTGCTTTTCCAATTGTCTCTAGGTGCAGTGTAGAGTCTCTGGTGCTATGGTGTCCAGTATTGTCTACAGTGTTGACATCGCATCAAAGTGCAGCAGCCAGTCAGTGAGCCAATGGGGACTAAAGAATTGTTTCTTTTTTCATAACGAAGTGCCCTGGGGACCAAGATTTTCTGAAAGAGAACAATTTCTTTAATGATTGGTTTAGAGGTAAAGCCACGTAGTAAATGTATGTACAAGGTACTGTGTGCTAACAGGAGGGACTGTACTGTATCGAATGTCTATGACTTTTTTTTGCTCTACATCTGCAAAATAATTAAATAATGAATAATGTCTGAAAGAAAACTGTTTTCTTTACCTACTTTGTGTTGTTTGAAAAAAACTTGTATAAATCAATACTACAACTTAATTTAATAGTTTCTTAAAAAAAAATCTTAACCCTTTTACTCCCACTATCTTAGTTTTCAGAAAAATCAAGAGTTAAAATTGATACTAAAATGTATTTCCAAAAGATATTCTCATGGCAAGGACAAGGAAAGGCAAGGAAAGAATGTCCATAGATTTGTACTTATCAAGCGCCCCATTCTGGGATGTCACTGTGACCTTGGATTTGTACAGAACTTGTGTTATTAACTTCTGTAGTTAGATAAGCAGGCATATTCGGGGAAGACCGTACAAGATAGTGTCTTTGCTTCAATTATCTTTTGTATGATAATTAACCTTCCAAGAAGTTAATAACAGAAATAGTTTTAACCAATAAGAAATAGAAAAGTATATGAATGACTCCATTGTATTTTAAGGGAATACAAAGGCCATGTGATGTACTAGTTGTCAGACAAAAGCTTGATCTTGTCCTTGTCTCCTTGCTGCAAGACTGAAAACCTGATTGCTTTAGATGAATTTGTGCCTCAAGAAAGTATTTCTCTAACAACTTGGCCCTTCGAACCAGAACACAACTGTCTTGCCTCAGTTTCGGAGCTCATACCAGTGAAATTTTGCTGTGTGCTTGGCTCTGTCCAATTGCTCATGGTTCTCTTCCTTTTGCTTTTCTTCCCCTGATTTTCTGCTAGGGATGTGTTTCTCACTTTCCTATTTTGTGTCTGTCCTATCACAGCTTGGGTTGGGCTATTTGTTGCACCAGCCTTCCTTGCTGGCTATAGTTCTATTTGGTCCTGTTTAGAGATGAGTGAACCTTCCCTAAACATGTTTGACTAATTCAAATTCAGCACGAACATTGCGGATTGGAAAACCCAAGCTTTTTTAAAAAAAATTCCCTAATGCAGCTTTGTTCGAGAATTGATTGGATATAAAATGATCGAAATAAAAAAATACATCAGATTTTCTCCCCAAAATGTTCTTTCAGTTGAATTTTTTTTTATTTTTCAAGGTTAACAGGAAAAAAACTGTGGTGCAATGTCTCCTGAGTATGCTGATACCTCATATATGGTGGAAAACTACTGTTTGCGTGCACGGCAGGGCTCAGAAGGGAGTGAGTGCCATTTGATTTTTCAAGTCGAAAATTGGCTGAAATCGTTGGCGAATGCCATGTCTCATTTGGAGAGCCTTTGATGTGCCTAAACAGGAGAAACCCCCCACAAGTGACACCATTTTGGAAACAAGACCCCGCGAGGAACTTTTCTAAATGTGTGGTGACCACCTTGAACCTCCAGATGCTTCACAGTATGGCAATGAAGATTAAAAAAAATCACATTTTCTCCACAAAAATGTTCTTTCAGCTGAAATTTTTTTATTTTCTCAAAGGTAACAAAAAAATTGACCCCATAAATTGTGCAATTTCTCCGGAGTATTCAGATTCCTTATATGTAGTGGAAAACTACTGTTTGAGCGCACAACAGGACTTGGAAGGGAGGGAGCGCAATTTCACTATTGAAGCGGAAAGTTGGCTGGAAATATTAGTTAATGCCTTGTTGCGTTTGGAGAGCCCTTGATGTGCTTATACAGTTGAAACCCTCATAAGTGCCCCCATTTTGGAAAAAAAACCCTCAAGAAACTTATCTAGATATTTGGTGAGCATCTTGAACCCCAAAGGGCTACACAGAAATTTAGAATGCTGAGCCATGAAGATTAAAAAAAATCACATTTTCTCCTCAAAAATGTTCTGTGAGCTTAATTTTTTTCATTTTCACTAGAGTTAAAGGAAAAAATAGACCACATAATTTGTTTCAAAATTTCTTCTGAGTACACAGATACTCCACATGTGGCAGGAAACCACTGTTTGGGCGAATGGCAGGGTTCAGAAGGGAAGATATTCCATTTAATCTCAAAGTTGTCTGAAATCATTGGTGGACAGAGAAGTTCTTGAGAGTATGCAGATGCCTTATATGTAATGGAAAACTACTGTTTGAGCGCATGACAGCACTTGGAATAGAGGTAGCGCCATTTGACTTTTCAAGCAGAAAATTGTCTGGAATCATTAGTGGATGCCATGTTGTGTTTGGAGAGCCCTTGATGTGCTTAAACAGTGGAAACCCCCACAAGTGACCCCATTTTGGAGAGTAGACCGCACAAGGAATTTATCTAGATGTGTGGAGAGCACTTTGAACCCCTAGGTGTATCACAGAATTTTATAACATTGAGCTGTGAAAAGAAAATATCATATTTTCTTCACAAAAATGTTGTGTGATCTTATTTTTTTTTTTTTTACTATGGTTACAGGCAGAAATAGACCCCAAAATGTATTGTGCCTTTTCTCCTAAGTATGCTGATACCTCATATGTGGAAGGAAACCCTTGTCTAGCTGCACGGCAGGGAATAAGCGCCATTCAAATCAGCAGTGGACACCACGTTGTGTTTGGACAAACCCCTGATGTGCCTAAACAGTGAAAACCCCCCACAATACAATTGACCCCATTTTGGAAACTAGATGCATCAGGGAACTTATCTAAATGTGTGGTGAGTAACTTGAATCCCCAGAAGCACAGAATTCACAGAATTTTAAAACTCAGCCCCCCTACCCAGAAAGTGGTGTATTCATAGAAGCATCATTTTCTGGTGCTGTACCCAACTCTTCCATCTACCCTGTGGGTTTGGCAGACTGAGTAATAAGGGGTTAATACCAGCTATGTATTGCTAGCTGGCACTAAGCCTGAGGTTCATAATGTCGGCCGAAGTTAGACCCGGCTATTATGAACCTTTAAGTGAATAGTACATAATACACCACACCGTGAAAAATAATTTATTTGTAAAAAGAACAGAAACACATCTCTTGTCTGCCATTTTTATTACTCCCAAAAAAAAACTCCACGATCCTCAGCAATGTCCAATCACTCATATAATTTACTAAAATGCATCAGCACTGTAGTGGATTATATGTGTCAGAGCTGCTCGCAGCTCTACCACTGTGCTCACTCATCTTGCATCTAGCATGGTGCGTGAGGCTTTTTGTAGTCAGGTGACCCGAGGACATCATGGCAATGACCCCAGGTTACTATGGCAGTGATTGGGTCCTTGTGATCACATCACGGGTATCCAATCATTAGGGAGAGGAGAGCGATACCTCTCCCTGCCTCCTAAATGCTACAATTGCAGCATTTTGGGTGTTAGTACCAGGATCATCACTCCTGGCAGTGAGAGCCGGGTCTCGGCTAAAAGATCAGCTGCATACCCAATGGTTATCATATGGGTACAGCTGCGTTGACCACAAATTCGCATTCTAGGTGCGCCCATTGCCATAAACGCAAAGGTTTCCCTGACATATTCACTACATCCAATGTCACAAGAGGTTAAACGCAGAATCAAAATTTTTTTGTAGTTTTAAAAAAGCATTAAAACAGGGATTCACATCTGCACCAGAAACACATTAAATAAGGGAATTGGGAAAATGCATAAAAAAATGCAACAACAAACAATTATCAGAGAAAATTGTTATTGCATTATGTGGTGTGCACACCTGCAGAAAATTGTCAGAAAAAAAGCTGTAAAAGAAATAGCATTTTGGCTACATATATATATACAAGGTTTATTTATGGATTTAATGGATAAAAATAATCAATCACACTATATTTTTGCACCATTTAGTGATCCATATAAATAATTTGTTCTCTGTACAGTGTCGTTAAGATTACAGGGGCACCAAATATTTTATTGCAGATTTGTGATGTTTATTACTTTTTTAAAAAGCGCATTAAAATGACATTATTGCAATAGTTTTTTTTTTTATTATTTTTTAACTATTTTATAGGAAGAAAAATGTTTCATTTTATTCTCCCTGTAAAATACAGGGATATAGAAATACACCGCTATGTACAATATATCTCATTCATGTACCAGTATAATCTGCATGTGAAATCAGAGCCTGCAATGCAGCTTCAAGTATGCAAAATCCTCCTTTTGATATTAGCAGTGCCTGTGGTTTATAGACTTTAGCTATTAACTACAATGTTGAAGTTTGTTAGTTTATGCACCAGGAGTAAAACAATAAATAAAGTTTTTATCTTTGTTTTTTATTATTTTTAATAGTTTTATATGAACAAAACAATCTGACTTTCTTCACCTCTAGAAATATACTCCTATGCTCAGATGTAACTCTATGTACCTATATAAACTTCCTTCTGGATTCACTGCCTGCAATAAAGCTGAAGATTACCGCATTCTTCTACATTCCTCAATTTGGGCAGTGGCTTATTGCTAGAGTTACTGCCTTGGAATATGGAGGAGCAGTGAGGTCACAAGGTCAATTCTCAGAGAATATGAGAATTGTTTTGCTTAGATAGATGCCAGCCCCACTACCTCCAAGGAGGAGCCATGGAGCCCCGAGGACAGGTAAGACGAAGTCGGGACAAAATCCTGTGCCAGGATATTGGGACTGAGCCCTTAAATTGGGACAGTCCCACTCAATCTGGGATGGAAGCTATGATGATAGCATATTCCAAATATTCTCCTGCAGCGAGAGATAGGATTTAATATTAGGCTGGTTTCACACTGTCATTTTCGACATCCGTATGAATCCAGCCTAAACTGGATGCACCAGCTGTGTACGGTTTGCCCCGGATGGGTGGATGCAGGTGTTCACAGATTTTTCATGGAGTCAAAATCTGCATTTTGTTGCAATTTTGGTCTCCTTGAAATAAAATGTGAACCCCTGCATCCTCTTATACAGCCAAACTTATACCTCCGACAAATCCCTTGTGACACAATCATAATGCCCCTGCAGTATCATTCGTAATCATACTATTTTCATGTAACCTTTGCATCCAAAAGCGTGCAATATAAAAATCATCTTATTATCAAGTACAATTTATAATAAAATAGTTTCTCATGTGCAATGTTTAAAATGAGAAAATGGACACAATCTGACTGTAGGGGGCAGCATATTAGCAGATATATAATCCATCTCCGCACCATCCCATCACCAGTTTCTGTATTTTGTCCTCAGGCACTAGAACAGCTAGAAGACTACCTGGAGCCTGACATACTTGGGGCCACTTTATTAGAGTATTGTTTCATGTCTGTCTCCACAGGGGATGCAAGACTTATCCTATCCCATCATCACGGAAGAACATATTTTCTCATATTTATCTTTCTATAGTTATGAGGATTTCCTCTCTTCTCTGCTGGAAAGGCTTTCAGCTGACTTCTACTACTCCTGTTTAGTTTACTGTAATACAAAGCAAATGCGTCACCTGCTGAGCGCTGCCCTCCACTGTGTAATGTAAGGTTTAGGGCCCCTTTACACGCAGCTACATTTCTAGGGTGGCTACAGGTAACTTACTGGTTGCAGTGAAATCATGGAGACAAGGTTCTATCTTGTTGCTGTGTACAAATGGAATAATCTCTCCATGATTTCACTGCAACCAGTAAGTTACCTGTAGCCACCCTAGAAATGTAGCCGCGTGTAAAGGGGCCCTTAGTGTGTTAACATTGCTGTACCCCGAGAATGAATTAGGCTAGGTTCACATTTGGGTTGAATATGCCTGCGGATGGTCTGCAGGTATGAACGCTTTGCCGAACGCAGTCATACTTATGTGAATGCAGTGGGGATTCTCCGCATTCGTTCCCATAATATGTGCGCCCGGGAGATCAGCAGCGGCCGCCGGGAGATAAGCTGATCTCCTGGCGGCCGCCACTGATCTCCAGGCTGCCGCTGAGATCAATGGATCTGCAGCGTCTGCCTGTGCTGTCATGCGTATGACACTGCAGATCCATTGAGCTCCATGCATTCTTTGCGTGCTTGCACATGCTTGCTGATAACACAAGTGCCCACAAACGCACAAAAAATACTAAATTTTGCATTCGGAGAGCACTTTGAAAAAACGCCTCTGAACACAATGCATACAAACCAGGCCAAACGCAGACACAATGCATTCCCATGTTAAACGTAGGAGCTCAGTGTGCATAAGCTGCATGTCATACGCAAATGTGGACCCGGCCTAAGTCATTGCTGAAGATATGTGTTCCTCACTGCTGACTTCATCATCTTGCAGCGTCAGAGCTTCGAGGAGACCAATATTTTTATTCTACCGGAAAATCTGTTCCTTCTAATATTGTTATAAAAGGGATCAGCCGAATGTCAATTCCTTGCCTCCTTATGTCAACATCAAACAAATAAGTTGTAATACTTTTACATAGACAGAGGCTTGATGTATTGTAAAGACTGTTACAAAATGGCAGCCAGATGAAGCTTTGTTTCCTTCTGGTATTCAATGACAAATAGAAATGAGCGAACACCACAGTGTTCGAATTCGGATTTGTTCGCTGAATGGGGAGTGTTCGTCGAATAATTCAACAAACATTCGCTGAATTTTCTGAACGCCATTCTAATTAATGGGAGGCAAAATCAAGGGACTAGAAAACACCTTTAAAGGGGCCCAAAAACTGCCAAACTGCTCACATTAATGCCAGACCCCAGGAAAAGGGACAACAAACAATCTACCTACAGTACAAATAGTGTCATGGCATAGCATGGGTGAATGGACCGTGCCAGCCTGCACACCCTTCAAAATCAGTTTAAAATAGAAGGTGGCTCAAATTCACTTTAATTTAAGAGGTGGGTGAAATTCACAGATGGGTGAGTCACTGACAGATGGATAAGTCACAGGGGAAAAGTGGCAGCAGTTTTCTATATTAAAGTGAACCTGTCACCCCTTTTGGGTGTGCTCCACTGAAGACGCAGTTCCCTAAGTCTCACAAGATTTTACTGCACAGGTGCGATACTTCAGGCACTGCATCTTCAATGGAGCATGTTGACCTGCACCACTGCGCAGGTGCGAGATTAGTGCCTGTCACTCAACATGCATACACAGGAGGGGCAGCAGTTTCAATAGAGCGGGTATTCCAGGCAGTGGGGCGGCAAGGACCACAGAGAGTAAATCGCTTCCCCCGGACCTTTTCAGGAGTCATTTACATACAGCACGGGAAAGAATAAAAGTTCATTTCTGAGGTATGCAGGGGGACGTCTGGGCATACAGAGGGGTTACAGGAACCCCAATTACAACATGTTACAGCTGGTGGGCAGGGTTTAGAAAGCCCAAAGGGGGTGACAGGTTCCCTTTCAGTAAAAGGAGTACTAGAAGTAAATGGAGGATGAGTAATAGGTGTAAACATGTCACTGCTCTGCTCCAGTCATGCATCAAACTGTAAGGAGACCCTAATAAGAGTCCCCACTTTTTAAAAACATAGTGTCACACCACAGCAAACTGGTATGAATCTCATAGATTTTGTACTGGGCCACAATGGCTGCAAGAGATGGGGCATACGCCTAGCATTTCAATGTTGATTATTTAAGAAGTGGTGCACAAGTGTCAGGAGCAGGTATTATTCTCAGAGAACTCTGCTCTATTAATGAACCACACAGCAAAGAGATCCTGACAAGAGTCCCCATTTTTCTAAAATTTAGGCACAGCCACCACTAAAAAGGCAACATTTGCCCCAGAGATGAAATAGTGTAATGTGGATTTTAATGCAGCACACTGAAAAGTACAGCAGTGCCTAGTCTCCTCATTCTGACACTGGGTTACAAAGGTCCTTTGAGATCCATGAATTGTTCATATTGATAAACATTAAGCAATCTACACTGTCGGCGGACAGCCGGATGTGCTTATACATCAGGACACCACCAGCAGCAAGGCTGCCAGGCACGACAAAATGTCCAAGGTATGAGTGGCGAGCTTGGGCCACTTTTCCAGTTTAGAAGCCCAAAATGCACAATGGTCCAGTTCCACAGTCATGGCATCGATATTGAGCTGTAGATATTCCTGCACCATCCTCTCTAGGTGTTCCCTATGTGTCAGACTTGCCCTTTCTTCTGGCGTTGCAAAGGAAGGTCTAAAGAAACTGTCAAACGACTCCCAAAAATTGCTGGCAAACAGATACACTGCTGGTGGTACACATTTCCCTGCTGACGACGACTGGACGTACCTTGGGTTGGAAGTGTAGAACTGTGATGTGCATTCTTTCCGCCACTGCTGCTTTGATGGAAAGCAGTCCTCAGATTATCTAAAAGCTTCTTTGACACTCCTGCATGCGTGCGTCCCATTGCAGGGCAGGAAGCATTTGATCAAATTTAGTTTTCTACTGGGAATCCAACATTGTGGCAACTCAGTAGTTTGCATTACTTTGAATCCTAACAATTCGCAGATCATGTTGCAGGTAGTGCAGCAAGAAGGCACTCATGTGTCTTGTGCATCCAGGAGGCCTAAGGCCCTTGTTGTGTTGTTGGAGGCAGGGTAACATTCCCACTTGGTTCCTCCGTCCTCTCCCACCAACCTCGCACAACAGAAACGTGGCCAAAATCTCACTCATCTGCCGAGTCTTCTGTCAACATCGTTTCTTCCTCCTCCATTTCTTCTATGTCTCCTGCACCTTTATAAACTGCTGTTTGACTGCTACCGTGAGCTCTCATCAATCCCTCTCCTACACCCTCCAATGCCACCCACCTCTGTGCTGACGACAGTCCAGACTTTCAGATCGTGTTATCCGCTCTACATACACCTCATCTTGTACTTCATCCTCTCCCGTTTGGACACCACCTGATACCGCATACTGGTCAAAGTGTGCTCCAGCATATAGATGACTGGAATAGTCATGCTGATACGGCATCGTCAGTGGTAAACATCTTAGTCGCCATTCCAAAACAGTGCAGAAGGGTGCAGAGGTCCTTGATCTGTGACCACACCAACAATGTGATTTGCCCCACCTAAAGATCGCGTTGGCCCAGGCAGTACATCATGAGATACTGCACCAGGGCCTGTCGATTCTGCCACAGTCGCTACGTTTGCAGAATAGAATTCCATTGTGTCGGCACATCACATATCAGGCACTTAACTGTCATGCTGAAAGGCCTTTGTAGCAATACAAGTCGTTGAGCCACTGGGTGCGAATGGTGGAAGTGAGCACACAGCGACCGTGCCCTGTGCAGCAGGCCATGATAGTTGGCTAAAAATTGCTGGATGACCATGTTCAGGACATGAGCCATGCAAGGCATGTGTGTTACCTTGCCTCGGCGTAGGACCGTACTCAGGTTTGCAGCATTGTTGTGCATGGCCTTGCCTGGCTGCAGGTTCAGTGGAGACAGGCATTAATGAAACTCGGTCTCCAAAGATGACTACAACTCCTCAGCTGTGTGACTCACATTCCCCAGGCATTTTAACGTAAAGACAGGCTGATGCCATGTAGCCCTGCTGGTAGTGTAGTAAGGTCTGCTTGATTCCTTCTGCACAGATGGAACACGTGTCCCATTCCCAGAGAGATTTTGGGTCCAGGTGGAGGCCCTACAGGAGGTGGAGGAGGCAGAAGCAGTGGAGGAACTACTACTTACAGAGGTTTTAATCCCAGACTAAAGACTTGTCCAGCAACCCCTTCCCCTGCAGCCACTAGAATCACCCATTGCCCAGTTAGCGATATGTAACACCCCTGGCCATGCTTATGTCGAGCCCAAGGCCCTTGGGTACTCGGGTATCAGGCTCAGAGGGTGTTCTCACAGGGATGTCACGGGTGGCAGCACCTGAGCCCATGGCCTGGGTGACACTTCAATAAAGGGGATTACAGGGGATTAGAGTCTGTCATGTGACGCCACCTGTAGTACCTGGTGATGGGTCACCAGCGCTGCCACAGTCCTCCGGAGGTCAATGTTAATGCGGTTGAGATGGCAAACTCCCTACAGGTGGAGCTGATAGTCCGGGGCAGCGTTCCTGTAAGTAAACAGGTTGATGGAGATAACCACACAAAGGCCAAGTCACTTTCTCCCGGGTACTTTACTGTAAACGTTCAGCAGCAAAATACAGAGTCCACAGTTCAGCAAGATGGTAAGCAAACAGGTAGCTCTACGGGTGGCTGCAAGTGGATGCCAGGTGGTATGGTGGAACCCATGGTAAGCCTTAGTTGACAAACCTGTGTCTTTTCTTCTCCGCCTAGGATGAGTCTATACCCAATGGCTCCTTGTAGGTAGACTTGGGGCTCCCCTCCCTTGTGGTGAGGAAGCAGGCAGACCGCTCCGTCTGGCAGAGTGCCGCAGCTGATAAACAAACCGCAGAAGCCGGTTGACGACTGCAGAGGTAGACTTTTCCATTTCCTCAGATCTGGCGTTCCTGTTGTGGACTGGGGAATTCCCTGGAGTATGGTCGCTCCATGCTGGTGTTCCCTCTCTCTAGGGCACGGACTCGCCACGTCGGGTGCCTTCTATCAGGATCCCCTCAGGTCCCTCTCTCCTTTCCTCCGAATCTTTTCCAACTGTCCCGACTCCTCTCCTCCTCTGACTAGCAGCTCTTTGTTCCCCCTAGAGGTGAATATATCTCCTTCCAGGGTAACCTCCCACCACTATTCTAATGTGGGAGTGCAGGAATGGGTCCCACCCACCAATCTAGGATCTACTTGCAGCTGGGAAAGGTTACACCTCTTTTACGGGTGCAATACCCCACTGTGACGCCTGACTACGTGGGGCGCCACACTTACTCATCCAGGTGTCTGTTGTGAAATGTACCTTGTCACACACAGTTTCTCAAGGAAGCAATCATGTTGCCCGTGACATGCTGGTGGAGCCCAGGCACAGCTTTTTTTTTGAGAAGTAGTGGCGACTGTGCATTTAGTACTGAGGGACTGCGACAACCATGAGCTTTTGAACACCCTCGGTATCAACCAGGCAGAAAGGCAGCATTTCTGTGTCCAATAAATGGGAGATGGTGACATTTAAATTCTTAGCTTTGACATGGCTAGGAGGAGATAGTCTTTTACTTGAGATTGTCTGTCGGACAAAGGGCTGGCTGCTTTGCTGAGACAGGGTGAATTAGGAAAAATTGCTGGACTCTGAGGGAGGTGCAGGCAGAGAGGTTATGTTGCCTTCATTAAGAGGTGGTTCTCTCGATGTCTCACTGCTCAAGACCAGCAGGCATATCCACTTCCAAAAAAGGTGACGGCCTGTGTATCATACTGGCTGTTGAGGGCAAAGAAGTGGATGTTGTGTGGCTGAAGGTCTGTGTGACAACAGTCCCCACAGGCACGGAGGATGAAGAAGCCACAGATGCCGTTGATAGGGTGGTCGGTGGTTGCACAGGGCTGCTAAGCTGCATTTTAGCACGGTGAGCTTCCAGCTATAATTTATGCTGCATCTCCTTTTGATGGTTTATACTGTAAGTTGGCATTCTCCTTTTCCACGGAAGCACCTCATCATTTCCGCTTTTCTGTAGTCCTGTAGTGCTACTTACACAGTTGGTTGCAGCCTGGTTTTGCACTGCTGCTGGTGTCATCTGCAGAGACCCCGTTTGGGCTGCCGCGTCCTTAAATCTAATAACCTTCCCAGCAGACCTGGTCAACAAAGTCTGCGTAGCTGCGTTTTGGGCACAGCTCTCTGGGTCTCCTCCGGCCTTGGCTCCCTTGCAGGTGCAGGCTTTGGTGGCTGTTCTCGGGGCTCAGGCACTGCGGGGGGTTTTGGCTGCGACACCTCAGTTGCTGTTGGACTAGCGGGCAATCTATCCCTCACGCGGTAGACATCAAGGGCATACCAGCCCCATTCACCCAGGTGCCGGGTAAAAGTGACAGTGTCTCTGAGTACAAGTCGCGCCCCGGCATGGTCCTCTGGGAGGTGGGCCTCTACATTCCGCCGGGTCACAAACAGCTCTCTCTTGCAACCACGTTCTTTTACGAACCCTTGGTAAGGTCAACTGTGCAAGAGTGCCAGCATAGATTGGGCCCCGCTCTGCTGCTCTGGATCGCCGGACCCACTGTTTAGCCTGTAGGTTCTTCTCCTCCATGGCCTGCCATCTAGCTTGCCTTTCTTGCTCTTTCGGTCTCCCACTGGGCCTCTTGCTGGCTACAGTAGTCCTGCCAGCTTAATGTTTCTACTGGGGTCTCTCCATCCTGGACCTCTGCTGGGATCCCCATTAACTGGTCACCTTGGCTGTTCCATCTGAACACGACCTTTTCTGCAGTGCATCCTTCTGATGCTGGCTCTGGGGTGATGGGAATAGCTAACCACTCAAATCGTACAAAGCGGTCCCAAGGCAAGTCTTTGCACGCCCGGCCGGGTGCAAGGGCTGTCGGGGTATCTATGGGCTTTGTCCACTACCTGGGGAGGATCGGTACCTTCAACTGGAGATGGTTCCTCGGCATCGGCTCCTTCATCTTCCTCCATGGCTGGTGATAGTGGACAGGACTGCGCCCACCACCGGCTTATGCGCTCCACCAGGTCGACTTTCCAAGCCTCCACCGCCTCAACCTGGGCCTTTCTCAGTTGCTGACCCAGGCTCTCCACCTTGCTCTGCAGGAACCCTAGGTTTAGAAGTGACAGCTTTCCGAGGCCTTCTTTCACCTCTCCGGGGAAGTCCTCGTACTCCATGATGACATCCGGGTCCTCTGCTGCTATCTTGCTCCTGCACGTGTGACTCTCCCGGTCTCCTGCTCCCTTCTCTGGGGGGTTCTTTCTCTGGGTGCTGTCGGCCACACCTCTGGGTGGATCTGTCTGGCTGACTGGCAAGTTCTGTTGCACAAAAGTTCCTTGGTGGGCAGGTATGGTTTTTCACACATCTCTGTGACCCGGCCCACGAAGAGAGGCTGCACCACTCTCTCATTGATAGTTATAGCACTTTTTATTTTTACCTGGCACAGTTTAAAGTTCTCAAACACAGTTAGTAATGGGCACAAAGCCTGTTGCACTGGACAGGTGGATCCTGTTCATGACGCCAAGTTGACACGCCCTTCCAGGGCATTATGATACTCTCAACCGGGCTTTGAGGTTTCATCACGGGGATCACAGGGACCTGGAACCGGCTCTGTGACCCTGGCGGTGTCATTAAAAGTTTGGTGTGGGTGGCTCTCTCTCTTAGGGAAGGTCATCTGGCATGGATGGTTCATTTTGGGAAGGGATGACTGGACTTGGGGATACTTGTGTTTTTACGTGACGCCACCAGCAGGTTACGGTCATAGCAAGCCGCCGTTGCACAACAGTTCTAATAGGAGCCAATGGTAGGGAGGCAGCAATGTTCTTACGCCCTCTATGGGTAGGGCTGACCCCCAGGGTACCAGAAGGTACCTGAAAGAGTTAGTAGTTGTGTTTCTGGTGCTCTCGACATGTTAAGAAAGTTCACAGACACAGCGGGTTGCAGTCTTCAGGTCTTTTACTCACAGTCTTTGTGTAACAGCCCGCTGAGCACTGGGTTCTCGGAGGCAGGGATCCAGCTACTCCTGGATAGTAGAATAGTACATAACCGGTACCCTTTCTCTGTCCTTTCTCGGTCGTCTAACACTGCACTTCCTTCTCCCTCCTGCCTTGCACCCCTTCACACAGAGCTCTGAGCCAGTGACTGTGGGCTTTTCTTAGGGGTTGACCTTTAGTATCTCCCCTTAGCCCTATGGTTGCCTCCTTTTCAGCAGATGTGTGCGGTTGTCGACTGTGTTCCCATGGAAGTTCCACAGCCTCCGGGTTGCTAGCTGAGCCTGGTCTGTCTTCTCCATTAGTCTTGGGGTTCCCGGTGCCTCTTTCTTGAGGCCTGGTCCCTCCATTGCTCACCGATTTTCTGGTTATTATATAATCCAAACTTTTTCCAAGCATATATCAAAGAGGATTAATTTCTAAAATATAACTTTTATTTGATTTTGTTAAAAAGAAACCTATAGTTCCTGTCATGCGGTTTATGCAATCCAAACCTTACCAAGGGGATCTAGGGGGGTGGGAACGCTGTCCCTATACTCTCCCTATCTCACACTGCCTTGCAATTGAGTTTTAGACACATAAAATTCTTGCTGGTGTCCCCATACCACGGCGACTGCCCCTCCTAACCCTGATTGCACACTAGGGTGAGGGGTTATGGGTCTCACAATTTCACACTAACCTAAAGACCTATTTGTCTCGTATATGTGTCATGGAAGTGCAAAAAGAAGTCCTACTAGCAGAGTCCAGGTCAATCCCCGTTACTCAGTGGAAAAAGCCACATAGGACGTGTTTGTACAAAAAATCTGTTTCTTGTGATAGGGACCCCCTCTATCACAGGGTGTGTGTATAGACGCGTGTTAGTGGGGTGACCTATTTTCCAATACCAACAATGGTATATGGCCGCCATTTACCATACTGAAGGGGAGAAGGATCATCATCTCCTTCAACCTGGGCGACCCAGGGCACAGACCGGTGCCCGGTGCTGCGGAGGATCACTCCTGAGGAACCCGCCGACGAGAACTACGGTGGGGGAAACGCGTAGAGTGAAGGACGCGTCATCATCATGCTAAGCTAAGTGACTAGTGGCTAGCTACATTGGGTACTACACCCCTGCCTTACAGGTGCCCTCAGTGGCACGGTTGTGTGTCTTATATGTCCTACATGCTATGGTCTGGGCCAGGTTTTGGTCTCTGACAGTGTTTTTATGTACACATCTTATGGGTGTGTGTTGGTTATAGGTAAAGTGACATATATCTCATCTGAGATTTGGCTTATTGCCAACCATTGTTGGTATTGGAAAATAGGTCACCCCACTAACACGCGTCTATACACACACCCTGTGTATATTTTAGAAATTAATCCTCTTTGATATATGCCTGGTCCCTCCACTTGCCTGCACCTGACAATGAGTCCCACGTGTGGATTGCTCACTTCTCATGCCTCTGGGACCCCCTCTTCCTCCTGGAGCCACCTAGTTCTCCTTCTCTGCTCCTCAGTCTGGCTTCTAAACACTTCTCTCAAGTTCTTTTCCTTCTGTGACAGGCTTTCTTTTTCTAGCTTCCCTCCAACTCGACTCTAGCTGCTTTACTCTCCTTTTCTCTCTCTGCAGCTCAACTCTCCTTTCTGCTGTTCAACTGTTTCTCCTCTTTTCTGGATCTTTCCCACTCTATTTATACCCTTTGTTACATGTCCGTCATCTACGTGTGTGCTTGTTAACTTCACTCCTTCCCAGGTGCTCCCTCTAACTACTTTCCTCTCCACCCATCCCCACTACAATGGTTCCTAGTGTGTGGTCTGGGTGTCCCGGTACCGGTTTGTACCCCTCTTTCCTGAGAGTGGGATACTACACCCTAACAGGGGTGCAGTACCTCTGTGGCCACACAAGCCTTAGTGCCCATGCAAACTGCAGAGCCACCACGACTTCTGATTTATCAACTGCCTGCCTGTGGGTTGACAGTAAGTGGGATCTAGAACCTTATCATTACCCTCTGTGTTGTCACACAAACGTATGTAGGTGTCCGCCTCAGGTATCTTAGTCTCATCATCATTACCAGCCTCTTTGTCTCCAAAAACAGGGGTTAAAGTTTGATAATGAGGCCCTACATTATGCCCGAACCCTTGTTCGTCCGACCCTGGATCTGACTCACAAAGATTTTGGGCATCAGTGCAGATCATTTCTTCCTCCTGAGTCAATGAAGCTTTGGAGCTGACCTCTGATTCCCAGCTATAGTATGCATGAACAGCTCTGCAGATTCGGCCATCATGTGTTGACCCACAGTAAGTATGGCAGCTGGAGACTTGTGACACCTGTGATGATTGCACTGCGTGTACTGTGAAAGTTGAGGTGAAGGAGAGGCTACTTGATGGAGTGCTTTACAACCATTGTAGCACCTGCTCTTTCTGGGTCTCATCTACAAGTCAAACTGATGTGCTGCTGCCTAAGAAAGGGATCATAACAGACTGCCCAGTAAAAGAATTTGAGATTTTTCTTTGCCTAGAAGGTGGTGTTTGTTGAGCAGAACTTTCAGTTACTTTACCACCTACCCCATGGACAGCAAGTGGTTTCCCCTTACAACCACGCCTATTCCCTTTTCCCCCATGACTATGGCTTTTTTCAATCACATTTGAAGGTAATAGGTTTGCAAGTAAGTTGGTGTAGGGCTAAAAAATCTGGGGATGTGAATGCTGCCGACCAGATTGGCAAAAAAATGGTACTAGGCCAAATATGAGGTTGATGTCTGGATGTGCCACTAACGGTACCTTTACACGCCGCCACTGTTGCTAGCAACAGGTATCCACCGCACGTGCTCGCGCACGTTTTTAATGGTGGATACCGATCGCTAATGCCGCATATACAAGCCGCCATTGCATGCTCCACTGAAGGTATCTGTGTTCCCCGGAAGTGCCGACAGCTCCTGCGGCTTACTTCCTGTTGAATACCTTCCCTGGTTTACACGCCGCTACCACAAAGGAATATGGGCGTACATCTTTCGCGCCGCAAGTACATAGGCGTGACAGAGTTGTGTATTCCGTGACGCTCATACGCTGATTGGACAACGCAATAGCATCATGATTGGCCAGCCTGAGCAGGAAGGCTGGCTAATACATGACGCCATTGCAAATGTGTAGTGTGAATGGTCAGCTCTTTAAATATAGCGCCCTGTGCAGGGAAAGCCAATGGTAACACAGTAGCCCCCACCAATGATCGCTGATGGGGTGTGGTATCCATGACGCTGTGGCATGCCCCTGTAAAATCACTAAGCGACGCAACACCCTTGCCTGTGCCCCGTTTAGACGCCACTACCATGGCAATTGTGCCTTTCCGTTGCCTTGGGTTTTTGAGCACGGCTCAGCAACAGGTATCTGAGTCAACTGCAGGACACAGGAAGGAATTTCCCTATTTACACCCCGCCATTTCGTAGCAATTTCATGGCAACAGGCATAAATATCCCCAATGCCAGGCAGTTGCTACCTTTCAGTGGTGGCGTGTAAAGGTACCTTAAAAGGGTTTTGGCATAGATTTCACAAGCACCACTGTACCATAGGGGATTTTGCAAAACCACTTGTACTAAGCTCTAAGAAAAATTTAGTGCCTGGAGGATGTGGGCACTGGGCAGATGTGGCACAAAATGCCTGTCAGCACAGTCTGGTGCAGATGAACAGACACAGACCACTGTACTACAGGTGACTTGCCACACACTGCTACTAAGCTCTAAGATAAATTTGGTGCCTGGAGGATGTGGGCACGGGGCAGAAGTGGCACAAAATGCCTGTCGGCACAGGGTTGGTGCAGATGAGCAGACAAAGACCCCTCTACCATAGCTGGCTTGCTAAAAAACAGTGGTACTAAGCCCTAAAAGGGACTGCTGAACTGCTGACTGTAATGTAAGTCTGGGTCTCCTTTTTTTCATTTATTCTTAATTTTTTTTTTTGGTGGGGACTTATTATTTGATAGAGTATTTGAAAAATTTCTAATTGAAATATCTATTATGATTAGGGATGAGCGAGTACCGTAATATTCGTACTCGCTATACTCGCACCGAGAAGGTACCGGTACTTGGTACTCATTGCGAGTATAGCGAGTATGAATACTTTCACAGTGTATCTATAGATACACTACGAAAGTACCCTAAAAGTGATTAAAAGTTGTTAAAAATAATAAAGTTACATACTCACCTGTCCGACGCCTGCATCGGGACCGGCAAAGAAGACATCCGATTGCTGGACAAGGACCTGTGACTACCAGCCAATCAGATGGCCGGTAGCAATTTGGCCAATCAGATGGCGCCACGTCATAACCACGTCATCGCTAGTGGCCACCTGATAGGACCTTGCAATCTGGCCAAGGTGTTCTGTCAGGATCTTGCAAACTGGCCAATCAGGTGGCCGCTAGTGATCACATGGTTGTGAGGTGGCGCCATCTGATTGGCCAGATCGCTACCGGCCATCTGGTTGGCTGGTAGTCACAGGTCCTTGTCCAGCGATTGGATGTCTTCTTTGCTGGTCCCGGTGCAGGCGTTGGACAGTTGAGTATGTAATTTTATTATTTTTAACAACTTTTACTCAGTTTTAGGCTACTTTTGCAGTGTATCTATAGATACTCAGCGAAAGTATTATGACTACTCGCTACTCCCGAGTACACATAAGATACTCGCAGAGTAGCGAGTAGCCGAATACCGCTACTATTCGGCGAATACCGAATAGTAGCGAGTATACTCACTCATCCCTAATTATGATTTCTTTAGTCTTTTGCTTGACTGCTGACTGTTCTTCAGAAATGTCCTCCAGTGAAGACCTGAAAGCTTCCCAGAGTAGACATGACACTCATGAAGTAATCACCTTTGCTATACTGATTGGTATATATTGTCTGTCAATAAATAGTACACATGTGGTAAATTCATGTATTCTCTTTTCAGAACACTTCAAGTGTGGAAAAGCAGGAACAGGCAAGTGGACAGGAATCTTCTGAGGGTCGTCGGGCTCAAGTTCGTGTTAGCGAACTATGCGCTGTAAATAGTATGTCCATAATCCAAGATGTAATAGTACTGCATTAAGTTTTGTGTCTACATGTTGTGAGGAAGCGCCCCTGGGGGTACTCGCTTGCAGCATAATGAAATGACATTAGTGACTACATTTTTAACGGGAAACATAACACAGTAGTTTATTTCATACCATAAACCACTGGTAACATAATAACACCCTTTACATTTTCACATATAATATGCATGTCATTACATGCAGTATATGACATTCACATATCACATTACACCATGTTTACTGTCACATTAGACTTACGTTTTCCACAGAACTTCAAGGAGTCACCCACCGACCCTTGCAGACCTCAGTCTGGTTCTAAAGACGGTATCACCGCCTATCACCCTGACAGGGATCTATCCCCTTCCTGCTGTAGGGATCCTCAACCTACTCCTAGGGAGTCTCAACCCACACTGCATCATACACATCATACATGGCACTTCTGCATAAGCCATCATATATGTTACACTTTCAGCGGGTCCTTCTCACTGGCTTCCCAGTCGGACCCAATGGTGGTCACGGCCGCCTGACCTTCACACCTGGATACATCATATGGTACTTTTCCATAAACCACTATGAGTCACCCAGTCACTTATCACACAGGGTAATTATACATACGCCCTTGTGATTACACATACACCTTCACACATGGTCAACGGGACCATATCACGACTAGCACAGTCAGTCCCAAAGTCGGCTATACCTATGCCTGCCCCTTGAGCCGTCCTTGGTCTTTCTCGCCATCCATATGACTGCCTGGCCCTTGAGCCATCTTCGGTCCTCATCATTGGCTGGCATGCACACATCAGGTGCACCAGCATGGAGCAGGCAGGCTCCCTTCACTTCCCCCACCGGGGACGGATAACTTCCAGCACGTCCTCACATGGCAGTGGTCTGGACTGCTCTGACTCCCATCGTCCTCTCTCTCATTCAGACACTTAGCAGGTTCTTATCCAGGCTGCCTCACCCACAGCTGCAACCCAGTGAGTCAATCAGCACATCTCACTCACACACCGACCTAAGATGTGATTAACCCCCTGTGCACTATTCAGGTTTAGCCCAGCAAAGCACTCATACACACAGGTTCAGACGCTCATTTGGCTCATGAAAACTATACAGCTGTTAACCCACTGTATACTGGACAGGTTTCACACAGCACACACACACAGGAAAACCAGCCCATGTGAACAGAGACCTGCACTGATAACCCGTGTAATGCACCCGGCCAGGGGCCACATCACCACAATGTATTTTTGCTCGTTCTAATTTTTAACCTTTTTTGGTCTTTCATCTATAGGTTACAGAGAAGGAAGAAGGCAACCCTTTCATAGACAATGACATGCTTGTTGAACTGGTTCAAGAACTAGTGCCATTGTCATCATTCCGACTCAGCATTGTCTCAACGGCTATGGGAAGAAGTGCCTAAATCGTTGATGGCTGATTGGGACAATGCCACTCAACAATCCAGGAAGGCATTTAGTAAGTATTGCTATATGGTTTGCAACTGCAGTGAACCTGTAAATGTAGGTGCATTGTTTATAATTTTATTTTTTTCTTTAATTTCACAGTGAAAAAAGAACACTCCCATTGGCACTCAATGAAGGATTGCTTCAATAAGGTCATCAGAGGGGAGATTTGGGTTCGAAGTGGCGCTGCTCCAATGCTGAAAAGACACAAGCATAATCGCCAGATGGCTTTCCTGAGGCCTGTGCTTGGTCAACGAACGTGAGTATCTTTCCATTTTATTACAAAAAAACTTTATGCATTTTCTTTTGACTTTTCACACCTGTGGGACACTCAGGGCCGGCTCCAGGTTTTTGTGGGCCCCGGGCAAAACAGTCTCAGTGGGCCCCTTTAACACATACTATGATTCATGAATATAATATAGAAGCTGCAGGCTGTGTATATGTAATATAGAGGCTCCTGAGTGGGCTGTCCTGAGGACCCGTTGAAGCGGTAATTTGACCGCGAAACGGCAGGCCATTGTTCGCCGTCCCTGCACCCCCTCCCCTGTTTTGATGTCCATGAGTTGTTACAGTAACATGGAATAAAAAGGTTGAAGATCCCAATCCCGATGAGTGCGGCTAATTTTTTCTTATGTATATAACAATAATACTCTTATCAAAGAGGAGAAAACTGGGCACTATCTGTGGTAAAACTTATACTTTTAAATCCTGTATGATTGATGGCAACAGCTTAATAGTGGTGCTCGCTTCAGGTAAGTGCAACCAAATCACAAAAAAGAAGAATAAGACTAGCGGCATTCACCATAGTAGAATCTTCTGTTTTCATAACGATTCCAAAAAGTTACATTGAGGAGATCGTGCAGTGGGGAGGGAGGTGAAGAGACGTCGGACGACGGTGACCGTTTCGCGGCTAGCAGCCGCTTTGACTGGTCAGGACCAGTCGAAGTGGCTGCTAGCCGCGAAACGGTCACCGTCGTCCGACGTCTCTTCACCTCCCTCCCCACTGCACGATCTCCTCAATGTAAGTTTTTGGAATCATTATTAAAACAGAAGATTCTACTATGGCAAGTGCCGCTGGTCTTATTCTTCTTTTTTGTGATAACACTAATACTATTTACATGTGTTGATACACAAATTTACGTACCTCAGAGTCACCAACAGACGTTCCTCCGCAAGAATTGCTTGATGTAATTATGTGTCCTGCCTGGTGATGGAGTCCCGAACACATCGCAGCAATGCGTCAAATCTCTGTTCTGACATCCTCGTGTAATCGAAAAACTTCTCGGTTTTCCACGAAGCTCGGTGTACAAAGCATAGTAGGCTCCACAGGTCTCTCGAACTTCAGTGATGGGGTGTTGCCAGTAGCGACAACAACATCTTCTCTATCTTGTTCTTCTTTCTTACTCTCAAGTCACAGTGAAGGAAAAATGACAAACCCAAGTTGCATTTGAAGCTCTTCATGCAAGATCTATTTTGAAGCTTGATTGAAGGAGCAAAAGCAAAGGATTTAATCTACACAGGGTCTATATATTCTTTTTCCATGAAAAAAGAGGAACGTGGCACTCATTGGACCAGTGAAGACAGATTTATTTATTCCAGTCGCAGTTTTACATCAGGTGGAGGGTGCGGGGAGGGAGGTGCCGGGATGACGGAGCCCGTTTCGAGTAGTGCTTACTCTTCAACAGATCCTTCAATTTGTATTATTGTTAACACATTTGGATTTCTTCAATTTGGGTTTCACAGTGTATATTAATACACTACGAAACCCACAATGTTCTGCCACAGATTTTACACAGGGGAAGATTCTTCCTCCCCTGTGTGACATCACATCCTGCAGCACCGGCATATTCCCGCTTTAATTGCGCATTATCTGAACGGCGATGCGTAATCCCAGCGGGGAAAATGGGCTCCTATAGGAGAAAGCACGGGCGCAGGTGCGTAAAGAATTTGCATGGTCATTCTTTTCACGCGCACGCTTTCTCCCAGAACTCATGCAACTTCAAATTATTGTAGTGGCTTTATTCAATACATGCCTTTCGAAGTCTCTGGCTTCTTCCTCAGGATCAAATAAAACCACTACAATTATTTGAAGTTACTCAAGAATATGGAAGTAAAGCGTCTGTGAAAAGCAATTTTCAAGTCTTGTCAAAGATTCTCAATTGGATTTCGTTATGGACTGTGACTAGGGGTATTCACACATATGAATATGCTTTAATCTAAACCATCCATTGTAGCTCTGGCAGTATGTTTAGGGTTGTTGTCCTGCTGAAAGGTGAATCTACGGCTCAGTCTCAAGTCTTTCTCAGCCTCTAACAGGTTTTCCTTCATGTGTGGTCAACATGGAGTCTGCTAATGATTCTAGCCAATTTTCCATATAATACATAAAATGACACTTCTTCCCTTCAGAGCCCTGTTGTGTGCAAAAACAGTGGTTTTCCACCAGCATACTCAGAAGTTGAATAACAAATTTTGGAATCCATTTTTTCCTGTTGCCCTTGTGAAAATGAAAAACATTGGCGCTAAAAGAAAATTTTTGTGGGAAAAAAGGACTTTTTCATCTTTAAGGCTCAATTTTATAAAATTCTGTGAAACACCTGAGGGTTTAAAGTGCTCCCCACACATCTACATAAAATCATTGAGGGGTCTAATTTCCAAAATTGGGTCACTTGTGTTTTATTTCACTGTTTAGGCACATTAGGGACTCTCTAAATGTGATGAGGTGTCAGCTATTGATTCCTGCCAATTTTCAGTTTAAGATGCCAAATGAATCTTCATCCCTTCCAAGCAATGTCATACGCACAAACAGTAGTCTTCTACCACATATGAGGTATTGACATATTCAGGAGAAGTTGCACAACACATTTTAGGGTCCATTTTCTCCTCTGGCCCTTGTAAAAATGAAAAAATTGGGGCTAAAAGAAGATTTTTGTAGCCAAAAAGTACTTTTTCATTTTCACGGCTCAACATTATAAAATTTTGTGAAGCACCTGTTGCTTCAATGTGCTCACTACCCACCTAGACAAATTCCTTGGGGGTGTCTAGTTTTCCAAATTGGGTCACTTGTGGAGTTTCCATTGTTTAGGCACATCAGGGGCTCTCCAAACGCAACATGGTGTTAGCTAACGATTCCAGACAAATGGCGCTCCTTCCTTTCCAAGCCCTGTTATGCGTTTAAACAGTGGTTTTCTGCCACATATCAGATATTGGCGCCCTCAGGAGAAATTGCACAACAAATTTTATGGTGCATTATCTCCTCTTACCCTTGTGAACATTCAATATTTGAAGCTAAAGGAACATTTTTGTTTCAAAAAGTAAAACGTTCATTTTTTCTTTCCACATTGCTTTAGTTCCTGTGTAGCATTTGAAGGGTTAATAAACTTCTTGAATGTGGTTTTGAGCAGTCTGGGTGGGTGCAGTTCTCGGAATGGGTTACTTTGGATGTTTTTTGTCACATAGGCCCTTGGAAGTCACTTCAAATGTGATGTGGTTCCTAAAAAAAGTGGCTTTGTAAATTTTGTTGGAAAATGAGAGATTGCTGATAAATTTAGAACCCTTATAACTTCCTAAAAAAAATTGTTGAAAAAATTGTGTTGCTGTAAAGTAGACATGTGGGAAATGTTATTTATTAACTGTCTTGTGTGAAACTCTCTGGTTTAACAGTGAAAAATGTAAGTTTGGAAATTGCAACATTTTCAAAATATTGGCCAAATTTTCAATTTTTCACAAACAAATGCAAAAAAAATGCCGTCCAATATGCCATGAAAAATCAATCTTACCATCACCGGATTCATTGAAGCATTCCAGAGTTATAACTTCATTAAATGACACTTGTCAGAATGGCAAAAAATGGTCTGGCTATTAAGGTGAGAACAGGCTGGGGGCTGAAGGGGTAAATGTCAATTGTGACTTACTCCAAGTTCACACTTTGAGTATTTAGTGAGTTTTTAACCTCAGTATTTTTAAGCAAAGACGAGGAGTGGCTGAAAAATACGGAAGTGGTGACTACACCATGTTCCAAATTATTATGCAAATGTTCTTTTTCTCTGATTTTCCTAAATGGTCAGTGCAAATGACAGTCAGTGTAATAAAAGTCATCACCCGTTAGTAGTTAGTATACATCGAATTTTTTTCAAGAAACCTCCCAATGATAACAGTATAATCTTCAAAATTTAAAAAAAACTCTAAATGCACTGTTCCAAATTATTACGCACAGTAGAGTTTGTAAACATTTGATATGTTTGAAATAACTGAAAATGCTCATTTGTTGAATCTGCAGCATTAACAGGTTACATTCACTGAAATAAAAAGCTATTTAACTCCAAAACATCCTAACAGGCCAAGTTACATGTTAACATAGGAACTCTTCTTTGATATCACCTTCACAATTCTTGCATCCATTGAACTTGTGAGTTTCTGGAGAGTTTCTGCTTGTATTTCTTTGCATGATGTCAGAATAGCCTCGAAGAGTTGCTGTTTTGATGTGAACTGCCTCCCACCCTCATAGATCTTTTGCTTGATTATACTCCCAAGGTTCTCTATAGGGTTGAGGTCAGGGGAAGATGGTGGCCACACAATGAGTTTATCTTCTTTTATGCCCATAGCAGCCAATGACACAGAGGTATTCTTTGCAGCATGAGATGGTGCATTGACATGCATGAAGATTATTTGGCTCCTGAAGGCACGTTTTTGCTTTTTGTACCATGGAAGAAAGTTCTCAGTCAGAAACTATATACTTTGCAGAGGTCATTTTCACACCTTCAGGAACCTTAAAGAGGCCTACCAGCTGTTTCCCAAAACATGATTCCTCCATCTCCTTGCTGACATCGCAGCCTTGTTGGAACATGGTGGCCATCCAAAAACCATCCACTACTCCATTCATCTGGACCATCCATGGTTGCTCGGCACTCATCAGTAAACAAGACTGTTTCAAAATTAGTCTTCATGTATGTCTGGGCCCACTGCAACCGTTTAAGTTTGTGAGCACTGTTTAGGGGTGGCCGAATAGTAGGTTTATGCACCACAGCAAGCCTTTGAAGGATCCTACACCTTGAGGTTCAAGGGACTGCAGAGGCACCAGCAGCTTCAAATATCTGTTTGTTGGTTTGTAAGGCCTTTTTAACAGCTGCTCTCTTAATCTGATGAACTTGTCTGGCAGAAACCTTCCTCATTCTGCCTTTATCTGCACGAACATGTTTGTGCTCAGAATCAGCCACAAATCTCTTCACAGTACGATGATCACACTTACGTTTTCATGCAATATCTAATATTTTCATCCCTTGTCCAAGGCATTGCAGTATTTGTTGCTTTTCGGCAGCAGAGAGATCATTTTGCTTTCCCATGTTTCTTGAAAACTGTGGCCTGCTTACGCTGGTTTCACCCTGCAATTTTTTCCCTGATCAGGTTCCATCTGGTTTGTGTGCCAAAACCAGGAGTGTCTCCAAAACTCAGAACAGGTGTCAATCTTTCAATTATAGTTTTTCTCTGCAAGTTCCTCTCCTGGGTTTGGCACACAAACCGAATGGAACCTGATCAGGGAAAAAACTGCAGTGTGAAACTAGCCTTAATATTGTGGAACATCCAGTTTTGCTTTTATTGGGCTCACCTGCCAAACTAATTATCACAGGTATCTGAGATTGATTTCAGTGATCCAAAGAACCCTGAGACACAATATCATCAATGGGTTTCATTGAAAAAAAATAAAAATAAAACCCTATGACACTTAAAACCAATTTGCATAATAATTTGGAACATGGTGTAATGATGGGTGAACTGGTCGGGGTCTGTAGTGTTCGGAATTGGGGTTAGACTGCCAAAGCAAGCAAACAGTTAATAAACGTAATCATTATACTTACTGGGTCTGCATTTTCCCTTCCTGATATACCGCGGCACTGCGGCACTTCTGGGCCGCTCATTTTCTTCTGGGAATATTCACGTCACTGGCTCCAACAACCAATGACATACGCACATAAGATAATGACCGGCCTGGAAGTGATGCAGTGCCATGGTACAGCAGGAAGGGAGAACGTGGACCCGGTAAGTATATTGTGTTTATTAACTGCTTGCTTTAAAAGTCCAACCAGGTCCCGAACACTACAGACCCCGGCCGGTTCACCCATCACTAGTGATGACGTTTTTCTAAACGGATAATGTCACATTTGCATTATAATCCTAGCCTAACAGAAGCGCTAAATACTTAGAAATGTCAGCCACAGCGCATAGCGTTAACACTATGTGCTGCCATGCAGCGGAGCCCTATAGAAACCCAATGTTTACCTTGCCAACCGGCCACACACAAAGCTCCAGGAAGTGTGCTTTAGCTGAGCGCACAGGAAATGCAGACTGCAGCGTTCTCCTGTACGCTATCCAAAAGCGCAAATTTGGGAGCTTTGTGTGTGGCTGCTGCTTGGGTTTCTATGGGTCTCCGTTGCCTGGCAGCGCATAGCGTTAACGCTATGTGCTGCAGGTGAAATTTCTAAGTGTTTAGTGCTTGTGTTAGGCTAGGGTCACAACGCAAATGTGACCCTAGCCTTAGGCTCCTTTCACATCTGCATTTTTGTCAAATTCAGTTTTTTTCACTGCTCAAACTGCTCAGTAGGAGTGCTGGAAGCTGGACAAAAAAAAACACTACTAAAAGTTTTAAAAATGCCCGAAGAGCTAGATTTGTTCAGATGAGGCAGAAAAAAGACGCAACTGGAAGACAACACACATTACTGGAACTCCATAGGAAATGCATTGGTCGTTAACATAATGTTGCTGGATCCAGTATTTTGTAAGAAAAGGTGGAATGCTGCCTGATTTGAAAAACCTTAGATGTGAAAGTACCCTAAGGCTAAGGTCAGACTTGGGAGCTTGCATCTATTGGAAAGATGCTTCAAAGGATCCTTTTTTTTTTCCTTTGCCATTTTCATGGCATGTATTTTCATTTTTAGCGCATGCGTTAACGTATGCGTTCCCCATAGACACTCACGTTTAAAAAACACATACGTTTTTGCAAAAGCACCAAAATACGCTGCATAGGCTGGGGTCAGATTTGTGTCTGCCCCAGCTCCTGACGGCTCTGCTGAAAACTTAGAAGTTTTCAGCAGAAACGGCCAGCGCTAACGGGAAGCCCTGGCTGCCAACGCTGCCCCATGGCAGCCCACAGTGTATCTTGACAGCGGTCACACACAGAGCTGCAGGAGGTCCGCTTTTCCACTGATAGCATTTCCTGTGCACTGATGAAAAGCGGACCTCCTGCAGCTCTGTGGGCTTCCCTGTGGGCTTCTAAGTTTTCAGCGGAGCCGTCAGCAGTAGCTCCATGGATAGGGAACTGTCAGACACAACTGGAGCGCACGCTGGGAGTCTAATAAGGACCTAATGGCAATTTGACCATTTCTATTACAAGACAAAACTACACAGAATGAGATAATAAGCAGAGGGGATACGACCTAGGAACAATATATTGCAACACCAAACAAACTAGTTCAAAGCCGTTTTGATATTGGTGTGCAATGTTGATCGGATTGGACTGCTTTGAAGACATATTGTGTTAATGTAATGAGGTGAACAATTCAGACTGCCGCATTGAGATGGACATGGAATTGGACTTTGTGCAGTCTACTAATGCCCCCTGGTGGACAAGTGCGGAAACAATCACAGAGGTTGGAAATCCCCTGCCCTCTCTTTTGTTTACCCAGGAAGAGAAAGGGCAGGAGAGCAGTGCAGACCCGGAGCTCAGCCAGGACAGACCTGCGTGTGGTGTCTCACGACATAGGGCTCTTTTGCAACCGGATTCTTGGGAAGAAATACCCCGTGAGAATCGTTGCTGCAACCCCCGGTCTGCAGGACATTGCCTCCGGAATTCAGGACATTGCCACCGGATTACATGTGCAGGGGCTGTGACCGACATAAGGGAGCCATCTGTGCTACCGTGATCTCCCTTCTGCTGCTCGGTGTGCCCCGGGACAGAGAGAGAAAGACTAACATAAATCCGTTACCTGCGGAAGAAGACCAAAGAAGAGGACTGAGGAGTTCCCCCTTCAGCGCTGCACCGGGACCCGTCATCGTGAGATCCCAGGCCTGCCACGTGGGAGCGACATCTTCTTCTGTGATAGACTGGTACGTGATTTGAGGGAAAGTTAGGGAAAGATATCTCTATTTTGTTTTTTTCTCTTTGTCTTCTTCTTGCTGCGCACCCGGATAAAGTGAAGATCCAGGGACTCCACCATATACATGTGTGCAGCTAGATCAGTTGACTGTGTTATAGATATGTTTTACAGTAAAGAGATGTTACGACCGGTTAAATCTGAGTATGGAGATTCTGATGAAGCAAGACATACACACACACCCGCGGCCTTACCACCGGTCGCTACATTAAGACAATTCCTTTCCCCAAACCGCAAAACAAACACAGAGACGAGTATATTGTTTTCCAACCTATGATACCCCCAAAGATTCTTGTTTGTTGTAGACAGTTGTTTGTCTAGTGGTGTTGGGGGTGGGTTTCATTGTGAGTATCACTGCACTGTTATCACCAATCCGCACAGGATTTTTAAGTACACAATAAAAATACAACAAGAGAAACAAAGTTATTCTTCATTTATTCATCAATTTGGGGATAAAGTAGCATTTTAGAGGAAAAAAGTAAGTTTCATTGTTTCCTTCCATGTTGCTTTAGTCCCTGTGAAGCACCTGAAAGGTTAATAAACTTCTTAAATGTGGTTTTGAGAAGTTTGAGGGGTGCAGCTATCAGAATGGTGTCACTTTTGGATATATTCTATCACATAGGCCTCTTAAAGTAACTTCAAATGAGATTTGGTCCCTAAAATAAATGGTTTTGTAATTTTTGTTGGAAAATTGAGAAATTGCTGATGAGCTTTGAACCCTTATAACTTCCTAACAAAAAAAAAATATATGTTTCAAATATTGTGCTGATGTAAAGTAGACATGTGGGAAATATTATTTGTTAACTATTTTACGTAACTCTTTGGATTAAATGCATAAAAATTCAAGAATTGAAAAGTGCGACATTTTCAAAATTTCTGATCTTTTTCACAAATAAACACAAAAATTATCATTCTAAATTTATCACTAAGGCTGCTTTCACATCAGCGGTTTTCGCCATTCACGGCAGATGCGGTGAAAAAACCGCATCTGCCGCAATTACCGCATAACCGCTGCACTTGCGGCACAGTTGCGGCAAGCCCCATGCAATGTCTATGGGGCTTGCGGTAAGTGTGCGGCAGGTGCAGCAAGTGCGGTTTCGGCACTTGCGGCAGGTGCGGCCGCGAAAAAAACTGCGGTCAGCCGCAGTTTTTTTGCGGCCGCACCTGCCGCAAGTGCCGATACCGCACTTGCCGCACCTGCCGCAAGCCCGCATAGACATTCTATGGGGCTTGCCGCAAGTGTGCCGAAAGTGCAGCGGTTATGCGGTAATTGCGACAAATGCGTTTTTTTCACCGCAACTGCCGCGATCAGCGAAAACCGCTGATGTGAAAGTACCCTAACATGAAGTCCAATATGTCACGAAAAATCACTCTTGGAATAAAGGGACACTGGTTAGAATGGAAAAAATGGCCTTGTCATTAGGGTCAAAACTATGCATGGGGGTATCCTTATGCTCTATAAAATTTGCTTTTTTTTTTGTATGTCTTTTGCATTGTCTCGAACAAATTAACTGATTTTACATTATTTCCTATGGAAATCATTGGTTTTCGGCGATGATTTTTGAATGGATTAGTGACGAAAACCGAGGTATTTCTGTATATCATACATGCCAACAGTGCCAAATATGATGTGAACTGACTACAAAAATGGTGATAGATTTGCAGAACCACACTAAAAAGTGCACATTTTCAGGTCGTTTGTTAGCATTTCTGGTACTCAAAGATCACAAATTTGGGAAACATATACACAGTACAGAACATGTTCCCTCACTACATTTCTATTATTTATAATAATAATACAAAGAAGCCTCACCGTGTCCTACTACATAGCTTAGTCCGTCCTGTAATGCTCTGGGTCTCCAGCCGGCAGCCGTGACCTGCGGCTTCGCATAAGAAAAGGAATTTTGTCGAGTCCCGGAATAGATAAAATACTCAATTTATTTCAAATAATTTTACAAGATCATACAGATTGGGAATACATCTCAACGTGTTTCTGGCGACAAGCCCTTATTCACTGAGATACAGATTCCTTATGATACATAGTAGAAAAACAAATGGAGATCAACCGTTGATCCATAAACACTCAGGTGATATATGCAAGTTTTTATATTACAATACTATGATACCTCGGTTTTTGTCGGTTTCGGTTTTCGTAGATTTCTTTAATGTGTCTGGGTTTTTGTTGATGCCACTGTTTTTGTTGGTACATTGCTGCTAATTTTGCCATTAAAAATGTGATTTCCCTTCCAAAAAATAAAATGTGCACCACTTTCCACTCCTCAGTGTCCTCCATACACCAAAAATAGCTTTTATAAGAATAAAATAACATATTAAATATTTATTTTTTCTTTAAATTAGTCTTTCATGTTCCTTTTACAGTCATTTCTGAGGGCCGTTTCACATCTATGCGCCCAGCGTTTGCTTGCCCTGCACTAGCGCAAGTGCAAGTGCAGGTGCACTCACAGGCAAGCGCATTGGCAAATAGATGCAGAGCCCTTGCTCTTGCTTCTGCCGCCATTACCATCTATGTTGAGCACATGGGAGTGAAAGCCGGAAGCTCAGGTCTGCAGAGGGGCACAGTCAAAGCGCATGCGTCACTCCAGACACACCGGAAACGTCGCATTATGCGTTTCTGGTGAGTCCAGAGTGACGCATGTGACCCGCCCAGGGGTCTTTGGAAACTCGGTACCGGGGCATTAGTGCTGGGGTGATGTCTCAGTAGCCAGTGCCCGGGCCCGTAACCCTGGAGGTAACTGGGTAAAAGGGAAAAATAATAAAAAGAATAACGTTTCATGATTCCACCTGTGGAATCTGGTGAAGGCATCGCTGCTGCAGACCTCCGGGGATGATAGATGGGCAGCTTGAGTAGTACAGCTCCCCACAGGCAGAGCGGGGCCCCGGGGCAGTGATGAGGTGAAAGGAATTTGCACAGGGAGGCTGCTGCTACAGTCTCTAGGCCAGACAGGTTCAGGGATGGACAAACGGACATACAGTTAGGGCCAGAAATATTTGGACAGTGACACAAGTTTTGTTATTTTAACTGTTTACAAAAACATGCTCAGAAATACAATTATATATATAATATGGGCTGAAAGTGCACACTCCCAACTGCAATATGAGAGTTTCCACATCCAAATCGGAGAAAGGGTTTAGGAATCATAGCTCTGTAATGCATAGCCTCCTCTTTTTCAAGGGACCAAAAGTAATTGGACAATGGACTCTAAGGGCTGCAATTAACTCTGAAGGCGTCTCCCTCGTTAACCTGTAATCAATGAAGTAGTTAAAAGGTCAGGGGTGGATTCCAGGAGTGTGGTTTTGCATTTGGAAGCTGTTGCTGTGACCAGACAACATGCGGTCAAAGGAACTCTCAATTTAGGTGAAGCAGAACATCCTGAGGCTGAAAAAAAAGAAAAAATCCATCAAAGAGATAGCAGACATGCTTGGAGTAGCAAAATCAACAGTTGGGTACATTCTGAAAAAAAAGGAATTGACTGGTGAGCTTGGGAACTCTAAAACGCCTGGGCGTCCACAGATGACAACAGTGGTGGATAATCGCCGCATACTTTATTTGGTGAAGAAGAACCCGTTCACAACATCAACTGAAGTCCAGAACACTCTCAGTGAAGTAGGTGTATCTGTCTCTGAGTCAACAGTAAAGAGAAGACTCCATGACAGTAAATACAAAGGGTTCACATCTAGATGCAAACCATTCATCAATTCCAAAAATAGACAGGCCAGAGTTAAATTTGCTGAAAAACACCTCAAGAAGCCAGCTCAGTTCTGGAAAAGTATTCTATGGACAGATGAGACAAAGATCAACCTGTACCAGAATGATGGGAAGAAAAAAGTTTGGAGAAGAAAGGGAAGGGCACATGATCCAAGGCACACCACATCCTCTGTAAAACATGGTGGAGGCAACGTGATGGCATGGGCATGCATGGCTTTCAATGGCACTGGGTCACTTGTGTTTATTGATGACATAACAGCAGACAAGAGTAGCCGGATGAATTCTGAAGTGTACCGGGATATACTTTCAGCCCAGATTCAGCCAAATGCTGCAAAGTTGATTGGACGGCGCTTCATAGTACAGATGGACAATGACCCCAAGCATACAGCCAAAGCTACCCAGGAGTTCATGAGTGCAAAAAAGTGGAACGTTCTGCAATGGCCAAGTCAATCACCAGATCTTAACCCAATTGAGCATGCATTTCACTTGCTGAAATCCAGACTTAAGACGGAAAGACCCACAAACAAGCAAGACCTGAAGGCTGCCTGGCAAAGCATTAAGAAGGAGGAAACCCAGCGTTTGGTGATGTCCATGGGTTCCAGACTTAAGGCAGTGATTGCCTCCAAAGGATTCGCAACAAAATATTGAAAATAAAAATATTTTGTTTGGGTTATGTTTATTTTTGTCCAATTACTTTTGACCTCCTAAAATGTGGAGTGTTTGTAAAGAAATGTGTACAATTCCTAGATTTTCTATCAGATATTTTTGTTCAACCCTTCAAATTAAACGTTACAATCTGCACTTGAATTCTGTTGTAGAGGTTTCATTTCAAATCCAATGTGGTGGCATGCAGAGCCCACCTCGCGAAAATTGTGTCACTGTCCAAATATTTCTGGCCCTAACTGTACATACTGGGAATCGTTTCTGTACCTTTACTGGTGTTATGGCAGGACTGTCCAGGGTACGCTCCAGGTGTTCTGGAAGCACTTCTGGATTTCCACAGTGAGTGTTGAATAAGGCCTCCTTGTCTCTTTTCCCTCAGTGAAGTCCCCTGACCTGTGTAGAACTAGGCCTGACTTCCTCTGTGTCTCTCTCTCACCCATGACATAGTGTCGAGAACCTTTGTGTGGGCTACCATTATAACGTCTCCTGCTATCCCTGGCTCCCCTGTTGGTTGCGTAAGGGTACCTTTACACGCCACAACCGCGGCGAGGAATCTGGCTGGCGACATGTCGCCCTGGCACCATCGCCGTCAAATTGCCTTCCAGTTGCGACGTGTAATTTGGGAATTAGGCGGCGATATAAAAGTTGCCGCCTGGTTCCAATTTCCCAGCACTGCTCCAAAATCAAATGCAATCATGAAGGCGAGATTCCCTGGCGTGTGAATGGGCGATAGTGATGGAATCTGTATTGCCTATTGATTTTCTGTAGGCGTGCCACAGCGTGCTGGAGTCCGCGCCCCGTCAGCGATGATTGGTGGTGGCTACTGTGTTTCCATTGGCTGTCACTTCACAGGGCGCCATATTTGAAGAGCTGTCCATTCACCACCACACAATGGCAATGGCGTCATGTATTAGCCAGCCTTCCAGCACAGGCTGACCAATCATAATGCTATTCCGTTGTCTAATCAGCGTGCTTGGGGCGCGGTATACACCAATCTGCCACGCCTATGTTCTCGCCGCGCTGAACATGTACGCCCACATTCCTTTGGGGACTGCGGTGTGTGAAGTGGCGACGGGAGTCTACCGGATGTTTCCCGCTATTAGGTGTGGCAATTTCCGGGGCGACATATCGCCTTAGGTTGAGCGCGAAATTGCGGCGTGTAAAAGCACCTTTGGCGATCAGAGGCGACCGTGAAAAATGTGCACGCGCACGTTAGATTGCCTCCTATCGCCACCAAAAATTGCGGCGTGTAAAGGTACCCTTACAGGTGTCCGGGAGACTGAAGTCTCCTCGGTGAACCATTATTTTCTGCTGGGCTTGATGCTCTCCTGTAGACTCGGACTCCGGTGTCCGGGTTGCTTCCTGGGGTGAATCGGTATGGCTCCTCTGCCCCCAGTCTGCGCCTTTACTCTGTCTTTCTCTTTCTGCCTTGCCTTCGACCTCACTCTCAGGCCCTCACACTGGCTAGGCTAGACTACTGGCTCGGGCCTAGCACGGCTCCGACACACCAGGACGTCTTCCTCAGTGCTGAACTAGCTAATTCCGCCCCTAGTACCAGTATTTATAGGCGATCTTGCTTAAAGGCAGCAAGTGGAGCTCCCCCTATGGATCTGGGGTGGAAGGAGTAGTGTGTATGCGGGTACCTGCTGTAGAAATCCTTCCATGCCTTAGATGGTTCTGTGGCTACCTGTAATGGCAGGACGCCACACATGCGCTCTGACTGTGCCCCTCTGCAGACCTGCGCTTCGGGGTTTCGCTCCCATGTGCTCGCCATAGAAGGTAATGGCAGCGAACGCGGAAGCAAGCGCAAGGGTGCTGCATTTATGCGCCAATGCGGTTGCCTGTGCTTGCCTGTGAGTGCACCTGTGCTTGCACTTGCGCTAGTGCCGGGCAGATAAACGCTGGGCGCATAGATGTGAAACGACCCTGAGTGTTTCCAGTATTACCGTAACTGCTATCTTTATTCACTATATGTAACACACTAAATGTGTATTTTTGTAGGTATTTTTCAGTGTCTCGAAGCAATTAATTGATTTAACATTATTTCCTATGGAAATAATTGCCCCGTTATCGTCGGTTTCGGCTTTCGTAAATATATATATACTAGATGGTGGCCCGATTCTAAAGAATCGGGTAGTCTAGAATCTATATATAGTTTATTTAGTAATAGTTAGGGGAGTGCGGTGAAATTAATTGTGTGTATACAGGTGGCTCAGTGGGTAGTAGAGTATACGGTGGCTCAGTGGGTAGCAGAGAGTGCGGTGGGTGAGTGGTTAGCAGTGAGTGCGGTGGGTGAGTGGGTAGCAGTGAGTGCGGTGGCTCAGTGGGTAGCAGTGAGTGCGGTGGCTGAGTGGTCAGCAGTGAGTGCGGTGGCTGAGTGGTCAGCAGTGAGTGCGGTGGATGAGTGGTCAGCAGTGATTGCGGTGGCTGAGTGGTCAGCAGTGAGTGCGGTGGCTGAGTGGTCAGCAGTGAGTGCGGTGGCTCATTGGTCAGCAGTGAGTGCGGTGGCTCATTGGTCAGCAGTGAGTGCGGTGGCTCATTGGTCAGCAGTGAGTGCGGTGGCTTATTGGTCAGCAGTGAGTGCGGTGGCTCATTGGTCAGGAGTGAGTGTGGTGGCTCAGTGGTCAGCAGTGAGTGCGGTGGCTCAGTGGTCAGCAGTGAGTGCGGTGGCTCAGTGGTCAGCAGTGAGTGCGGTGGCTCAGTGGTCAGCAGTGAGTGCGGTGGCTCAGTGGTCAGCAGTGAGTGCGGTGGCTCAGTGGTCAGCAGTGAGTGCGGTGACTCAGTGGTCAGCAGTGAGTGCGGTGGCTGAGTGGTCAGCAGTGAGTGGGGTGGCTCAGTGGTCAGCAGTGAGTGCGGTGGCTCATTGGTCAGCAGTGAGTGCGGTGGCTGACTGGTCAGCAGTGAGTGCGGTGGCTCATTGGTCAGCAGTGAGTGCGGTGGCTCATTGGTCAGTAGTGAGTGCGGTGGCTCATTGGTCAGCAGTGAGTGCGGTGGCTCATTGGTCAGCAGTGAGTGCGGTGGCTCATTGGTCAGCAGTGAGTGCGGTGGCTCATTGGTCAGCAGTGAGTGCGGTGGGGCAGTGGTCAGCAGGGAGTGCGATGGCTCAGTGGTCAGCAGTGAGTGCGGCACAGGCTGGAGGGGGCAGAGGCTGGAGGGGGCAGAGGAGGGAGGAGGCAGAGGACAGAGGAGGCAGAAACTGGAGGGGTCAGAGGACGGAGGGGTCAGAGGCTGGAGGGGGCAGAGGACAGAGGGGGCACACAGGCTGGAGGGCAGAGGACAGAGGGGGCACACAGGCTGGAGGGCAGAGGACAGAGGGGGCACACAGGCTGGAGGGCAGAGGACAGAGGGGGCACAGATGCTGGAGGGCAGAGGACAGAGGGGGCACAGAGGCTGGAGGGCAGAGGACAGAGGGGGCACAGAGGCTGGAGGGTAGAGGACAGAGGGGGCACAGAGGCTGGAGGGTAGAGGACAGAGGGGGCACAGAGGCTGGAGGGCAGTGGACAGAGGGGGCACACAGGCTGGAGGGCAGAGGACAGAGGGGGCACACAGGCTGCACCTGTGCTTGCACTTGCACTAGTGCCGGGCAGATAAACGCTGGGCGCATAGATGTGAAACGACCCTGAGTGTTTCCAGTATTACCGTAACTGCTATCTTTATTCACTATATGTAACACACTAAATGTGTATTTTTGTAGGTATTTTTCAGTGTCTCGAAGCAATTAATTGATTTAACATTATTTCCTATGGAAATAATTGCCCCGTTATCGTCGGTTTTCGGCTTTCGTAAATATATATATACTAGATGGTGGCCCGATTCTAAAGAATCGGGTAGTCTAGAATCTATATATAGTTTATTTAGTAATAGTTAGGGGAGTGCGGTGAAATTAATTGTGTGTATACAGGTGGCTCAGTGGGTAGTAGAGTATACGGTGGCTCAGTGGGTAGCAGAGAGTGCGGTGGCTCATTGGTCAGCAGTGAGTGCGGTGGCTCATTGGTCAGCAGTGAGTGCGGTGGCTCATTGGTCAGCAGTGAGTGCGGTGGCTTATTGGTCAGCAGTGAGTGCGGTGGCTCATTGGTCAGGAGTGAGTGTGGTGGCTCAGTGGTCAGCAGTGAGTGCGGTGGCTCAGTGGTCAGCAGTGAGTGCGGTGGCTCAGTGGTCAGCAGTGAGTGCGGTGGCTCAGTGGTCAGCAGTGAGTGCGGTGGCTCAGTGGTCAGCAGTGAGTGCGGTGGCTCAGTGGTCAGCAGTGAGTGCGGTGGCTGAGTGGTCAGCAGTGAGTGGGGTGGCTCAGTGGTCAGCAGTGAGTGCGGTGGCTCATTGGTCAGCAGTGAGTGCGGTGGCTGAGTGGTCAGCAGTGAGTGCGGTGGCTCATTGGTCAGCAGTGAGTGCGGTGGCTCATTGGTCAGTAGTGAGTGCGGTGGCTCATTGGTCAGCATGAGTGCGGTGGCTCATTGGTCAGCAGTGAGTGCGGTGGCTCATTGGTCAGCAGTGAGTGCGGTGGCTCATTGGTCAGCAGTGAGTGCGGTGGGGCAGTGGTCAGCAGGGAGTGCGATGGCTCAGTGGTCAGCAGTGAGTGCGGCACAGGCTGGAGGGGGCAGAGGCTGGAGGGGGCAGAGGAGGGAGGAGGCAGAGGACGGAGGAGGCAGAAACTGGAGGGGTCAGAGGACGGAGGGTCAGAGGCTGGAGGGGCAGAGGACAGAGGGGGCACACAGGCTGGAGGGCAGAGGACAGAGGGGGCACACAGGCTGGAGGGCAGAGGACAGAGGGGGCACACAGGCTGGAGGGCAGAGGACAGAGGGGGCACAGATGCTGGAGGGCAGAGGACAGAGGGGGCACAGAGGCTGGAGGGCAGAGGACAGAGGGGGCACAGAGGCTGGAGGGCAGAGGACAGAGGGGGCACAGAGGCTGGAGGGTAGAGGACAGAGGGGGCACAGAGGCTGGAGGGTAGAGGACAGAGGGGCACAGAGGCTGGAGGGCAGTGGACAGAGGGGGCACACAGGCTGGAGGGCAGAGGACAGAGGGGGCACACAGGCTGCACCTGTGCTTGCACTTGCGCTAGTGCCGGGCAGATAAACGCTGGGCGCATAGATGTGAAACGACCCTGAGTGTTTCCAGTATTACCGTAACTGCTATCTTTATTCACTATATGTAACACACTAAATGTGTATTTTTGTAGGTATTTTTCAGTGTCTCGAAGCAATTAATTGATTTAACATTATTTCCTATGGAAATAATTGCCCCGTTATCGTCGGTTTCGGCTTTCGTAAATATATATATACTAGATGGTGGCCCGATTCTAAAGAATCGGGTAGTCTAGAATCTATATATAGTTTATTTAGTAATAGTTAGGGGAGTGCGGTGAAATTAATTGTGTGTATACAGGTGGCTCAGTGGGTAGTAGAGTATACGGTGGCTCAGTGGGTAGCAGAGAGTGCGGTGGGTGAGTGGTTTAGCAGTGAGTGCGGTGGGTGAGTGGGGTAGCAGGAGTGCGGTGGCTCAGTGGGTAGCAGTGAGTGCGGTGGCTGAGTGGTCAGCAGTGAGTGCTGGTGGCTGATGGTCAGCAGTGAGTGCGGTGGATGAGTGGTCAGCAGTGATTGCGGTGGCTGAGTGGTCAGCAGTGAGTGCGGTGGCTGAGTGGTCAGCAGTGAGTGCGGTGGCTCATTGGTCAGCAGTGAGTGCGGTGGCTCAGTGGTCAGCAGTGAGTGCGGTGGCTCAGTGGTCAGCAGTGAGTGCGGTGGCTCAGTGGTCAGCAGTGAGTGCGGTGGCTCAGTGGTCAGCAGTGAGTGCGGTGGCTGAGTGGTCAGCAGTGAGTGGGGTGGCTCAGTGGTCAGCAGTGAGTGCGGTGGCTCATTGGTCAGCAGTGAGTGCGGTGGCTGAGTGGTCAGCAGTGAGTGCGGTGGCTCATTGGTCAGCAGTGAGTGCGGTGGCTCATTGGTCAGTAGTGAGTGCGGTGGCTCATTGGTCAGCAGTGAGTGCGGTGGCTCATTGGTCAGCAGTGAGTGCGGTGGCTCATTGGTCAGCAGTGAGTGCGGTGGCTCATTGGTCAGCAGTGAGTGCGGTGGGGCAGTGGTCAGCAGGGAGTGCGATGGCTCAGTGGTCAGCAGTGAGTGCGGCACAGGCTGGAGGGGGCAGAGGCTGGAGGGGGCAGAGGAGGGAGGAGGCAGAGGACGGAGGAGGCAGAAACTGGAGGGGTCAGAGGACGGAGGGGTCAGAGGCTGGAGGGGGCAGAGGACAGAGGGGGCACACAGGCTGGAGGGCAGAGGACAGAGGGGGCACACAGGCTGGAGGGCAGAGGACAGAGGGGGCACACAGGCTGGAGGGCAGAGGACAGAGGGGGCACAGATGCTGGAGGGCAGAGGACAGAGGGGGCACAGAGGCTGGAGGGCAGAGGACAGAGGGGGCACAGAGGCTGGAGGGCAGAGGACAGAGGGGGCACAGAGGCTGGAGGGTAGAGGACAGAGGGGGCACAGAGGCTGGAGGGCAGTGGACAGAGGGGGCACACAGGCTGGAGGGCAGAGGACAGAGGGGGCACACAGGCTGGAGGGCAGAGGACAGAGGGGGCACACAGGCTGGAAGGCAGAGGACAGAGGGGGCACACAGGCTGGAGGGCAGAGGACACAGGGGGCACACAGGCTGGAGGGCAGAGGACAGAGGGGGCACACAGGCTGGAGGGCAGAGGACAGAGGAGGCACACAGGCTGGAGGGCAGAGGACAGAGGGGGCACACAGGCTGGAGGGCAGAGGACAGAGGGGGCACACAGGCTGGAAGGCAGAGGACAGAGGGGGCACACAGGCTGGAGGGCAGAGGACACAGGGGGCACACAGGCTGGAGGGCAGAGGACAGAGGGGGCACACAGGCTGGAGGGCAGAGGACAGAGGGGGCACACAGGCTGGAGAGCAGAGGACAGAGGGGGCACACAGGCTGGAGGGCAGAGGACAGAGGGGGCACACAGGCTGGAGGGCAGAGGACAGAGGGGGCACACAGGCTGGAGGGCAGAGGACAGAGGGGGCACACAGGCTGGAGGGCAGAGGACAGAGGGGGCACACAGGCTGGAGGGCAGAGGACAGAGGGGGCACACAGGCTGGAGGGCAGAGGACAGAGGGGGCACACAGGCTGGAGGGCAGAGGACAGAGGGGGCACACAGGCTGGAGGGCAGAGGACAGAGGGGGCACACAGGCTGGAGGGCAGAGGACAGAGGGGGCACACAGGCTGGAGGGCAGAGGACAGAGGGGGCACACAGGCTGGAGGGCAGAGGACAGTGGGGGCACACAGGCTGGAGGGCAGAGGACAGAGGGGGCACACAGGCTGGAGGGCAGAGGACAGTGGGGTCACACAGGCTGGAGGGCAGAGGAGCGTGTGGGGCTGCAGACTCACCGCGGGCCGCGCGTCGGGTGTAGGAGGAGAGGAGGGGCAGGCAGAGGTGCAGGACAGGAAGTGCCGGCCTCCCTCCTCTCCAAGCGCGCGGCGGGGAGCACGGGTACCCCCAGGGTGTGTGTGGCCCCCCGAGGTGGCGGGCAATGGGCCCCCCCTCCCCCCCGGTATGTTCGCTAGTGTCTGAAGGGCAGAGGGTGGAGGGGAGTGGCTGGAGGGCACACGGAACTTCCGAGATCGGAACGTTCCTGTGCCGGTGCCTGTAGCCGGGCTGTGCGCGGCTACTCTGCACTGGCTGACGTCACCAGCCCTGGCCTTAGACCATCACGGAAGTACCCTTCGGGTTTTCCGGAAGTGGCCTTCGGCTTTTATATAATAGATATATCGCTGTATATTCATCTACCAGCCTACAGGGAAGTGTGATATACCATGACTAGCTGTTATAAGACATATGCTAATAGCGTTACATTTCAGAGAGTCCACATAATGGTGCTACATAGCAGAAGCATTAACTTGTAATTGTCTACAAATGGTGGAGTGTTCTTGCACATGTGCGGCCCTTCTTAACCTCTATATTCTGTCGGAGTATATAGTGACACATTGTGCTAGGATGAGAAATGATTGGAGCTGCGAGTCAAATATATATATATAGTGTTACATGTATTTGTGTCTGCACATTTGTTGATGCTGTATGTCACTTACATATAGCGGGCAATGCGTGTTCTACGAAGGCTTACTTCATTCCTCCTGATTATAGCCTTGGTTAAGAATGCTTTTAATGGAAACTAAATGTAAGGAGAGTTAGGACTGGATACGAACATGAACCTCTCAATCATATGAACCCTTTACTAGGAGGACTAAAGCAAAGCAATTCTTGATCCCTCTCAAGCTGCTGCAGAGCTTGCACTCAGGTCAATACGCTATTGATGTATGTGAAGCTACAGAAAGACTTTCAGAATGCGTCGCCTACTATGAAAATGGTTTCTTGAATAAGAGGCGTTTGTGAAGATATACAAATATTGTATGTAATGCTTTGACATGTAACAGTAAAGCTATCCAACAAAAATAAACAACATGAAAGGAGAAACATAAAAAGGATGAACATCTACATTGTCAGAAGGTTTTGTTAGAACATCGTCTGACATTGAATATCTAGTCCACTTCCTTTCTACTGACATGGTTTTTTGGAAATATTCTTACGGCATACATTATGTGCTAAAAATGACCTGACAATGTGATTCATAAATTTATAATAATCCAAAGGGTCCAGCTTTTTTTTGTAAAAAAAAATCTTCTGATTGAGTCACCATATTTCGAGACCCATACTGTTTTATTTTATGGTGTGAGGAATTATGTTTTGCAAGGTGAGACATTTTTATTGATATCCTTTTGGGATAGCTATGACATTTTGATCACTTCTTACAGCATTTTGGATTCTTCTCTGCTTATGCAGAGCACTGATTTATATTTTGATAAATCGGGTTTTTATGGGCGCTAAGAAACTACACATGTTTATTTTTTAAATATCTCTGTTTTCATGGGAATAATAAGGGGTGATTCAATCTTTGATGTTTTTTATTTTCTTTCTATTCTTTAAACCTACCGTAATTTTTTATTTTTTACTGTATTTCTTAGTCTTCACAGAGTGGGTTCCAATAGAGCTCCATGGCAGGAGAATCTTCATCAGACCCTGAGCTGTCATGGCATGCCATAGACACTCCGCGATCATGTCGCAGGACATCCAGTGCGCACATAGAATGACACATCCCCATGCTGGTGTATAGTTAATGTCACTGGCAGAGGTTGACAGTGGCATTTGAGGGTGTGTGCCCACAATCAGGATTGTGTGGTATTCTGGATGCAGCGTATTTTCGCTGTGTCCACTGCGTTTTCCGATGCAGGAGGCTTAAGTGACTCCGCAGGAGAAACTAACATGCTGTGGACAGGAAACTCACACCACACGTCAGTCTGAATTTTGTTTGTGTTTTTTTGCAAATAAAAATATTTTACTCTGTGTGTATTTATTGACTACTTACCAGAGATTCCTAATGGCGGGTCTAACATTGGCCCAATATTATGAATCTCGGGCTTAGTGCCAGCTGCCAATAAAAAGTTGGCATTAACCCCTTTATTACCCAGTTTGCCACCGGCACCAGGGCAACTGGAAGAGCATGGGTACAGCACCAGAAAATGGCGCTTCAATGAATGCGCCATTTTCTGGGGCGGCTGCGGGCTGCAATTCGCAGCATGGGGGGCCCAGAACGCTTGGGCCTCTCCATGCTGCGGATTCCAGCCCCCAGCTGTCTAGTTGTACCTGGCTGGACTAAAAATATGGCGGAGCCCCACGTCATTTTTTTTTTCTAGAATTTGTTCTAGAAATAAAAAAATGTGCTTCGCTGTATTTTTGGTTGCCAGCAAGGTACAACAAGGCAGCTGGGGGTTGGTGGCAGTCTGTAGCTGCCAAGTTGTACCTGGCTGGACCAAAAATATGGTGAAGCCCCACGTCATTTTTTTTAATTACTTCTACCAATAAAATGACATGGAGCTTTGCCATATTTTTGGTTGCCAGCCAGGTACAACTTGGCAGTTGGGGGGCTGCAATCCTCATCATAGAGAGATCCAAATATTGTGGGCCCCTCACGCTGCAAATTGCAACCCACAGCCACCTCAGAAAATAGCGCATTCATTGGAAGTGCCATTTTCTGGTGCTGTACCCCAACTCTTCCAGTTGCCCTTGCGCTGGTGGCAATGCTGGTTGCACACAGGGGCTCTCCATGCGCGACATGGTGTCCGTTAACAATTGTTAGCGGACACCATGTTGCATATGGAGAGCCCCTGTGTGCCTAAACATTGGAGCTCCCCCACAAGTGACCCCATTATGCATCTGGATTTGTTCCTTGGGGGTCTAGTTTCCAAAATGGGGTCACTTGTGGGGGAGCTTGAATGTTGAGGCACACAGGGGCTCTCCATACGCGACATGGTGTCCGCTAACAATTCCAATTGTTAGTGGACACCATGTCGCGTATGGAGTGCCCCTGTGTGCCTCAGCACTGGAGCTCACCACACAAGTGACCCCATTTTGGAAACTAGACCCCAAAGGAACAAATCTAGATGCATAATGAGCACTTTGAAGTTCCAGGTGCTTCACAATTTGATCCGTAAAAATAAAAAAATAAGATTTTTGTGGAAGAAAAATATTTTTTTCATTTTTACGGATCAATTTGTGAAGCACCTGGGGCTTCAAAGTGCTCATTATGCATCTAGATTTGTTCCTTGGGGGGTCTAGTTTCCAAAATGGGGTCACTTGTGGGGGAGCTCCAATGCTGAGGCACACAGGGGTTCTCCAAACGCGACATGGTGTCCGCTAACAATTGGAATGGAAATCAGCTCATATTGTTAGCTGACACAATGTCGCGTTTGGTGAGCCCCTGTGTGCCTAAACATTGGAGCTCCCCCACAAGTGACCCCATTGATTGACAAATAAGTGGCAGCAAATCAGTGCAGTCTTGACACCAGGAGAAGGTGCTAGTCTGTCGGATCGCAGTAGGAATGAAAAAATCTCACTAGCACCCCACTAGCACCACACTAGCACCGCCCTAGCACCGCACTAGCACCACACTAGCACTACTACACGCATCAAACTCGCATCAGTATTGCGCTTCAAAAATGTGCCGTTTTGGAGGGATCAGTGTGCCTTCAGCCTAATGAGAATGTATTCATGGACTCAACATTTTCAAACCTAATGGCCTAAATGTAGAGTTCAAAGTTAACACGACACTATAGCAATCTTGCTTGTCTTCTTCCATCTTTTTGCTCTCAGTTGACCTCTAGTGGTGAATTTGGTGATTTTCCATTTTTGTTTTTCCCTCCCCTTCTTCCATGAGCCATAACTTTTTTTATTTGTCCATCAATAGCCATATGAGGGCTTGTTTTTTGTGGGATGAGTTATACCTTTGAATGGCATCATTCATTTTACCACATAATGTCCTGGAAAACGGGAAAAAAATCCAAGTGCGGTGAAATTGCAAAGTGCGATTACAAGTTTGATTTTTTATTATCTACATTGTTCACTATTTGTAGTTAGAAAACCTCATTTGGGATTGCTCAATGTTAGACCACAATTAGGACATGAAAAACAATCCCCCATGGACGGGCCAGATCGCGCCTAAGGCACGCATAGATAAAAACAAAACACGATCATACGTCCACTAATATGACAATAGTGTGCATTTAATTACCAGATATGGGAGAGACAAACAAACGGTTACAATCAGCAATGGAGGGCGTACACCAAGAAGCACATATGTCACTATTTGTTACAATTAGGGCTTACAAAGGGGTAAAATAACATGTAAATAACCTCATCTAAGAACATCATTGTTTGCATGTGATTGGCACTGACAGTGTGCTGCTATAATTTTGTCATATGTAATCCAGGTATATAGATTTGCACTTGTGTCGAAAGGTAAAGAAAGTGCTGTCTGTTTTTTATGTCTATTTTTTCTTTTCCCTTCATTTAATGTATGTGGAGTTTACTTGCTCCATGGCTGGAATTTGCACTCCTTCCTCCCTATCAAGCCACGGGTCTGTCTGATGTGCTGTGTATCCTGCTACCGCCCATTGTAACGGAGACCCCAAGGGTACGAGTGAGGTTTTTAGAGTAGTAAGGGACACATCAGATTTAAGGTCACCTTGCCACGGTTGATGGGCAGGCATTTATTGGCCAATACATGCACTAAAAACCTTATTATGAGATAAGCAGTTTTTGAACAAAAAAATTCCATCTGAGTTTTTTGCAAAGACTTTTTAGTTTTTCTCAAAAAAAAACATCAATTAACATAATCTAAGAACATCATTGTTTACATGTGATTGGCACTGACAGTGTGCTGCTATAATTTTGGCATATGGAATCCAGGTATATGGATTTGCACCTGTGCCGAAAGGTTAAAGGATGTGCTGTTGTTTTTGTTTTTTTTCCTATATATATATATATATATATATATATATATATATATATATATATATACACACAGTTGTGTTCAAAAGTTTACATACCCCAGCGAATTGTATGTTTTCTTGGCCTTTTTAAAAACTTTTTTTTCACTCATGGTTAGTGGCTGAGTGCAGCACTTTATTGTCAAACTACTGTGTTTTCTCTATTTAAATCATCAAGACAATCAAAAACATCCAAATAAGTTTGGTAGGAGAGGGGGCCCATAAAAGTGGTGAGGGGGTGGGGCCCAGAGGAGATTGGGACCCACCCCTCACCTCTTCTCCGGGCCCCCTGACCTGTTAATCACCACTGGGTCCTATACTGCACTCACAGTAGTCATGCCCTGTTGGTGTCCCTGATTGTAACACCATGCAAAGCAATTGGCATGTGCCAGAAAACACCAAGATTGGCATGTTTGACATTTGTGCCCTTTGGTCTTCACGGATGAGAGCAGGTTCATACTTAGCACATGTATCAGATGTGGTGCCTCACCGGGTAAGCCGCCACCAGAGGTACTGCATTCCCATGGTTAGGGTGCATGGTGGCCCTGTTCTCCAGGTTCTGAGATGGTGTGGCTGAGCCTAAAAGAAACGCAAACAATACCCAAACACGTACACCCTGGGACAATGGGAGGACCCTGAGGGTGGGCCTAGGTCACAAAAGGGAACAGTAAAGTGTTAGACAGGAGAGTTAAGGTACCATCACACGCGGCAATATTGCTAGCAATTTCACTGGCAATTTGCTGGTTGCAGTGAAATCATGGACACATTGTTATATTTTGTTGCCGTGTACAAATGGAACAATGTGTCCATGATTTCACAGCAACCAGCAAATTGCTAGGGAAATTGCTAGCAAAATTGCCTTTAGAGTAGTGCGTGGTGGAGGAAGAAGCAACAGGAGGGTACAGAGTGCCGGCTCCCAGGGCTTGGAGCATGACCACACTCGCCCCAAGAGGGAGAAAGTGAAAGGAGAGAAGAGCACTAGGATGCGGAAGAGACACCGATTCCCCGAGACCCCGAATCTGAAGAGACAGAGGGGCTGGTGGACGACACAGGGACCTGAACACGGTGCAGATACTGCACGCCCGAGCCGTTGAACCGGAGGCCTCAGACTTATAATGGGAGCTGTAGCCGAACACCCGGCACATCTTAAAGAAGGTGGCTGAAATAGGGTGCTGTGTCTGGGAGAGGAGCCTAATGGTGCCCAGGACACAACAGCACCCATGGCCATCAGTACTTGAGCACTCTGTTTCGGAGTGCGTTGAGAGCTTGAGGGGCAGAGCAATGGCCTGCTTGCCTCAGAAGAGAACTATCCCTTATAGCGCAGAGAGAACGTAGACCCACCAGAGGCACAACACCCTGTAAGAGAGAGAGAGGGCACCAACCGAGGCTCAGTAACAGCAACCCGATCCTGGAGACAACACTGAACCGGAGCCTGGCAAGGGACGTACCCATTGGCCATTTTGAAACACCAAGTAAAAGTAACGGAACTGCAGCTGTGGAGTGTGTGTGGCTTTCTTGAGCAGCAACCACCGGCCGCAGAAGCCGCATGAAACACCAGGGTACCAACGTTCCACTGAACATCTGCCAAGGTACAGACTGACTCTTCCATTCCATTGCCCTGAGGACCGCGCTCCGCCTGCAGGGAGCGAAACCATCCAAGCTGCCGGTCACCGTCCCTAGCGGTTTTGAAGCAGCGGCGGCCACCCTGGCCACATACCGCAAGTGGCATCACAAATACCCCCTCATCCCCGCAGACTTTCCCTGTCATCATTCCCTGTTTATTTTAAATGACACCACCAGGGTCACGGGACCAGGTTTCGGTCCCCATCTGTCCCCTTGAAAAGAAGTGAGAAGTGAAGAGACAACAGCTAGTAACTGCCCGATTCCCGAGTTTTCCCCAACCCTGGAGTTGGCATGTCCCAGACATGACAGCGTCTGGAGACATTGTGGAGAATATTTTGCTGCCTGCAACATTCTCCAGTTTGGCAGTGGGTCAGTAATGGTGGGGGGAGGTATTTATTTGGAGGGCCACAGAGACCTCTATTTGTAAACCAGGGTAGCCTGACTGCCATTAGGTATCGGGATGAGATCCTCTGACCCATTGTGAAACCATATGCAGGTGCAGTGGGCCCTGGGTTCCTTCCGATGCATGACAATGCTATGCCTTATGTAGCAGACGTGTGTCAGCATTTCCTGCATGATGAAGGCATTGATGTTATGGGCTGAGCTGCTTGTTCCCCAAACCTGAATCCAAAAGAGCACATCTGGGATATCATGTCTCGTTCCATCCACCAATGCCACTTTGCACCACAGACCATACAAGACTTGACTGATGCTTTAATCATGGTCTCGGAGGAGATCCTTCTGAAGAACATCTGCCGCCTCATCAGGAACATGCCCATGTGCTATTCAGAGTTCAAGTAGGAACGTGGAGGTCACACACACTACTGAGCTTCATTTCCTTGTGTTGAGGCATTTGCTCAGAATTTGGATCAACCTGTAATGTGATTTTCCAATTTGATTTTGAGTATCATTCCAAATCCAGACCTCCTTGGGATATTAATTTTAATTTACAATGATTGTTATTACCGTATGTTTAATTGTTGTTAACACATTTCACTATATAAAGATAAAGATTTAAAGATACAAAGATTTACAACTGTAATATTTCATGGGACCATATGCCCCCACACACCCACCTTAACTTAGCCTATCAATAAAAGAAATGAGACCAGACTTGGCATAAAGATGGCCGTGAGGCTTTACTTCGAGTTACCATTGTATAAATAAATCTTTAAATAAACCATCAGAAAAATAACCTTAAAAATCCCAGGTTAGAAAACATCAAGCCAGGGAATAAACCATTTACTTCCAGAATACGCCCAATAAATTTGGGCAATGTTTTCCTGCAAGTAAGGCCTCTCGACGAAGAAGTCCATCAACAAGCATCTATCCATTCGTGTTCAGAGCTCTTCTGTACTGCTGAGCTGACAGGCTTGTACTCCACTCCTCAGGTAACTGTGTGAGGAGATATAATTCAGAGCTTTCGTGCTCAGAAGTGTCCACCAATCACATTTCACCTCCTGTCAGCGGTCCAGGTGGCTAATAGCAGCCTACCTGGACCCTGTTACGAGGTTACCTGGGGACTTTACCCAACAACTAAAAACAAGGCTGAGAATACCTCAGCCTTACAATGCTTCTGCTTAGCAGTATTACAATAAAAGTTACTACTATATAATATCTTGTACCTGACCCGTTAAAAAGTTCACTCCTAATCCTATCTATCCCGGTCAGAGGAGGGCCATGGTCCCATGTAGCCCCCACGCTTCTCTCTTTGTGGGCTACCGATGGGACTATAGGCCCCCACACACCCACCTTAACTTAGCCTATCAATAAAAGACACGAGACCAGACTTGGCATAAAGATGGCAATGAGGCTTTACTTCGAGTTACCATTGTATAAATAAGTACTTAAATAAACCATCAGATAAATAACCTTAAAAATCCCAGGTTGGAAAACATCAAGCCAGAGGATAAAACATTTACTTCCAAAATATGCCCAATGAATTTGGGCAACTTTTCCCCAACAGGACTAACCAGCTATGGTGAGGCCCCCCAAGCTGCAAAGCCATCTTTCGACCATAGTCTGCAGGTCTAAATTAAAAATGTCTAAGTTGACATCACTAAGGTGTACCCTGTCAGCCCTGTATATTCCAGGGACTAAACCTTACAAAATACCAAGTCTATAGGCGAAGCCCCCCAAAATAGGCATGAATTTTGCAACAGCTCGGTTGGCCCTCTTACGTATCAGCTCCAAAAACCGAAGATTCACCTATGACCAAACTAGGCGGGGAACAATCTTGGAAAAGGCTAAAGACGACCTATGGAACATCGCTTAAATAACCCTAAGATCATGCTTGATATACCACAATAGGTACAAAGTGCTCACTTTACCGAGATCATTCCCCATCAAAACATAACGCCTCCCACTGCATGCCCCTTTTCCCGAACCAGTGAATAAACACCTGTGCCAGATCAAAAGGCAAGTTGGCTGAGTAACTCCAGAGGCAAGCCCTCTTCTGTGTCCAATACACATAGGAGTATCCAATGATCCACACGTGTTTAACACCTGAAAAAGAAAACAAGATTAAACCAACAAGTGAAGGCGAACATACAAGCTCACCCTATGAGATGGCCACCTGCCAATCCGTCAAATCGTGCCTTCCAAAAGGCCGCTCTTTGCCACTTCCGTTGTTGCGCCCACGCAGAAAGAATGGGCAGTACTGCGCAAATCGCTCAAACTCAAAAACGTTAAACATTTCCACAGTACCGCGTTAAACAGAAAAACAGTGACAGGCGTTCCGTTCGTGTGTACAAACAACAAACCTTCCCCAGGTGGCGGAACCCACAACCAATCGGCTACATTAACCCATGAGCATAATGGAAAATCAGGAATGGATTTAATCCATATAGATGTACCCCTACCAAACTGATCCGTCTTTGATTTCCATAAAAAAATAAGCAAGTGCAGGTCCCGAAAACCCAATCCCAACAAACGCACTTTGCTATTGCACACCAAGTCACTTATTCTAAAAGCGCGAAAAAAGGCCAAAGAAAAACAAGCACGATACAAACTCAATTGAAATTTATTAAAACACACAAATTGCAAAGTCGACCATAACGTGTTCAATAATGGCAATGAAATCGCTTTCCGTCCATCAGGCCGGAAGTGCCGTCTCTGCAAGCCTTTAATACACTGCTTTACAGGAAAAAGCGTAAACACTGAAGGATTGCCTAATAGTTTCAAGAAAAATGAAATACCCACAGAGATTTGTGAATTCGAGAGAAACTGTATCTAGTAGCCTCTTGGGAATGAAGAAACTGCAAAATCCACCAAAATCGGTGACTCTACAATCGACCAAACTGGTGCGGCAAAACTCGCACCATTCACTCCATGCGGCCACATAAGCGGCCCATGTCACATCACTTAATGAGTTCCGAATATAATTGAAAACTAAGCCTGGAAAATGGTCCACAGGTGTTCTGGAAACGGGACCCATTCTGACTCTAACCTCACTGGTCCGGAGACGTCAAGCCGATTCTGAAAAGAAGCAAGACAGGTGCCACGTGCACCATCATACAATTGACATTTCAGCCAAATGTTGTATTTTAAACGCTGAAACACTATGTGTCTTAAAACAAGAAGCACTCTCTCATTTTTTGGTAGAAAGTGTGTTCAATGCCAACACCAACGCAGTACAGCGAGTCTGTACAACGATACGTCTGTTAGCCAATCTCTTGCCCCATACTTCGAGCGCCATGAAAACTGCAAACGTCGTACAAATAGTAAAGCCCAAATGCACCAAACCCAATTGAAAAAGACAAGGCCAAGGCTCCTGGATGAAAAACTCGTTGACAGAAACTACAATGCCTGAGTCGTTAGACGCGTGGACGGAAATGAGTAACGAAGAAGGCGAAAAATCGAAGCCATACACATAGGTCAGCCTTCATTGCTGATGAAAAACAAACGTGAGCAAAAGGAGACAACATTCCTTTGTTGCCATCATATAGTCGCCTACAAAATGTCCTGCCCATGGGTATTATCTCCGGCGCAATATTTAAACTGCCGAGTAATGACTAACTGGCATAAGGTAACCTTTTTGAAACCTAACACCTGTACAATTTTTTGCCTAATCGCCTCACTTTTTTCGGACCACAGGCGTAATACCATGGATTCCGACTCAATCAAAATTCCAAGTAATTCTAAGCTGGTACAAGGAGCAACTGTCTTCTCATCAGCCAGAAGTACACCGAAAAGACCCATCAATGAGCAAAAGCCTGTCAGCAAGCAGGCGCACTCGTCGGAATCAGGAGACCTACAAAGAGAAAGTCATCCAAGTAGTGGAGCATACCACCCACCTGGACTCAACATTCCATCGCCCATTGAAGAAGAGTGGAAAAATACTCAAAGTATGCACATGAAAGTGAAAACCCCATGGGCAGGCAGCACTCAAAAAAATAAAACCCCTGAAACTGGAACCCCAACGAATTGAAACCAGAAGGCAAACCCGGAAGGAGGTGAAAAGCTGACTTAATGTCTGCCTTGGCCATAAGGGTGCCCGTACCAAAGCGCTGTAAAAGATCAACAGCAACGTCGAAAGACGTGTATGAGTAGTTCACAGGCAACGCCACAGCGGACACCTCATCATTGAGGGAGGATCCTTTCGGTTACGATAAATAATGAATCATCTGAAAGGATCCCACCTCTTTTTAGGAACTACACCTAATGGAGAAATCCAAAAATTTGTAAAAGGAGGATCAGTAAAAGGGCCAGCTATACACTCTAAATTCAGCTCTTTAAAAATGTAAGACCTAACCACATCCTCCTGTGCCAACGATAAATTCCTATGAACTGAACACTCAAGGCCCGAAAACTCCGGCACCAGAAAGCCAAACTTGAATCCCTCAATGAGGAACTGAACTATCATCTGCTCTGGGTACTGGGTGAGTAGAGGACGCATAGCGGGTAACCTCACCGGTGTCCGACCCTTTCACCCCAATATTCTAGTGCCTCCAGCTCCTGGGGTAATTCTGTGCTTTTTAAAGCATTTTGCTGCCGAATGTCCGTCCCCACAAAAGGAACATTCATAGCGAAACTTACAGGTTGTGTCATTGAATGCGAAGCACACTCCGTATTTCATAGACTGCACCGCGGACTGTTTTGGAAACGTGTTCCTTTGAGGTAACATAAGCCTAACCCAAAGTCCCACGTCCTTCATTCCCCATTTGACAGTTGGGTGAACAGATAATTTCTACCTAAAGCATTCATCATAAGAGAGCCAAGCTGTGCCCTCGAAGTTCCTATTTGCATCCAGCACTATATCCAAATGCTGGAATAGCCCAGAACACAAGCCTGACTCCCGTTCACCCAACACTGCTGTGTAAATAGAAAAGGCCTGTAGCCAATTATGGAATGACTTAAAGGTCCTTTTCTTATCTACATCTGATTTATCATCCTTCTTATCTACCGCGGGCGAAACGGCCGGTCTGGCAGGGGGTAGTAAAGAAAAAATATCCACATACTGCTGCCAGATCTTTTCTTTACTAGATACAGGCAAATGAAATCCAAGGGATGATACAGGGTAAACCACGGCCTCCTTCAGGAGGGATTCAGAAACCACATATGACCTATTGCGGTCAGCACCAAGCTGAGGCAGAACAGCAGTAACAAACTGTCCTGCAAGAGCTGCATCCACAGCTTTGTGTACTAGTTCGTATATAAACCCTGTATCACAACCCACACCAATCAGAGAGTCACTTCTCCCTAACCCAGAAGCAGGGCTCTGATGAGCAGAACCCCCATGCTCCATAGAAGACAATGCCCTAGCAGTAATCCCACTATCATCATCAGACTAAAAACTCATCATAAGCCCAGACACGGGCAACAAAAGATAGATCACCACAATTTAACATAATATCAGGGTCATTAGAACTATGGGCCACCCCTGGCATAGCCTCTCCAGCCCCTAATCTGTAACTGGCAGTGGTGTCGCAGTGCTCATTAAAAGTACCCCTCTTGTAGTCTAGGTTCCCCCTATAACGCGGCGATCTAACCCGATCCACTGGGTGATGAGCGGCATTCGTCCTGCCATCGGCTCCTTCCAGAAGCCATCCCAGGCCTACGAGATTTTGCGGCGGCACCCTCCTCCACAGGGGCCAAACGTCCGGCGGGAGGTCTCCTGCTTGGTAGTCAGCTAGATGTTCTAGCTCGGGCTCCAAAATGTGCTCTGGCAGGGAACTGCTGTGGAGACTTGATCCGGGCTGCCTTTCTCTTCATCTGCTCCTCCCCCACAGCGGCTCCCCACTTTTTTGGCTCCTCCCCCACAGCGGTTCTTCCGATGCTGAAGCAGCAGACTCTGGGGCCACGGCTTCGCCTACAGGCACAGTGGAACTCATCGCATTGGTAGCTGAGACAGGGGTAGACAGGCAGGCTCTCAGCCACTTCATCCCACCGTCGGCAGACACCCGCTGTCTGAACTCATCAAGGAGGGCGGCCATCACATCTTCAGAGCTCTTCTGTACTGCTGAGCTGACAGGGTCGTACTCCACTCCTCTGGTAACTGTGTGAGGAGAGCTAATCCAGGGCTTTCACGCTCAGAAGTGTCCACCACACTTCACCTCTCTCAGTGGTCCAGTTGGCCAATAGCAGCC